>OY987281.1:7741001-8341001 GCA_963920785.1 Sphagnum contortum
ACCTACAGGCTTTACATGGCAGAAAAAAAATCAACCCACAAATGAAAGTGAGTGGATTTAGGTTTTCTTAAAACCAACTGTGAAATCAGAATACCATCGGTCATGCCTGCTCACACCCGCTTGTGAGCAGAGGAAATATTACACATTTTAATGTGTGTCGTCCACATACACTACAAAGTTTCTAAGAGGTTTTTAAGTGTTCAGCATCATTTTTGGCCTGGGCTCATAGCCCATTCCTGAGACCATGGGGTACCTTATTGGCCCAGCTGTTTATAATTCATTTCATTTTAAAGTAAAACATCAACAGTCCTTGTCTCCGGTGGCAGACACTAAACAGTGGTAAAAAGGGGAGAAAGTTAAGAGTGGATTTTAGCCTTTAGCAGATAATCTGCCTTGTTTTAAGGGAGTTCGCAAAGGCTTATTAGCATTTGACATCTTTTGACCTGAAAAACCTGATTTTGAGCTATTTTGTAGGGATTTTTGAGAACAAGGGTCCAGAATTTCCTGATTTTGATTTATAATTGATAATAGTTTCCTGTAGGTAGGCTTTTTTTTTAAATTGATGTTTTAATTCTTTTGGCTTTCATTTCTAGTTTATAGCCAAATTTGGTTAAATCTTCTTAAGAACAAATTGTCAATTTGGATATGTCACAAAATCAAAAAAAAAAGAAAAGAAAAACAGTACCTGTGCAATCCCCCCTGCAATGAGCGGTTGAAGTTGAGAATAAATGATTATTAATTTATTCTCAACTTGGGCCCTAGGATAAAAGGAAGTGAGAAAATAAATTCTAGAAAGATTTTTTGAAATCTTGCATTAATCTAACTTTCTCATTAGTAATGAATTTGTACAAAAGCAAAGTATAATTGAGAATTTTATAATAATTTCTTATAACTGGGATTAATCTGAACCGATAAATTGGGCATATGATGAAAAATGCTTACTATTTAATAATTAATCAAAAATCTAAGACAACGGGTAGAAAATAGAACAAAATCTCCATCTCTTGAGGGATGTCCCTAGCATAAAGGAATATGTATTAAGATATATGTGCGACTTGTTGGAATTAGAAACTTCGAAATAATAAATAATAGATAATCTTAAAAATTTGTACTCCCGCAATCTAAAAAGGAGTAAAATCTAGGCACTTTGAACTCCCACCCCACAAGGTAGCTCTTTTCTTAACTGTTTTCAGCAGCTCTTCTGTAATGCCAAGGGCAAATAATGCGGGGATAAATATTGAAAGGGATAATCATACAAATCACAAGGTGCACACAACTAAACACGTAAGTGTCTAGCCTCCCTACAAGGTCAAGAAAAACAAGCACAAGTGGAAGAATTCACTTCAAGCATTGTAAAAATCCTCCTCTGATGCACTTAAATGTGGCACCAAGTTCAACACATTTACAGTATAATGCTTAACATAAAAATTAAAAAATTGAATTTTTTTTTAATACCCACACAATTATCAATGTTATAAGTATATTTCTTACACAATAAATTCAAAAAAAAAAAAAAAAAACAAGTGATACATTAATTAAAATTCTTCTTTCAACCCCAAGGTTCAATGTTCAATCTTTTTCTCAATTACTTTTGCCAACAAAAAAAATTAATTAAAAATATAAATAGAATATTTAAATGATTTTAAAAAGTTATTTGCCTATAGGAAACAACCTCTCTAGGAGAAAAAGACATTGTGTCAATCCAAATCAAGTTGCCTAAAGGAACAATGTGAATTCCTCATAGAACAAAAAAAATCACTAAAGAACAAATGAAATACCTCACAAAACAAATTGCACAAAGAATAAGAAAAATTTCTCAAGGAGCAATGAATTTTCTTTAAGGGCCAAATTCCTAGTTCCTTAGGGAAAATGGTAGCTATCCTTCAAAACCAATGTATTTTCCCTTGGGAAAGGCTCAAATTACTCGAAGAACTTGGGCCCTTCCTTGGGGAACAATGTACTTTCTCTAGGAAAAGGCCCCAATTCTTTGGTGAACAATCATGTTTCCAATCACAACCATTTCATGTTTGTTTTTATATCAGCTTGTGACTTATTATTGGAAAGGTCTCAAAAAGGACTACAACTTTGTAGTTAAAAACACTTCAATCAAAATTAATATGAAAAAAATTAAGGTCATAAAATTCAAACACATTTCTTCCCCAAAAAACATGATTGCTCTCTTTAACAACTTAACATTTTTTCTCCCTAAGGAACATAGTTGCTCCCCAAGGCAACTTAGGACCTTTTTTTCCTTGGGGACACAATTGTTCCCTAGGGCAATTTAAAATGTTGTTGCCTTAAGGACATTGTTGCTCCCTAATGCAACTTAAATTTGTTTATCCTCAGGGGAAATGGTTGTTCCCCTAGGCCAACCATGTGCCGTGGGGAACAAATTTATTTAAAATTTTGTATGATTTTAACTTTTTCATATGAATTTGGATTGAAATGCTTCCAATTACCAAAGTGTAATCCTTTTTTAGAACTTTCTAATATTAGGTCACAAGCCTATATAAAAACAAATGAAATGGTTGTGATTAGAAAACAATTCAAAACATGATTATTCTCAAAAGAACTTGTGCCCTTCCTCAAGGAAAGTATGTTGCTCCTTGAGGAAGCTGCCTTTCTCGTTAAAGGATTTGGGCCCTTCTCCAGGGGAAGTACATTGCTCTTTAGTAAAGTTCTTTTCTCCTTAAAGAATTTGGGCCCTTCGTTGAGGAAAAATCATTACTCTTTAGGGAACTTTTCTTCCTTTTTGTGCAAGTTGTTTACAAGGTACTTTATCTGTATTTTTAAAAACTTTTTTGCTTCCCAATAACTTCATTTTACTCCATAGGGAACTTACATAGTTCCATAAAACAACTTACTTAAAATTGACATTTAGTCTTCTTTTTCTTAGAGAGGTTGCTTCCTAAAGGCAAATAACTTTATTTTATCCATTTCGTTTGTTGGCAAAAACAATTGGAAAAAGGATTGAACATTGAACCTTTGGGTTGGAAGAAGGATTTTAACCAGTGCATCACATTATTTTCTTAAAATTATTTTGTAAGAAAAACATTTATAATGTTAATCATTGTGTGGGTATAATAAAAAACTTCTATTTTTTTTCATGTTAAGCAATATATTGTAAATGTTTCAAACCCAATGTTGCATTTAACTCATTACCATTATTTAATGTCTATTTTTAAGCCTATTGCCCGAGTTATTAAATTTTTTTTAAAAATTGTCTATTAGTTGAGGAATATTTGGCATGAACTAAGCATGCCAAATTGATTTCAGTTTATTCTTGCTTAGCAATAGGCTTCTTCATAAATCAAGCATGAAATGGTGGTGAAATGATGAGGTCTTCCATGGGAGTAGGTAGTATAAGAAGTTTAAAGGTCATAAGCAAATAAATCGTAAGCTTGAATTAAAGAGACATTGAAAACCTCACATGGTCAACCTAGCATGTAGATCATTTCAAGTTGTCTACAAGTGTTCATGGTTTTCCAAAATGATATATGGGTGGGAGGTGGGGTCAATATTGCCAGAATATGATATGGGCCATGGGATTCCATATACTTGGCTTCCAAACTTTGGTCCAGTTGAACAGCATACTGATGACTTTTCAATAAAGATGAACATTTGGCATTGGGTATAGTCAATTGCATAGCACATAAATCATATCTCATCACAGAATGGTGCTTTACATGTCACCTAGCTAGGGTCACCATGATGAAGTGTCAAAAAACGCAAACAGAATTGGGTCTTACCATTTTGGTTGTCCATCATCTACCTATTCCCCAAGATTGTTGAACATATTTTAAATGCACAGAATGGGGCAGAGTTTATTGCTAGAATTGATTGGAGACTCACCATCCGACCACTTTATTCACCATCAAGCTGTTCATTAGAGAACTAATATCGTGCAATTCATTCATTCACAACTTACAATGGTAATTGATTGTGATTTCATCCTAACAATTATGGCCTTTGTCACAAGTTAAGGTTTTTTTTAGGAAGATCCTTTAACAAAGGACATTTGACAATCTTTATGTCTACATGGTGTCCCACCCTGTAGGGCACATTAAAAAATGTTTGGTGACTTTAGTAGTAAAGATTGGTCACATCATATTGCACAAAATCTGATGCACAAAATTAGATTAAACATGGCATGAACAACAAATCAGGAATGGAAGTTACTGGGAGAATGATAAAATAACATTGAAAGACAGGATCCTATGTTTCCTCTTGCATGTTTTCTAAAAGTTAACAAGTAATTGTCAAGTAGAGCAGTGAAAGATGGGGTTATATATGTTATCTATTTAATGTCTCCCAAAATGTTCAGATTTGACAGAAGAGGCATCACTCTCATGGTACAGTTTGAAAGCCTTTAACGAGTATGGTGCAACAAGTGGTTTATAATGTTTTGACCTACAGTGGAGAAGCTATTTAATATTGAATAATCTTTTTCATTGAAAATTCTTGTAAATCAAAACTAAAAATTATAGAGGAAATTGGTGTGCTCTTGATATTGTTGGAAAAACCCTAAGTGAATGGGATTTAATGAAGGTAATTTGGATTTGTTTAGACCTAGGGTGTGGGAGATATTGCATTCTGAGTAATTTTGTCATTGAAAATTCAATTAAATTACAAAAAATGATTTTGGAAGAAAAAAATTAGTTGAGTTACCTGCTCACACTTGGGCTAATGGCATAAGCTACACTAGTAAAGCATAAAGCATGCAAATCACATGAAACAACATGAATGCTCTCATTTAAATCACATATTTTATAGAACAAATAAACTTCAGGATAAAGCAATAGATTTGCATGTCCCATGTGGAAACATCAGCAATTTTATTGCATGAAATCGTTTTTTTTATAGAAAGATTAAAACACTTCTATAATCTATAGGTTTAAAATTCCCTATTCTCAACCCTAACCAATGGAGGACAGCTATGCCAGATGTATGAATGTGCATGTTTACCCGTATAGGGTGATTATTAGAAATGGCACTAAATACCCTGAGGTTATCAGGAGAGTTCTTTCAAATATCTAATTCTGTTTCTAAAAAACAAAGAACTGGTTTTAATCTTTCAATAATATTGTTTCAAACAAATCAAACTGGTTCCAATCTTTCAGCTACATAACCGTGATTCTAAACAATCAAAGATAATTGCAATTCTCAAACCATATTAGAGCTGATTTTGATATAAAACTGTAGTTCCTCAAAAAATCTAAGAACTAATGCAATAACCTTCAATAAAACTGGACATCAGTTCTTTGCCAGTTATTTTACAAAACCACCAGTTCTTTGAGTGTAATTGAAAAGATCAAAACCTTGGACCCTAGATTCTTTCACTCCGAAATTTCTCCAAAAAATCACAACCAAAGCTTGATTTATTCCAAAAAAAATTGAAAACGCAGAAGCAGAGGTTTCTTTTATTTCTAAAATTTGAAGAACCCAGAAGAGGAGGTTATTAAAAAACACAAAATAACGACCGAACGCTGTTATTTACCATTTACCTGAGGGATAGCAATTTAAAATATTAGGCATACATTAAAAATACAGAGGGATTCTCATTTATTTGAGATGTAACAAGCATTCAAGAAGCAGGCCCTAAAATGACGTTGTGCGGTTAGGCACACCATCAAGACTATGATCCCTTTCAACTTTGATAGTGAATACTGCAAGCCTCAAAAGTGATAATTTTTCTAATGACTCTTAGAGTATCTCCACTCTTAAAGTAAACACACGTTTCTACTAAATTCATACTATCTTTCCAGCTTTGGCTCTAGGGTGCCAAATAATTATTTTATTTTTAAAAATTCACTTCGGCAGGAAAAAAACAAATTATGAAATTTTGGCAACAAATACAGGCAAATTCTTTGGTAAGTTCATTGGAGTTTAAACCTCTAGTAGAATGATACTTTCTACGACTTTTTTAATTCTTTCGTTATGCAAAAATAAGGAGAAATAATGTTCCACCATTATTTTCAGATTAATATCATAAGTCTAGATGAGACTTGTATCACCAAAGTCAGATGTATGTAGTAGAGAATTTAGGTGCCATAAAAAATTGGCCCAGTTCCAAAAGAATTTGGGACCCAAGGTAATAATCTCCTTCAATATCAGCACATCAAACACATAATTTCTAGAAAATTCGACATTTCAAAAATAAATTTAACATTACTTAAGTTTTCGACCTGGACCGATCATTATTGCTAACCAATCCACAACAGTCAATTACTTTTTTAAGTGTTCTTGGTGGTCAGAGTCTACTCTAACTGTATTTAATGCACAACAACTGGTATGAAGGCTTCACGCCATTCTACTCTGGAATTTAATACAAGGCTGTGTCCATTGAGAGATGTACCTTGAATGGACATCAATTATGAAACTATGGTATCTACCAATTTTGACTTTTCAAGAGAACCTCTAGTCCCAGTTCCCAGAATTTATTTATTTATTAAAAGAAACTTTGGTTCCAGTTCAAGGATTTTTTTGTATTTGTTAGAACATTCAATGGAAGTTTGGAACCTGATTCTTCACATTTGAAAACTTTCAATTCTCAAACCTTCAAATAAAAATTCATAGGCTGAACCAGATTCAGTTTTATTTAGCTATGCATATCCCACAACTGAATTCTTTTAATATTATTTGCATTGTACAACCACAAACAAGTGTATCGTCTATATCAACTACATGTTTAACCCCAGTCAAAATAATAATGTTTTAAAATTATTACGAATTTTTAAGAAAAATAAAATGAAGAACTAGAACATGTATGAATGGGGTTCCGGTGCCGATTCTTGCTGTAGGTTCGATTCTAGCCAAAGGCCAGTTTCCAATTCCAATTTCGATTGTTAGGCCAGTTCCAATTCTGATTCCAGTTTTGAAGAAAAAAATTCAAAATTTAAAACCAGTGGTCCAGGTAACTGGTAATGGAGGCCAAAAATGAAACCAGCCCAAAACCAAAACTGAACAACACTGGTATATACTACATGCCCATAGTTTTTACATTAAAATGGATGGAACCACATTATTTATCTCACACATGCATATGGAGCCAGGGCCCTCTAAGGGAGGAAGTATCTGTTATATCTGTTGTTACTAAATTCTGTTGTAAGGTTTCTTTCTGAAATGCAAACAAAATGATGATGAAACAAACCCTTTCAAGTTTTTTTTTTGGTTAGAAAATCACACACCATAAGCCTCTTTTTTCCAGAATAATTACAAATAATAGACATAAAATGAGGTGTGAATTTCTCAGCCTGCTTGGTGTTGTTCTCTTTTATGGTAGGTAAATCCCAAGTCGGCAGGCTTTACTGTACATAAAACCCACCTTAAAAATTCTTGTCTTTTTCTTTCCTATGATACCTGGCAACTACCACCAGATAAAAAGAAACAAAAATTCAGAGGCTGTTTCAAAAATTTACATGTTAAAATGGCATGCACATAAAGTAAAAAAATCTGCTTAGAGTTTTATGTTAGGTCAAAAGAAAAAAGACTCTGGAATTGGAACACATTATTAGGCTAAGCGATAATTTGGACTCAGTCAGGCCTGGTAAATCTGGAACTAATTTTATATATAAATATATCTGGGAGATTGTCTTGGGGGAACTGGAAGGGGGGGGCATGAGCCCAGATTTCTGTCTTTCCACATCCAGTGCTACTGCTCTACTTGTTCATTTTCATCACATAGATAATCCATTGCTGATCGGATGAATCAAATCCCCAGCTTCTTTTATTTCATTAGTATCTGTGACAAAGTGGTAGTTACACATTCCCTCCCAATTATGAGAACTAAATTGCAAAAACTCGCACAAGAATAACAGTACTAAAAAAATGATATAATCATCCATCACCAAGGAACCAGCAATCAATCATGGATCAATTATAGTAATAGAAAATAGTGTGTCGCACTTCTCCATTTGCACTGACCCCAGAAGAAGATAAGTAGCTTCTTTGATCTTGGTGAAATAATGAGAGGCATGTGGGCCACAGGAAAAGTGTGAGGTGTAAGCCTTAAGGGTCAAATAATTTGAGGGTCAGGGGCTTTGAGATCAGTGCTCACCACAGTCCATGCAAGTGTTGTTTGGAGGAGGAACGAGCATACCAGCTTTCGTATCAGAGCACTTTCATTTAGCAATTAGTGCTTTCCCCAGCTTTTGTATCACTGAGCACTTTGATTTGACAATTAGTGCTTCTGCCCGTACAGTTGCTTCTTTACTTGTAATGAGAAAGTAGAGTTGATGGTTTGGCTTGTTTGTCTCACACCAAGCTTGGTCAGAGGCCAGACTAAAACCCTCAGTCTATATTGTTGAGAAGAGTAGCCTGGGTAAAGTACACTGTAATTCCTGTACTGAGCAAGAGATTTCTATCTGATTCAAAATTATTTGAAGTCAGTTGATAGATAATATTAGGTCTGCACTTTGTCAACCTTCCTACAGAGCCTAACACTGAAATCGTCATGTATGTCCATCATGATGTTTTGTAGCATGTTGAACATATTGTTTCTCTTCCTTCATTGAATGCAGGTGGGCAAATTGCTGGGGGTGAAGTATTCAACCCATCCGTTTGCTTTTTTAATCCATTCTTGATTATAAAGGGGCACAGACATATATCGCTTCTCCACAAGTGCATGCAGATTGTATTACCCTAGCACTCACCAATGCACCTTCCATCAGCAACCCCCTATGACTTGATGTGGCATGAGGCCAGACAGTGGGGACCTAGGGATACCTTGGTATTTTTATTCTCAAGAAATGCAGTGTGCTGTATTTCCGTATTTTAATATGGACTTCACATTATTTCTCTGTAATTATGTCTTTTGTGTTAGTCTCAAATAGGACTTCAACAGTCATCACAAACATTGTATTGGCAGGGTTGTTCAGACTTCAGAGTGTCGGTTCTGGACATTTTGTGCCCAAGGAATCCACAATTCTGCTTCAACTCTGAGAAATCTTGAAAAGTGGCAACATCGTTGTCATTATTGACATGGAACACAGAACATTTCCAGAGATTCAGTCTCAACAGGGCAAGGCTTCAGTCTTGGGACTTCCTTGCATTTTGTTGACTCTGTCCATGGGGAAGAGACCAGTGTTGTGAAGTTCTCTCTGTAATGCCTTTGGCTGGGGCAATTCCTGAAGTAAGCACTCATCTGAGGCGCAGCTAAGGGGCATCTTACTTTGAGGATGCCCTTCTCCAAGGATATTACCCAGCATAAAGACCTACAAGAAAACTTTTATGTTTTTCAATTTTCCCCTTACACCTGATGGGTATTGCAGGAAAGAATGCAAAAGAAGAGGGCAGCATTTCAACAAGAAAAGTACCTGCTGCTGCTGCTATGGGCTTTTCACTTTTTGAAACGCCTGCCTGTAAGGTTACCTCCAAATACTTAAGCAATTTTCACGTTGGTCTTTATATACAAACTAGCAGGTCCAGGTATGGGTGTATATACATAGCCACTTGACCAGTGAGTAAAGAGTAATCAAACAACTGAGACTACTGGGAACTGGTTGGTTTCTTGTATTAAAGAAACGCTCAAATCTAAAGAACTCTTGGGTTTGATTGTGCGAAGTTTTTAAAAACCTAATCTTCATGCAAAAAAAAAAGTCACTCTTAAGGCTATATACAACAGCGAGAGTGAACCAGGACCCATTAGTAAACGATGAAGGATGGATAATGTATGAACAGGAAACACTTTTCATTGTATTTCTACTCAACCACAGTCATTAGCTATGTATTCAACCACCCATATTCATTTACCTCCCTAGTAACTACCAAGGTTATCTACTTACCTTCCTATGTAGTAACCTCTTACATTTCTTACACTATTTACCTATGATACTTACCCACTTACATAGTTATTTACCTAGGTAATGTGCAGTGGAACTAGGATGGTCTACATGCTAGGTTTAAAAGGTAATTTAGTTGTGTTTCATCCACAATTGAGCCATAAGGGGTTTCCAATCGATGGTGCACAAGTGGGTGTTGGGACAGATTGTCCATATAGAACTTGGCACATGTATGAATTAAGGTTAGTTATATGTAATGAATAAAACCATTGTAGATGAAGGAAGGACTTGTTTTTCTCATCCAACAGGGTTATTTTTACTCTGGATGTGCTTTTGAGGTAGTACTTTGCAATAATGGATTTCCTCAACTAATTTATTATTGTGACTTGTTAATGGTGTTCAATATGCCTTGTAATGGAGTTTTTTGCATGAAAATTGTTTTATTGATGCATTGATCATTTGGTGATGTGTGAGTTATTGAGGAACTCCAATTTTGCCACATGCAACTAATCTTCAGCATTTGTATTTTTCTTTTTATGTTCAAGGTTGTATGATGGTGGAGCTTAAAATGGTGCAATAATTTGTGCATGATTATTGTACTCCTTTAGCTACATGTGTGTTTAATGCTTGTTGACTAGATGAGAGTTTCACTTGCTTTTTCAAATTCCTTTGATTGTTAGTGGACTCTCTCAATTTGATATTAAATTAGTTTTCATTTTTATGAAATGGTTTTTTTTACACCACATGCAAGTTGTGTTGGTGTTTTTGGTGCAAGTGTTTAATACAAGTGTTGATCAATGTTGTGGTTTTTAAAAAAACCTATTGTTTGTCTTTGATGTGCACATCATGTGCTAATCTTATTAAGTTTTAGATCGTTTGTTTCCATTGTCCAATGTGTTGGTTATACTTTGTCTTTTCTTATAAGCATGTTCAATGTTAGTTCTCTTGTGTGTTTTGTTCAAGGCGTTGGTCCTTATTCATTGCCAACTCTTTTGTTTTCTTTCTACCCAAGGTGTTGGTCCATGTTTGTATTTCCTTATCAAACTATTGCTATCTTATTTTATTGTATTTTTGTCTAAGTTGTTAGGTTAAGTTAAGTTAAGTTTCTTTTTTTTGTTTCCTTTTATTTTCTTGCTTCACTCAAAATGCTTGTAGCATTAACTAATGCAACTCTCATATTCAACAAACATGATGATGAAGCCTAGCTAATTGAACTATAATTTTATAAGTTCAAATGGTCATTACATCTAGATCTAAATGATAAAAAGTTTACAAAACTTGTTTTGTTTTGTTGTATAAACTTATTAACATCAACATGTTACATATGTACACTTATTAGGTTCATGCCACGTACCATGTACCCAAAATAAAAAGAAAAAATTATATTTTTGTGAAAGTTACATGTTGATGGCTAATGAACCTCAACCTTCTCCAACTATATTATAACTACTATTACTTGAACTATTCTTACATTTTCTATGAACACATTTTACATCTCATAAAATCTTCCTTAATTCTTGCATGCACACTTAATCATTCATACTACACCCAATCTTTGCATTTAGAACATAAGAATATAGAACTCCCTACACAAAATTCTATAGAAGTGTGTTTGTCCAAAAACTTTTTCACAATTTTACCTTTGGTTTCTCTTGTTACTTTTTATATTTTATGAATTTATCAAACCTTGTTTTTTTTGTTATTTCCCAAAAAAATCAATAACCATAACTTTTGCTAACTACTCATAAACAAATTGGCATTGAATTCAATTTGCCAAAATAGATTGGCATCCTTCCAAATGTCACCCTATTAGTTTGTCAATACTCAACTTGCCAACAAATCATTTATCTTAACATCTCAACAATCAAAATGTCAATTCATCTTGTCAACTTGCTGAATGTTAAAATTACTACAACAAATTAATTTAAATTTCTATTACATCAAAAATCCCTTTTTCCCAACATTTTGTTTATAATTTAGAAGATGAAATGGCATGGACTCCATATGTAGATGCATGTATGTATGTTTTCATAATTAGGAAAAAGTATGACCTTCTTTTTAGTATATCATGGCCAAAGTTCATGTGGCTAGCTATGGCTATACGCTACATAATTTATTTTTTAAAGATATATTAATTTATGTCTTTTAGCTTTGTTTGATTTGGTATTTTTAGCTCTAAAGTAATTGGAAAAGTTATGATGTGCTTAAATGCACATCATATGGTTATTTTTTTCAAAAGTATTAATGATTAGATCCTTAAATGATTTGAGCAAGATTATTTGATTTGTAACATTCTAAAATGGTGCCCATTTATACGAAGAGTAATGTTATGCTAATATATTAAATTGTTGCATTGCAAACAAACTATTTGTATAGATCACATGAAATACTTTTTAAATCACATCCATTGTCACCATACATATGAAACTTGTAAATGAACTTTATGACTTTCATTATTGTGAAGTTTTTGTATAAGGATGAAAATAGGGTAATAGAAGGGGTTTCTTAGCTACTTGTACCCAAAAGGTGATGGATTATAAATGCATGATTTTAAAAACAGTAAAAAAGAAAAGTCTTGAAATATTATATTGAATTTTCTTTTAATTTGAATAATCATTGTACAAGATTACATCATTTTAAAAGTAATTTCACGTCTTTTCAAAAATGAAAAATAGTGAAATAACTTGTTACAATACTTTTGAATATTCCATATCATTATAGGAAAAGTTGTCTTTTGTGATTTGATTTACAACTAGGTTATCAATCATGGAAGACATCCATGATTACATGACTATGTAATCGAATAGGACACCTAGTATCTAATGTGGCTCAATCACAAGACAATATACGACTATGACTTTTGTGATTATAAAGTCATGGAGGTCATCAATGTTTAATGAAATCCACAAATTATGGCCATTGGATATAATTCATTAAATGTGAAATACATACATTCTCCACCCATGCCATGTACACATGTGGCACGTAAACACATGATATAAAAGCCAAATACCCAACCTATATGTTAAGAATGTAAGCTAATTTAGCTAGCAAGTTAAGCTAGTTAGGCTAGTTCACTAACTTGCAAGTGTGAGGATTTGAACCCCTCACCTCCACATTGAGGGAAGAAGTCCTCAAACCCCACTTAAACATCAACACATGATTTTTACATGACAAAAATTGTCACCATATTGTTATAAACATTTTATTCTAACATACTTTATAAGAAAAATGGCTTGTGCATGAGCCTAGAACCTCAGTTTAAAGTTTAATGTGATTTTAATGGGTGAATGTGTCCATAGATGAATGATTCCATATGGATTAAAATCATGTTGTCATGGATGAATTTCATTTATGAATTGGAGTAAATACATAAATCATTGGATGAATTTCATCCATGATTAGAAGATAAAGAAATATATAAATATTTATGTCCATCTTCATTTTTTCTCCAAGTATTAATATTTAAAATTGAATGTCATTTGATAATAATGGATAATGTAACTATAGGGAAAATATGATGATGGGACCAAAATAAGTTTTAAAATTTTGTTTAAGAAAATCATTTTCAACAACAATGTTAAGAAATTAATAATATGTTGTCATGGGATGAATGTTACCCCCCCCCCCCCCCCCCCCCCCAATTGTTGTCAACAACATTATATTTGTATTTTGTGAATAACACCTTGAAAATAAATAATTATTAAAAACAACCCCATATTTTCTATGATAATAGGTTCTTTGAAAGAAGTTATTTAAAGTGCTCAAAACTGAATTTTACTTTGTTTCAAAATCAATTGTCATCAATGACAATAGGTAGTTTAAAGATAACTAAAACATTCAAAAACCATTGTTGTCAACAACAATAGTTAGATTTGACAAAAGTTGTGGCATTTTTTAAGGAAAATGAAAATAATCATTATTGTCCATGATGTTTATACATAGGTTTGAAGGAAGTTGCACCACCTTTGGAGAGGGGGAAAAAACAACCCAATGTCATCAATGGCACTAGATCAATTTGCCCCCGCAAAAAAAATTTAAAAAAATTTGTTTTTTTAAAAAAAAAAACCAACAACCATGGGGTGGATGTTAGCATGATAATAGTAATATGGTTAAGACATATTGAAAATAGTGGCATTTTAAACCATAACCATCATATATATATTTATAATGGAATTTATGTTATATTACTCAACAAATGTTATATCATATAGAATTAAATTGTGTTTCATGAAGTTTTAATTAATTAAAACTAGGAGGAAAACATGTCATTGATAAGAATTTAATGATAAAATCAAACATTCATCCATAATTTTGATGGTAGTTTTATATATTAAAAAAATGTAAACTCAATTAATTTCTTTCATCCATGTATGAATGAAAAAAATCATTCATGCATGATGAAGATGAATGCTCACATTCTTCCCCATCACTATTACAAAATGTGGGTGCAATTCATTAATCCTCGTTCACTAGACCAATGAATTCATTGTTTCCCCATTAGGTCCCCTTCACTATAACCAGTGAATTCATTCATAATCTAGTGCAATCACTTGGTGTACAAGGACACCTTTTGTTGTAGTGCACGTTTGCTTTTAAGTTTACTTGTATAACATTCATTTTGTGATTAAATTCTTGGGTTTTACTTGCATGTGTATAAGGGAAAAGACATTTTACCATCCCAAGTTCCAACTCTAGGATTAGGCTCTAGGCTTAATCTACGGGCTCATGCAACAACTTGCTTCACTTTATAAGTTAGGTTCGACAAGGTTCTTTATCCTCTTTTTCAAGATGAAGGATCTTAAGGTGAAAAATTGCCAAAGAGGTCTTTAGACCTTAAATCCCCAATCCATAAACATTCCAAGATTGATTTGGATTGTGAGAGTAAGTCTAACTTTTCCACCCAATTTGCTTTTCGATTTCCTCTTTTGTATTCAGACAAACTAATGACACCCTTTCTCCCTTATGATGCAAAGGTGTCTTTGACTCCTCGAGGTGCATACCTTTTTTTACCTATGACAATTTCTTTCCAAGCCCACCTTCAAGCTTCTAGTTGCCTTCATATGCTAAAGACTATGCTCAAATCCTAATAGCTTGTCCCTTTCCTTCCCATTCTATTTTTCCCCATACTTATGATAACTTTGCGCTTCTTAGATTTTGAAGTAGTTGAAAGATAGATAAGTGTGGCTTGTAATTTTCCTCTATTTCATAATACAATTTTTTTTGGATTTGGATTTAGATTTTCCTTTATATCATAACAGGAGTTCTTTTGGATTTGGTTTTCTTTTTAGGTTTTTTTGGTTATAACTTATGTACTAGTGCATACATTGCCATTGAAAGATTCTCATTCAATGTATATTTTTTGCACTTACCTTTAATGTATTTGGTTCATTCTCACAAGATTTATTTTTTCGCATTTATTAACCTTGGTGTGCCATGCCCAAGGTTGGCTCCAATTTGCAACTTGAAACATTCTATTTCACATGTATGGAATTTAATTTAAGAAATAGTGTTCTATTTCAAGCATTTGTGGCATCAACCTAATTAACTCTCGGTATAGTTTGGAATCTTGAAGGCAACATGTTTTCTCCAACTTCACTTTTATGGTTACTCCAAAACTTTACTTCTTTTCCCAAAAAACATTTATCATACAAACCAATAGTATCATCTATTTGAATTTATATATGCATTTTTTACTACTATTTTTTGCCCTGATGTTCTTTTCAAACATATTAAAAATACTATTGTGTTATTTCAAAAACGCATGTTGGTTCAAAAAATATTTCTTTTATACAAAATATATCTCTTTGTGCACCATAGCCTCAAAGAACCTTGTCTACAGAGACTTGTTAACTTTTCCTACTAGGGTTTGTAGTTGTTGCCAACTTCAAAAGTGCCTATAGGCTTTGCTTCAGATATATTGAGTTGAGCTAGGTTCCATTGGCGAGTCATGGAGTTCATTGGAACCCACAATGGATTGTGGTGTAAGTGTTAGGGTCATTATCTTCCAAGACTGTAACAACATATCCTTGAATGGTGGGAGAGTATTCTATGTCTCCTCTTCTAAGTCCATCACTGTATCTTTTATATGTGGTGGGGAGTTCTCCTCTTCCTCTCGGCTTCTAGTAATGTAGTTGGCCAATACTAAAGAAACCAACTTTCTGCTATAAGCGAATACTGGTGTTTCATATTCATCGTCTTCAACATCAAAAGTGTTCCTCAGCCAATTTCATAACAAAAGTGATTCACTTATTTTCATCTCAACTTGAAATCCAAGTAGGTGGTCACATTGCCTGTGAAATTGCGTTCTATAATTTTGATTAGTTGGGTGTGTTGGCCATGGATTATTTCCAGAAGGTTGTTGCAAACTGTTCAAAAACTCTTGGCAAAACATTTTTATCATTGTCCCATGTATCTTGTAATCTTGCAAATGGTTATAAGATGCCCAATACCCAACTTCTGCCTGGAATCTTACATCTATATTTTTCAGTTTTCTACTATTTACTAAAAGGTAATCATCCAAATCCCTTAGTGTTTGACAAGCGTGCTTAGGATATGGATATTGTGACATTGTGGAAATGAGCAATTCTACTCAAAACTTGTTTTTTTTTACTATTACTTAGAAGTTCACCGAAAGATTCTAAACTCTACTTGTGTAATGTTACAAAATTGTAAACATTTCCCAAAGTCCAGACTTTTATAGGGTCGCTTTGAGATTACTGCATTCAATGGCCTCTTGGAAACTCTCTACCATTTTTTTTCCCATTTGGATGGGAGTAATTACTCTAAAACATTATAATTGGCAAAACAATTATGTTTCCTGCTCATGTCATGCATGGTTTGTGTATCATCTAATTTTGATCACTTCATTCACCCTTTGGCATTATGTGGCTTCATATCATTTTTTGTTTGCATTCTTGTTTCCATGCCATGTGTCCAATTCATGCCCTCTAGTGACTATTATTCCTACACTTGTCTTATTTGTCTCATCAACCACAACTTTTGTCTCAATAGCCACAACATCATGTATATGATTTTGACTATCATTTACTACTTCGATTTGAAAATTTTATTAACTATTTGTTTAAACATATGAATTTGTTCAAAATTGCTCAAGTTCAACCATAATTTTATTTTAATTTTGCATAAGAAATGTTTCCTTTTATGATTTCATACATGTTTATTAAGTTATGATTCGATGTAAAGAATAGGATTTTGGTTTTTCATTCAGTTTTCAATTCGTCATTTTTTTCTATTATCATACACATCTCATGGTTACATGGCTAGCCCTATCATCTGACAATTAACCAATTGTTTTAAGACTTTGTTCTTCAATTCTTATGGAACCAAAGTTCGCATACTTAAAGTTACATAAAGTTGTTGTCAAGGATTCATGACTTTTGTGGATAATCCCAAGTGTTAACAAGTCTTTTGTTGAAAAATTGTTTAGTAAGTTTGTGAAAAAATGCTCTAGAATCGACCTATTTAAACTCACATGTTTTTTGAAAAAGTCCATTGCATGTGTAAACATTACCAAATTGTAGTCCTCCATATCCTCCTTGGAAATGTTCACACTTTGTCTCCTTATAGAAATACTTTTTTTGTCCACCTTCGCATTTGCCCATTGCCATGCCACCCATTCCACTGTTTTGTTAACTACTCTTGTCCATTTTGTTCCCCATGTTTTGATTTTGAATAAATGTTTGAGGGGGTCGAACTTAGTATTATCTCTTGGATATTCCAATAGTTTTTTTGTCATCTTTCAAATTCTTTCTAGTATTCTTGAGAGTAATGTGTATTCAATCATAGATTCCAATGTGTTTGGTGTAACAATTGGTGAAAATTTTATTTTTGCCATTGGAGTAAAAAGGTTTTACAAAATGTAAGTATGTGGTTGAGGAACAAAGGTTGCAATTAGGAAGTACCCATGCAAATAATGAAAATTGAGATATCTTGCATGCAAATTAGTGATAGAGTATAAAAGAATGCAATTTCATTATGCAAGTGTCCAAGGGGTTGAAAAAATGAATTAAAATAAAAATGACTTTAAAATGGGAAGGTGTTGTGGGGTGCTTAATATTCTCAATTCCTAAGGGTCACATACTTCTTTGTAGTGGACATGTATTGTTTGAATTAACACATACCTCTTGGTGGGTCAACAAGTTTATGTGCCATTGAATTTGATGTAATCTCAAATTTTATATTGTTTAGATGCTACAAAAAGTTAGAATATGAAATACTAGTTCAAGTATAACTTGAGAATTTCATGGGACGAATTGTTCACAATAAACCAACATAAATTTCTTATATCTTGTTTTTTTTATTTAGTTTTTTGCAAAACAAAGCTTCTTGCAAATATTCATGGAAAAGTTCATCCATTGTCATTTCATTCACATTTCATCCATAAATATCATTAATCTATGACATGCGAAAGAATATTCTTCCACATCACCAAATATTTTGTCCTAGGTGTGACAAAATATTCTTTAAATATCTTGTCCATGTGGGAAGAATATTCTAAAAAAGATTCGGTCCTACTCCCTTGCTCATGCTCACAAGCTCATGAAATAGTATCCTTGTATTTTTACAAAAGAACATCGAAGATAATCTTTCACAAAGTTTGCACCCCAGTTAGAAATAATATTTTTGAGTGTGCTTTAGAACAAACTAACAATGTAATAATCTTCCATTTCTTCATTGGTTACAAAGATACATTTAAAGACTTCAACATGAACATTAAAAAATTTATCCTTCTCATAAGGTAGATAACATAATGACTCTTTGTTTGTTTGTTCAACCTTCTTAGTGTTCATTTGAATTGGAAGCATAGGGTACCAAGTTGGATAAAATGGTTCCACCAATGTTTGGTTATCTAGGTATGCCATTCAAATTGCCTACATGCACTAATATTGGTATTGATTTAAATGGATGTTAATTGATAGGTAGACCATTTGTTGGATCTCTCCTTGGACTTTGCCATTGTCTCCTTCAAGTTGATGTTAAGGCAAAATTATTTATAAGTACATAGTAAATTTATCATGTGTTTCATTCACTCCTTGTGAAGTCCACTAATCTAGTCATTATGTTGTGTAACAATAGTTCCATTATAAAGATTGATCTTTGTAATTGGTATGGTACTTGATACCACAATTTGGTTGAATCAATATTGTTTTAGTTCTTGCCAAGTTACTAATGACATAGGAACTTGCATAGTTCATGATGGAGTATTTCCCACATGTAATATGTAGAATAGGTGGCATACACAATACAAATGTTTAGTCTTCCATTGGTATTATGTTTCCTATCGATGGAATGTTGTTAGCATAGGATTAAGTACAATGTTCTTGGGTCGAATTATAGAAGTAATAGGTTTAAATTCAATCCATGTGGACTAAGCATTGAATATTTGTCTTACTCCACAAAAAAATCTTTAATCAACACTTGTCAAAGTTACACATCTACAAGAGGGTAATTCTTGAACACATGTCTTGTTTTTCTATAATAACAACAATCATTCAAGTTAGGATGAAAAGTTATACAAACCAAATTTGCCCATTCAAGCACACTATCCAAAGCCAAACTAAATATTGTTTCCAATTGAGTCCTATTTAACACAATTGGTTGTGTTTCAACCATTGTAGGCTTTATATTGCAAACTGGCACAAATTGACTTGTAAAATTTTATGACATTTGAATAGTCCATGCAATTCATTCATCAACAATTTTTAAAAAAGAAGTGTGCTTGTTGATTCAATTATATTTTCAATTGCTCAAATCTTTATTGTTGATGCATGGGTGTTGAAGATTGCAAAAATAAAGAAGTTGAAATCCTTTCTATACACTAGGTTGCACAAGGTTAGGTATTTCATTTACAACTTTTGTATGGCCAAATTGAGCTTCTTTGCACATACACACCAATCTCTCAAAGTTTTTAGTCATTCCCATAGCCATATTAACATGAGTAGAAGGTCCAACATTCAAGTTTTTAGTCCTTCTCTAGAATTTACTCATATGGCTAACATGTATTTCTATGACCCCTTCATACTATTGATTTAATGATTACCTTCATTCAACATGTTGCCATCTTGAAAATTCTTGCACAAAAATTTCACGATCTCCATCTTGGGTTTCCAACATCTAGACATTCATCTCCACTAACACATTAATGTCTTTGGTGCTACAAATCGATGTTGCAATTGTTCACCATGCATTCTTACATCTATTATGGTTGTAATCTAAATATATTCTTTTTTGGAACACTTTTAGTAATTACCCATGACATTTTACAATGATCAATGTCATTTCAAAACATTTTAAGGTGAAATCATGGTTAAAGGAGCCAAGGGTGGCAAGGTAAAAGTCCTTTTCCAAGGACTACATGTGACACATGTCATTTTTGTGTTGGATTATAATTTTAAATTATGTATTTTAGATACCCCATTTAACACTACATTTTAGATATAATTATATTTTGACTACAAATTGATTTTATATCATGTATATTATGCATTCATGCCCTTTATCACATATGAACGACTTTTGTTAAAGCCACACTTTCAAAATCCATAATTTTTAGGGTCAAAAACACTTTGGAACCAATTGTGTTCAAATGGGTTATAAAAAAAATTCATCATTTCAAGTCCTTTTTCCCTTCTCAGCATCAATGTTAAAATCTTCTCCAATTTCAAAAGGAATGGTGAACATTTGGTAAAAAAAATGGACATTTGGAAAAAACAAAGATTTCATTTTTGAGGTTTGAGTGCTTTGAACATGCCAAAACATTTTTTATTTGTGTCAAGTTTTGAGCATGTAAACTTTGCAATTAATGGAAAATATTTTACAAAAAATTATGACAATCTAAATTATTATGCTTCCCTTGTGATCTTTCAACATACAAAAATGCAGTTTTAAGGCGTGTCCATTCACTTGGGTGGCTCCTTTGACTATGATTTTACCCTTTATCATTAGATTAGATATCTTATATTTACCACAAACATTTTTTTGTTTTAGCACTCATTAAATCCCAATTCTTTCAATCATTTATTATTCACCCAAAAAAAATATTCTCACGAATTTAATCCAAGAAAAACACATTTCTTAAATTCATAATATTTTTGTTACCAAAACTATAATTGCACACTTTGAATCTTCAAGAATGTGGTTCCCAAATGGGAATGGGATATTTTATCATTTTCACTATTTGTACTAATGTTATTACAATATTGCTGTAGTTTTTTGCTAATAGTTATTGTTTTTGTTTCAATCTTCTTACAGTCTAGTGTAATTTTATGTTAGTTATAAACTTTTTTATGTTCTTGATTCTATTTCTTTTGATTACTTATACTTTTTATTTTCATAGTACAATTTTTGTATTCCTTCAATAAAAATCAAGGATACAAATCAAAGAATTTTCAAACAAAAAACAATGAAGCTCTTGGATTTTCCCAAAAAATCAAAATTATCATATTAAATTTTTTTCTCTTTTCCTCATATCTCTTCTCCTTTATTGTTTTAAAAATCCCTATGCATATTAAAAATAAATAAAAGTGAATTAATTTGAAATTCAAATAATCAATATCTAACAATAAGAAATAACTAATAATGGTGAAGATATCTAACTATAAAAAAAATGAAGAAAAATGATAGATATAGACAAAAATAAATAAATAATCTAAGTGACAAGTAGAAGAATGTGATTTAAGTCCACAAGGAGTACAACAAAAGAGTGCAACAAAGGCCACGAAAATAAGTAGTAGAAGAACATGACTAATGCCAAAAGGAAAACAAAAGAACATGGCTATGACCATGAAAAGTAGTAGCAAAAGAACTCAACAAAGACCAATAGGAGAAATGTGTGACCAATGCCACGAAGAGCAACAAGAGAAGGAAAATAACAATGTACTGCACAATGATGACCACCATTATTGTGACCATGATTGCCATCGCCACAACCACCATCACCATAAACACAACCAAAAATAAGTTTAGCTTGGTTAAGGTAAAAAATAACAATAGTAGAAAAAAGACGACTAAAGTCACAAATAGTAGCAAAAGAAGAGCATAACCAAGACATGAGGTAAGTCAACAATTTACTTTTGGAGCTTGAGTTATGTAGTTTGATTCTTAAGTTTTGAACCTTGAAAATAAATAAAACACAAAACCTTTTGAAAGGTGAAATGCAAAACCTTTGAAAAAAACTTGAAAAAAGAAGAAATAATGTTTTGGAGCTTGAAGCTTGAAGCCTCAACAAACATGAAGAAAAGAAACTAATAAAAACAACATTGAACTCTCCAAATCTAAACCTTAAAACTAAAATCAAAATCAAAACTAGATTTTTTCAATATTCTAATTTGGTTTTGGTTCTAATATCAATTTGGTACCAACCCTTGAATTTGGTTCTAGTTATATCCAAGTTCAAAATTGAAAGTCATTTCTCACCCAATTTTAAAACCTTTATACATCAAATCAATTTTGGTCCTAGTTGGTTCCAAAACTGAGACCCAATTTTGAGTAGGTTCTTGGGAACCAAAACCAAAACTGTCGATTCACAACTAACAATTTGGGTACCCACCAAACATTGGTTAAAACAATTTTCAAAATCAATAAGTGTTAACAACCACCTTTTTGCAAAAATGGGACAATGTTATTGGACTACCTACTAGTAAATAAAGATGCGTGTTTCTTTTCTTCTATGCTTATTTTCAAGACCTAATGTTCAAAATTGTGCAATCATTTTTATTGATTTGAATTTTGAAGTTTCTACAGTAACCAACATGTTTGAAATAATATTCATGCTAAACTTGAACAAATTACTAGTTGTTTTCCACATTTTTTGGTAAATTGATTCATCAATCTAAAGATGTTTGCTAAAATTAAAAATATTTTGAAACGTTAATGATAAAAGTTACAACAATTTGTTGTACAACTTAGTGGGCAATAAAATTAATTTGGGTATAATTTATTCAACTTTTTTTTTCCCTCAATACTATGAGCAATGCCTAAATGTTTGATACCACAATGGAAAAAAATAGAATCAATTTGAATTAACACACTATTAAAAGGCTTTCTCATTAGTCCTTTTCAAACATCCCTTTGAGCTAAAAAATTATTGAAATCAAATAGGCACGCAAAACATATAATATGACCAAACTAACATGAGTCCAACCTCACAAGGTTTATAAAATGAGGTGCAAATTGCTTTTAACACTCTAGGCCTTGTGCTTCCATTAAAAAAAAATTGGGTAAAAGCAATAGTTGCAATTTTAATATTATTACATTTTGTGAATGGGAATTTCAAAACAAAATGCTATCAAAAGTAACATGTAATCTTGCTTAAGGTTCAAGGCCTCAATGTGAATGTCATATATGCAATATATGAATTGGGTGATAATGTCTATAGCATAGGATGGATTCAATCCTATGAAGGTTATTTTTAAAATAAGTCCTTTCTAGAACAAGTTATATTGAGTGAACCAAAATCTTAAATAACACACATAACACACAATAAAAAAGGTGAAATTTATATGATTTGTGTTAGGACATTCATGTGCTTAAAGTTTGGTCTTTGATGTGGGCTAAGACCCAATGGGGAGTTCATCACATGTGCTTAAAGACCTCCCCATAAGGTTTTCCTTTGGTCATTTTTTTTCTTAATCAAAAGAATTGTATCATAAGTTCATTACACATACTTTTTTTTATGTCAATTAAAAGACTTGATGATAGATTAACAACACGAAAAATAGGAAAATAGAAAATGTGCCCAAAGCTACACCCATAACTCTTGAAATATATAAAAGAAAAATGGATGAATCATCCACCCTTCCATTTAGATCCATTAACTTTAGGTCAATAATATTATGCCATCTACTAATCTTTTAGAACATTCATCCTTTCCATGGATGAATTTTTATATAATTTAACATTTCTTTCTTTACAACCTAGTATTTTGTCACAAGTGAGGTCAAATTAATTATGTGTGCCTAAATTGGACTAGTTAATTAGACCACAATATACAAATCCAAAGGAAATCCTTGGTCAAAAGATCTTCATGCACAAGGCCCATAAATATTATCGTTTACTTATCATTTATATCCATATTTCCACCTTATGCCATAATTAATATTATTTATAAAAAATTCTTTAGTAACAAATTTATTTTTTGGACTAATTATAAGAAATTCAACTTTTATATCTTGTTTTGTACTAGGCATAGGGTCCTTTAATGGTCATCATTACAACAATTACGGACATTAACCACTTGACATTTTTGTTGAATGGAATGGAACAATGTCTTTTGTAATCTATGTGTCCTTTGATGTCTCAACTTCATATAGGAACGAATTAATGCCTCACACTTCAAGAACATTTGAAGAATTTGTCTTTTCCTTTTCTTGGTGCAAATAAGGAGGATTAATTGTATGTTACACATTGTATCATATCATTATTACCTTTGGTAGAACTTTATTTCAATATGACATGTCATTACATATCAACATGTGTTGTTTAATTAGGCTTCACGTGGATATGTTAACATTGTTCAAAACATTGTTAAGAAAGGAGTAGATATGTTAATGCAAGTGGTGAAAGTGGAAAGATACCTTTGTATTTAACATGTGGGAACAACCATGATGGAGTCATCCCGATACTATGTATGGTACTCAATTCCTATTTACTTCTCTTTTGTTGAACATAGATCATAAATGTATGAATTTGTGAGATTTTTATAATTATGTAAATATTATGTGGGAATTCTATGCACAAAGAGTAGTGGGGAAAAAATGTGAAAGCATGTTATGAGTTTTGTGATGATCCAATGAAAATTATGCCATTACAAAATAAGAATGAAGGTTGACGATAGAATTAAAATGTTAAAATAATGTAGAATTGTGTTTTATTGACATAAATTGTGATTTTTTGATGGAATGTTTTTTGTCATGAGTTTTTTAATGTTTGGGCATGCACACATTTTTTTCCCTTCATTATGGTTTGCACCCACTTAAGGTGTTACATAACAAGTAATATTCACTTCATTATGTGAAAAAAAATGATTCAAAGATTTAGTGAACCAAAAGAGGAAAGATGCAATATTCTCTTCAATGTTTTTCCTATACAATATATTTCTCTTTTTGACTTTAAAAATATGTATGTTGATAATTTTATTAAGATTTATGCATCACATCTACTATATAACACAAGCCATATGATAACAAACCATTTATACCTCTACAAACATGTTTTAAACATTTTGCCAAAACATGGCATCCATAATTAGACCCCTACAACTACACATGGCATAAATGACTAACCTAGTAAAAAAGGACCCATTATGGACACCATGTTTTGGCAGAGTGAAGTGACATTTATTTTTTCTTTAAAAGGAGAAAAACAAAACATTTAAAACTTACATATTTATCAAAATGGTTAAACAAGATGAAGCAAAGAATAAAACAACTGGAAGATGCAATTTAATATAGAAGAAATGTGATCAAATAATGATTAAAGAAATATATTTGCAAATAATATTATCTTTAAGATCCAAAAATTTGACATTTTGTTGTCCTATAAAATCAATTTTCAACAAAATTGAATAAAGACTTATGAGGGTTAAAAAATGTTATATATGCAAAATGTCATTTGATCATTGTTATAAAAGTGCATACATAATCTGAATGCCCAAACTAAAATAACTTCGTAAATTTTTTGTGACAAAATCAATGGTTGTTAACAATTTATTGTGATAATATATGGCATGTTTGGCAATCCAAATTTTCCTATCATAAATATGTAGAATTGAAACGTTTGCATGAACTTTCTATTGCATAAAAAATTAATCCTTCTATATATTCATGAGGGATTAAAATTTGTGATATTTTTGGGGCAAATTAATTAATTAAAAATTCACTTTGGAACATTATTAATTATATGGGAAAATGACCAACATTGTCCCACTTTAAAAAATCATGTATTGTGCAACCATCCAATTTGTGGTTATATGTGATTAATTGTCATTTACAACTATGTTTTGTTTTTTTTACAACTAAAATCATCTATTTTAGTCTATTACTTGTCTTGCAAGTACAATGTGATTAGTTCATGATTACTAAGTTCTCCATCTTTCCATTTTGATTAAGTTTTTGAGCTTTTCATCCAAGAATGGGCTTCTATCTCAAATTAGTTGTAAAAGTAATCACAACTTTGTTACCTTTATGTATATTCCCATACCTTTGAAGTATACTAAGGTGCTTCAAACGTATTAGGCATATATTTATAAACTTGTGTATTTATGTTGTATTTAAGGCACGTTAAATACACATTTTGGGTGTAGATTGGTCAAGTAAACCAAAAAAGTAGTCCGCCTGAAATGCAATTTAAAAATGATAAATTTGTTGATATAAACACATGAAAGTATATTAAAAACTTGTGTAAGTAAAAATATGAAAAAACATGGCCCTCAATTTAATTTATGATAAGTTGAATATAAAATTTGAAAAACTTTGGTATCATAAATATGGTGAGAAGTAGATTTGAACTTGATTGGGTCAATTTGATGTTCAAACCTACTTTTACATTAGAAAATTTATGTATTATAATTATAACATGCACAATTTTATAGTACACAAGTATTTTTTAAGGCTTTCAAAACTTGAAAGTAGAAAATGTTCAATATTTCATCTACTTGCAGCCCATTTTGTAAGATTAAACACTTCCTACAAATAGATGCAATTTTGTAAAATCTACTTAAATCTACATGAAAATGTTCATATTCAAATTTATAATATTAAAGTGAAAGTTTACTTTCATATTAATCATTTTATAAAATAATATTTATACTTTCAATGCATTAAAAAAAACAAATTGTCTACTTGTAATTTTTTGTGACAAGGAACATTTTTTGTTTACTTAACCATGCCTACACCCTTTTATTATATATGGTGGGTTGGTTTGGTAGGTTAGGTGATTAGGTAGCTAGGTAGTTAACTAAATGAATAGGTACATATGCTTAACTATTGACTAGGTACTACATTTAATATGTAATAACTACTAATAGTTACAAGTTAATTGGTTAATTACTAATATTAGTTAGTTAACTAGTGCACTAATTAGTTTATTAGTTTATTAATTAATTAATTACTTGTTTAGTAATATAATCTACAAAACTAAAAAGGAGGACAAAGGATATGGGATAAACAAATTCTTATTGCAATTTAATTTGCAACTAAGTTTGTCTTTCGTTTCCATCTTGTAAATTATATAAAGAAAGAGTTTTGTTCTAAATTTTCTTATTGAAAAAATGTGCCATTTGGGATGAACTAATCAAGTAGATTTCACCTTAATTAATCCCAAAATAAAATAAAATAAAAATATTTATGTTGATCCTACCCCTTAGTATACCTACCTATTTAGTCTTATTTACCAAACCCACCTAGAGGGTGCGATCGCAATCAAATGAGCCAACAATGACAAAGGACTCAAAGATTGTAGTTCTTTTTTTAGTCATTTTCACTTTCTCATACAAAAGGATTTTTTGGATGAAATCTTTTACAACATGTTACTAAAAATACATATAATTTCTATACATCATTTTTAAAATACAAATACATGATTTTATGTAGATATAGAATTATATAGATTTAATGATGTATATAATTATAATTTTTTCTATAAAAGTACATAAAATTTCACAAATTTCAAATTGTGAATGCTTTTTGAGTGTGGGTAATCAATTAACATCATCTCAGTTTTTTTCTCATCAAAATTTCATTATTAAAGAGTCTTTTAAAACTTAATAATTTAAAAAATTGATTGCTTTTGATGTAATTATTATTCAAATTCAAAGGCCTTTTATTAAAACCAAAACCCACAATAATTTTTTTCAAGTTTTATTTTGAATTCCTCAACATTCATATTAATCATTTTAGCACAAATTCCCATGATTACCATGGCATTAAAGCGGCACCACAAAAACATATCTCACAAAATTATAGTTTTGAAAGAATTTTGGTGGCTTTCCAACATGGTTTTTGGCTTGTTTGATTGTGACTGCACCCTAGATAATAATTTAGATTGATTTTGGTTAAAATTTAATTTGATTTTCATGAATTTTGCCCAAATTAAACCACATTGCAAAATCCCATTAGAACAAATTATGCCACATGAAATTTTCCATTGATCAACATGGTGACATTGTAAGCCATTTAAAATAGACAATGAATATTCAATTTATATTTTCAAAACAAAGTTATTAGATAATCTATTATGTTACCAAATGTCAATTAATGAATGGGTTATATGTTAATTGCAAAAATGGAAACTAATTGCAAATTGTATACAAATATTTAATGGATGAGAATTTATGTGTTGACAATATATATCATCCATGTGGAATGTGGTTGACATCATGGTGAATCATCATTTATGATTAAGTATTGAATGCAACTTATTTATAATTACAAATTACAATAAAAAATTGGCAATTGTCTTCTAATGTCATTAGTTGATAATGAATCCTAAATTATTGAGTTTTCTTTTATATGATTTAAAAATCCTTGTATATTATGGAAACCTTTAAAATTGTTATTGACATCATAGAAAAGGATAGAAGATGAAAACATTGTTATAAAATAGGCATGACTTGATGAGATCAAATGGTTTGTATGTCATTCTAAACTCATGTGGTGATCTTTATCCCTTATGCAAATATGACCCACTTTGAACAAACAATCCATCTTGTTTATTGCATATTGTACATGGATGTTAATTTTATATTTACATTTTATTTATTACCATAATACCTTAGTATCTTTGACACTAAGTATATTATTTATAAAAATTTGTAATTTCAAAATTACTTTTTCAAAGAACAAATGTTGTGAAAAAAAATACATAGTCTTTAAGAATGTTCAAGAACATTTCATGAAATATTTCAAATTCATTAATTTACTACAAACATGTGTTGAAGCTTCCTATCTATTACATTAATCAAAAGCATTTAACCAACCTTGAAATTATTATGGATTTATTAAATAATATGTGTTTTCCAGATCCCATGAACATGTTGTAGGGGTTTCAACCTTTTTAAAATGTGTGTCATGATTTGAATTAAATGCATGGTAAGATGAATAATTTGTTGCCAGAAAAGTTTTACAAAAAGAAAAATGGAAGAAAAAATGTAGAAAGAAAAGGAAGAAGAAAAAGAAGAGATTCAGTTTGTGACCAACACACCGAAGCTTGCAAATTGACTACAAATTGAGTTGGGCAAGATTTTGTAAATCATGCAAATTAATCACTACATTTTTTTATTCTTTCATTATAAATTCTTTCCATTTTTTATGTAGTTGAAACATGTTCAAAGTTTAATGTTTGATTTCAAATTGCACATTACTCAAAGATTTAATTTTTGGTTAAATTCCATGTTAACCCTAAATTGCATATCTCTCAACCTCTTATCACTATTGTATCACATCAAAAATTTAAAAACTTTAAGATTTTTTTGTGCATGTTGTTATTTAAAAGTGCATGATTCACATTCAAATGCATTTGTGTCTCATCTTTTCATTCAACAATTATATTTATAGGTTTAATGATGTATCAAATAATACATTATTAAATTATAATTAAACTTTTTGACTCATGCATCATGATCGCAAATTGTCCTAAGTCTTTAAATTTTCAACATTTTGTTCCATATGAAAAGAACATCATGTTTAAGTAAATTAATATTTTGGCCTTCTGTCAATTGATAGACCAAGTCTAAATAGAATATATAAATACTATCTATGACATTGAGTCAAAAATTGTTTTGCTTGTCACAAGAGTAGATAGTACCAAAGTGCCCATAAAAAAAAGGGACCAAATGCTTGTCACAGCATAGAATGAACAGAATGACAGCGTCTGTAAATTCCCATGATTAATGTGTACTTGTGTACCACCCCTTCGCATTTATCTACAAGAGAAACCTTTTCTTTACCTTTTCTTTACCTTCTCTTTTCTTTGCTTCCCCCCTCTTGCAAAAAGAAGTCACACCAAAATGGAAGCTCAAAATTGGGAGCTTCATCAAAAGCAGAGATATCCTCATTATGTACACCCAGAATCTAATTTCAGCCCTCCCTAAGTTTTTCTCAAGAAATGGGTCCAGGCTATCAGAAATGGAGAGAGACTGAATACACACCTGTTTTGCTAATACTCATTATCAAGAAATGAAGAAGATGAATCAATAGAGGAGCTGGAAGAGTCATTGGTGACCAAAAACCGCATTAGACTCTTTGCCTTTCGCTTCCCTCTATCAGAGCCTGTAATTAGAAGAGAACAAAGTGTGGCTACAATTGCATGGTTGTGGCGGGAAATTTTCTCAACAGCGCTATCCCTACCAGTTTCACAAAGAGCCAATAACACGGATGTTGCATTCTCCTTTGCCCTTGTTGAACCTCCACGCAGTACCTCAACTATTGTAGTCAGTTCTCCCACTCTTGTCATGGCAGTTACACCTTCAGGGCATGATCCAAGCAGTGCAAGCACTGACAGAGCATCTTCCACCAACCTCCTTTGAAGTATAAATGAAAACAACACAGGAATTGCCCCCACCATCACCAACCTTGCTTTATTGGGCTCATGTAGTGCCAGGTGGTAAATCACCTACAGACACATAGAACATATGAACAGAACCAGAAACTCAGACTCGGAGTAGAACATGCCTGTCTCAGGTTTCCAGCACTCAACAAAGCTATACAGTATCACTATAGAAGAAGAATAAGTTACATGCTCAGAGGTTTTCAGCAAAATGTACCTTAATTACATCTTTCTTGCCCCTGTGTGTGTGCACCTCTTTCAGAATTTGAAGGAGTTCGGATAAGGTTCCAGGATTTTCACCCACACGCTCTCTGTACTCTTCAACTATCAACAAACTGAAAATTGTTGCTGCTGCATTTTCCTTAGCTTCATCTGTTACTCCTGCACCCAAAAGCTTGAAAATTGCATCCCATGCTCCTGAAGTCTCCATAATTAGGGCCCGATTTCCATCAGAAATTGAGAGATTCAACAATGTTGTGATCGCATTCTCTTGAATTATTCCCTTGGGTGAATCTAGCAGAGGAATAAGTAATTGAATTCCATTTGCCTCAGCTATGAATTGACGACTTTCTACATCATGTTTTGTCAGTAACCTTAAGTCAATCACCGCAAGTTCTATTTCAGTCTCTGTACCCATCTCAATCTTCTTCACTAGATCAATAACAATTTCCCGCTTTTCCTCCATCACATTTGGAATGTGAAGTAGGAGATTTTCAGTAGACTCCGTCTGGAACCTTGAGAGCAACCTGTATTAAAAAATGAGCAAGACATTTATATCAGGACACTATTGGTAATTCTCCCTAATGAAAAATCCTTTGTTGCACAACTCCTGCTTGTATCCGAATACATTGCCATCCCTATACTATCTTCATAAGTATCAGGAGCTTCTCCATAGTTTCATCAACCTGAATAGGAGTTGTGAGATGGAATGATAAGAAGGTTTGACATATTTCAGATCAAATGGTCAGAGTTCATCACAGCAACTGGCGGCAGAAGAAAGAACAAACTCCAAACTAGCAAACAGAATCAAACTGAGGAGTCGTGTAAATATAGCAACAGTCACTCACATGTTTATTGACTATCAACAACAATGTAGTTACTAACTACCAGAACTTCATCAGTTCCTGCAAAGGGTAAGAGGTCACTGTCAGACATTAACAAGCATTTCTGGCATGAGTACAGAAGTAGCAGGACGACACTGATATTGGCTAAACATGGAACACCAATGGAGGTTGTGGCAAAGAAGAACAAGAGAGAAAAATCAACACTCAGAGATCAATGAACATATGCCTGGGGAAAATTGGCTTTAAAAAGCTACCACTACAAACAAGAAGCCCTCCAAGGAATCATTCTGAAGAGTCCAGAGGCTGAAACACCAAATAGAGTCTTGTCCATATTCAACTGCAACTTGGACTCTGTTCCTAACAGTATCAAATTCAGTGGTAAGACTAGCCATTAATATGTGAATAAACACACTGTAATCAACTGTTCCAGTGGAAAACCTGTTGGAGGTTCAGTTTCTCTCCTCCATAGACCTATCACATAAGCATGAGAGCCAAGTCCTGTTGAAATTGGAGTGCAATATGGTAATAACTTTCTTCAAAATCTGAATGCAAAAGCATGAGGTTTGAACACCAACATCAAGATATTTTGCAAAAAATGCAGATCTCTAATGATCTCTGTCAACTCTGTGACAAAGCTCAGAATTGCAGAAGAAACAGAAGAACATCTGTGGCCGAATTGCTGTGTTACCAGACTAACCTCTAAGGAATACCTATCTAAGGAACAGAAAGAAAGGAAGAATACCTGTAAGAAAAACCTAAGGAACAGACAGAAAGGAGGAAAATGTGGAAGAAACACAAAGTCAAGGAGAAACGAGGGAAAAATAGTGACAAATTTTGCATGTTTGTAAACCTATTGCAAGCTTCAAGGTAAAGAGGATTTGCAGAAAGAGGGGGAAATAACCACAGAAAGAGAAATTCCTAAACTTTGCAAAATTGTAAGCAAATATGCAGTAGTTCGAATATGCAAATCAAAGCAGCTTACAAGAATAGTATGCAGTGATCATGCAGAGAGAAGCTTTGAGGGAGTTCACCAACCTGATTAAAGTTTCATCTCCCTTCTCCAAGCTCACATCCTTTTTGATTGAGGCAGGCATGGAGCTTGACAGGCCTCCCAAGCTTCAACCTTTTCCAGAAATTTGCAGATTGCGAGGAGGCAAATCAACTGGACATCTTGGATATGGCTCCAGAATGGCTCTAATAGCTGCCAAAAACCCCAAGCATAAGAGCGAGAGAGGTTGACATAAAACCCTGGTCCTTCCTACTCTTTACCCGCCAACTTCATCACCAACTTCACCTTTGGCAAAAGGGACCTGTCATCGTTACATACCCCACCAAACGGAAGCGTTTCAAAACATGAACTAGATAATCTCCACAATAACAAACTGACCCAAACCACAAAGAAAAACACCAAACTCGGCCTGAGCTACTCAATTTGTTGTCAAGTTCTGAGCAAGGTTGAACAGGGGGTTTTATTCCACCATGAACTAAGCTTCATTCGTTAGATGTAACATCAACTTCGAGCCGCTTCGAAAATCTCGGCACAATATTTCTCTTACGACGTAGATTCCACCAAGCGTTTCACCTTCCACAAAGAGAAAGGAAGAACGAAGCTGCCTCAGATGTCCCTCCGATGATAAAAACCTTAGAACCAGAACCAGACAAAGGAGGGACCAAGGGACAACAACAAACAACATTAGCCAAACCTGCTGGAACAGACATGTCTTTCATTTGAGCTCATTGAGTAGCCACTCGAACATACCTACTTTACAGAAGGCACGATCCTCGCTAAGATGCAAGAATCCACAACAAACATAAAACAGTATAAAGAGCTCCTCCTTCCCAAAAAAACCCTTGTCCACCCCAGATCACAACTAAACTGTACTTCTTCTCCTCCTCCACCTTCGAACCAAAAGATCTATAACAGTATCAAGAACTCCTCCTTACCAAAAAAACCCTTGTCCACCCCAGATCACACTAAACTGTACTTCTTCTCCTCCTCCTCCTTCGAACCAAAGGATCTAAAACAGTATAAAGAACTCCTCCTTCCCCAAAAAACCCTTGTCCACCCCAGATCACAACTAAACTGTACTTCTTCTCCTCCTCCTCCTCCTCCTCCTTCGAACCAAAAGATCTGTTTTCAACGCGTGGGGCTGACCGCAATCAGCACAAACCCAAGCTCAAGCCTTTAGTAAGATCATCGTTGCTAACTTAAGCATTCCTTAATCCTCCCTCTCTCGCACTCCTCGAATTCCCAACCCAAGTTTCCCTCACGCCTGCAGCTGTTCCGCAACCCTTGGCGGGGCTTCGATTTCTCGAGCGCTAAAACAATTCACATCGATCCGTGCACGTGTCGCAACGTATTTTCTTTTTGCCAATTTCGTTTGTTTGTTTGTCTCCACTGCCGATTGCTTCTTCTTTTTGGAATGATATGACGTTTGACATAGGTTTCTTTTTTCTTTTTTCTTGGTTTTTTCTGTTTCCAGTTTTGCGATATCGACAATTTGACGCGTTTCCCCCCAAAAATTAACACATTTACTCAATTTTATAGTTTAAAAAAATTCCAAGAGATTCTCAATGCTTTGGTAAAAAAATAGCAGTATTTGTCAGAAAAACCACTGGTGTAGAGGTGTAAATGTAAAAAGGATACAGTGGTCTGCATGGTGCCTAGTTAAAAAGAAGGTTGTTTCTGATTGCCTGGCCATAAAGATTGGCCCAGTTGAAGACGGTCAAATGGTTTCTTACCTTATACTGTCCATGTTTTAATATTCACAGGTGCGCTCGGCAAACAAGTCAGTGTAACAAGTCTCAACGTTAGAAACATTATTAAAGGCTCAAATTGAGCGTGTTGGGACTGAGTGGACCTGGTTTAAGTGTTTCCTTTGCTGTCTGCCTTTCTTGAAGCAACAATATGCCATCATTGCATGCAGTCGGGCATTACAGTGGATATTCTCATGTTTAGTTGGTGAATTAAGAGTTCCCATTTTCTTTCGGGTTTATTCCATTTTTGTTAAGTTGGAAAATCAAGTGTTTGCTTTGGTGTCTTCCTGGGGGGGGTGGGGTTGGGGGAGGTGGGAGAGGGTGTTTTCAGAAATGCTAACCATTGCACTGGACATTTTAGGCAAATATTCAAAGGAACTAGTGGGTACCCGTGACCTTTGGGCACTGTGAAGGCACCCGGTTTCTTTAAACTTGGTTCATGTTTTAGTTTTTTCTAGAAACTTTTATCTTTTCTATTTTTTATTTTTATGTGTTTTTTGTTTTTATTATTATTTTGTATAATAAAAATAAAGTGTTTCTTTTTCACTTTTTTATATATATTTATTTGGATGCAAGTTTGAAGTTTGAAGAAAGAAGACACACCTTGTTCTTTTTCAAGTAGGGTTTTTCTTCATTATTATAGGTTTTATTTTTTCTTATTTTTTACTCTTTATTTGGTTTCTTCATTTTTGTAAATTTTTTTTACTGTATTTCCCTTTCATTGTTTCATTTGTTTCCATTCCTTTTTTATAGTTTTTGCATTTTTACTTTTTTTGTGTTTATGTTTGTTTCATGTTTTAATTTTTTCTATTCTTATTTTGTCTATCTTCATGTTTTTCCTATTTTTATGCATTTATTTATTTATTTATTTAGTTTCTATTTTCTTTTTCAAAAAGATTCTAGTTTTTTTAATATGTTTTATAATGAAAATAATAATAATAAATTGTATTTTTGTTTGATTAGATGCAGGTTTGAAGTTTGGAAAAAGAAGACAAACCTCATTTTTTTTTCAAGTATGGTTTTTTTTCTCTTTCTTTTGCTCTCTGTTTTGTTTCTTTTTTTTTGTCATCTAGTTTTCAATTTTCTTTTAAGATTATTTTGCTGTATTTCCCTTTTTTGTTTCATGTTTAAATATATTTATTTTATATGTTTTCATTTGTTTCTATTTCTAAGTGTTTTAAAAAAGTTTCTAATTGTTAAAGTGTTTTTCTGTTTTTTTTTTTCCTAGTTTTTTCCCTTAAATTTTTTTTTGTTCTGTTTTTTTCTTTTTTGTTACAACTTTGTTTCATTTTATTTATTTATTAATAAAATTTTTTCTTCTTTTTTAATTTGAAATTTCTTGTGTTGTTTTTAAAAAAATTCTTCTCTTGTTTCTCATTTTTTTTTCAACAATTTTTAGTTTTTTAAAATTAGTTTGTAGCTTTTGACAAATTGCAAGACTACAGGAGTTTTTCATAAACTATAGGATTGGATCGCATGAACATTTGGATAAACTGCTGCTCCTTCTCCTTTCTCCTCCTCTTCCATCATCTTCTTCTTCCGGGATGAGGAACTTGAATGGATGGATGACAAAATGGATGACAGAATGGATGACGATACGAATGGATGGAAAAGACGACGACCAGAGACAGATTAAGGATATTATATAAGTAAAGCACACTGCACTACAGGATAAACAGCAGCTACTCAATCATTCATTTTTCATTTTCTTCTCTTCTTGCCGCCTGGAAATCGTCAGCTAATTGGTGATTGCACATTGGACACATCCTAATGGAATGCCCTGCAGGGTGAAGCAGTGCTTAGTCCTGTTCAGGTCACAAACAAAGCATTAAGCATATTCCTTTGTCTTTTGAACTTTCATTAAGGTGGGCAAACATGACTTGGATGAAGACATATGGGGCCCCATATCGGGGCCCAGTTCCCAGGCAGAAGATTTGGTCTGCAGTGGTGATTTGACTGACAATTGCTTTCAATATTTCTCCCCAGTTTCTCACATCATTTGTGTTTGAGGATGAAGTTTCTTCCTGGTCCAAGATTCAAATGCACTCCTGAAATAGGTATGTGACTTTTGTGCATCAATTTCATTATGTAGTTTTTTTTTCGGTTGCAGTGGAATTTTGAATAAACCTATTTGCATGCCGACGGGCGACCAGTGAGTCAATTTTTTCAATTTTACTCAAGGTGCTGATCATCAATATGCATATTTCGGCCCACGTTACACTATGAGTCAAGTCCAATGTTCAACTCAAATCAAGAAATCCTATTGGTGCAAAAGTTGAAATCAGCCCCATTGGCTTCACACTAGGAGTGAAGGCTAAAATAGAAAAAATATTTTCAATTTTATTAATGAATGCTGGACTTTATGGCCTTGTATTGGCCTCAAGGCTGAAATAAGGATAGGGGAGCCAATTTGCAACTCTTGGGGCCAATGTTTCAGCATTTATTAATATCCTTATGTCAATGTCAATGTTCTAGCCTTTATTAGTAACTTGGGGCCAAACAACAAGCCAAAAATGCTCAAAGTTGGCCCCCAAGTTTTTTCAGCCCTGACTCCTAGTGTAAATCAGGCCTTAGTCAAATTTGACAATATTCAACATATGGAGGTAGAAAAACCGAAGCACATTGCCATGTTGCAGGCAGTAGTGACAATTTTGGCAAATGTTTTTCAGAAAACAAAGAATTTGTAACACAATATTCTTTTTCAAATATTTTTAGCAAAATGGAGAAAATTGGGCACAAAAGAAAACACCGGATGGGACCAGAAAGTTGTTTCTTTAAAGAAGGGTTCACTATGTTCACTTTGATCCTGACTGTTCCACTCATCCTCCTTTATCTTCCTATTCAAAAATTGCAGCAAAGTGAGCACCCGTCCTCCAAACAAAAGATGGACTTCTCTAAAGGAACCACCATAGTCACTTTTTTCGCCACACGACAATCTATCTTCTGTGCCATGGACTAGGAGTTATTTAATAGGGGTTACCTAAATCAAGTTTAACTAGATAAGGCCTGCCTACTTTCTTACCTATGGGCAACCTACCTACCAAACCATGGATTACTTACTTATCTAAGAATTATGTACCTACATATCTACCCATAGGCTACAAAGTTATCTAAAAATTATTTACCTATTCATAGGCCACCTACTTACCTATTCAAGAGTTACTTAAAAGGCTACCTACCTACCTACCCATGGGTCATGTAGAGGTTACCTAGGGATTTCCTAAGTTAAAGGATACCTAGGAGTTATTTATAGGGTCACATAGGGGACCCTTCAAAAGCTATCTAATGACCTAACTAAAGGACTATTTTGGGACTATCTAAGGGCTTATTCAGGTTTTTACTTAAGGACTCCCTAAGTTAGGGGATATCTAGGTATTACTTCAAGGGTAGTCTTTCAAGCTACCTAGTGGGCTATTAGGTTCTATTTTGGGACTTCCTAAGTTAAGGGATACCAAGGGAATGTTTCTAAGGTTACATAGGGGACTATCTTGGGGGCTATTTTGTGCTATTTTGAGGCTACCTAGGGGGTTATTTAGGTTCCTATGTAAGGACTTCCTAAATTAAGGGATATTTATGGGATATTTTTAGGGTTACATAGGGGATTATTTTGGAGGCTATTTTTCTCTATTGTGAAGCTATTTACGTTCCTAGCTAAGTTCTTAAATTAGTGGATACTTAAGGGGCTACTTACAAGGCCACATAGGCAGTTTTTCAAGAGCTACCTAGGAGACGTATATTAAGGACTACATAAAGGCTTATATAAATTATGAAATACTTAGATGTCATTTACAAAGCTATTTAGCTGAAGGGCTACCTAAGGTGATAATTAGGGCCTACTTGGGTGTATATAGAGACTACCAAAATCCTAGTCCAAAATCATAATCCAAAACCTAATCCCCATCCTTTCCTAAACCCCAAAATCTTTGTTTTCAATTTTGTGCAAAAAGGTAAACCTTTGCCTTAAACCCATAAGCTTTGTTTAATGTGTATATGGGGATGATATAAATGGGAGCATTTGTCACTTTTTTTATTTTCCAAATTTCACTTATGAAAAGGTTTTTTCCTTTGGACTTCATGATTTCATCTTTAAGCCATGGTTCTAGGTCTATAAAAGATAATTCTAGTTATTTATCCTCAAACAATAATGAAATGTTTGCAAACATGGATAAACGAAGACAATATGTTTTTGCATCTACAATTGTTGTTACATGTTATTTCATTTGACATGTTCAATGTTAATAAATTGGAAGAGGGTGCAAATCAATCAATGGATCCAAGTGTGGGTGTTTGGGTTGTACTCCTACTATGTGAACAATGGTAGGGTTGTTCAAAACTTTGACCAATTTCACTTTGGCCAAGTTTAACAAATCAACGTTACTAGTGGTACCTAACATTACACACCATGCATGATTTACAAGTGAGCATCACATCCAAGTTTTGAAATCCAAGTTTTGAATTAAATTTTTGGGTCTAAGGTTTGGATTTATAAGATTGAAATTAGGGTTTGGATTGAAGATTTGGTTTTAAGGCTTGGGTTTGGGAATTTGGATTAAGGTTTTAGTTTCAAAGGTTTGGATTAAGGCTTAGGGATTAAGGCTTTGGATTTTTAATGTTTAGATTAGTTTTTTGTTATGAGGATTGGATTAAGGTTTCAATTTTAAGGGTTTTGATTAGGCTTTAAAGCTTTGAATTTAATTTTTTGGGGGTTGGATTAAGGTTTCAATTTTAAGCTTAGGATTATAAGTAAGGTTTTCATTTTGTTCAAGTTTAAAGCTTTGGATTTGAAATTTGAGTTAAGATTTTTTTTGGGGGGTTTGGATTAGGGTTTTAACTTTAGTGGTTTGGATTTTTAATTTAAACTAAAGTTTTTGTTTTAAAGCTTAGATTAAGGTTTCCATTCTATGGTTTGGGTTTAAGGTTTGGAATATGGTTCTAAATTTAAGGCTTCGATTAAAATTTTAATTTTAAAATTTTACAAGTTTGGGTTACGATTTGGTTCTAAGGTGTCCTTCAAAATCGACCCATGACCAATGCCTTCTACAATTCATTTTGTGAATGAAACATGACAATGTTTGCATGTATAATGCATTTTTATGGAATTGGTTGAAGAGTATAGTTTGTGATGATTCATCTCCATTACATCTTACATCAATGATGCAATTGGGGATGAAATTAAATGGCCCAAAATATAGGAGTGGATTAAATTGGGCATTACCATAGAGTTCCAAGGTTGCACTGGTTTAATTAAAGGCATGTTCATCAAAATATGTAAACCTTATAATGATGTGAACCATAGGATTTAGTTCAATGGCCACAAGAAGATATACTCATTGAACAACATTGTGATTGTTAATAATTAAGGCCTATTCATTTACCTAGATTTTAAATATTCAAGATCTTACCATGATGTTACCATCTTGCATTAGTATGAGTTGCATCAAAATTGGCATCAAATTTTTATGCATGATGATGAGTACTTTGAGTAGTTATTAAGGGTTCTTGGTTACCTAGGCCATGAAATGTTCATCATGAAAAGGATTGGGAGGCATGAAATAGGTGTTAATGTTAACCAAATGTTATTAGACCTATAACAAAATGCATGTTGGGTACAAAATGTGAATGGAATGGGGGATTAGAGGATTGAAAAGGGAATGAAAACAATTGACGAAAAGTTTTATTCACAAAATCTAAGTAATCAATTTTGTTCAAAATTATAACTAACTTGACAAACTTTATGCATAGAGGTCAAATGGACTTCACATTTGAAATCATAGGTGAACAAATGCCCAACCCTTCTAACCACTAAAAAATCATTTGAGATGTGTCAATTGGATTCTAATTTTAAATGTGCTTAATGGCTATAATAATTCAAAAGAAGTGATTTTGATTAAAATGAAAGTTGTACATTTTATTATAATGTAGGTCCTGATGAAAAAATGTCATAGTTTTGTGATGCAATAAGTAATGTTTCCATTCAAATCAATATTTAGTTCAAAAAACTAAATGTAGGTAATTGGCAAAATGGGACCCATAATGCAATCCTTACATAATAAAACAATAACATACTATCATATACACACATTGCATAAATGTTTAAACATTTTTTAAAAATATTTTTAGTAGTTATATTTGATATATAATGGTAAATTACAGTTATAAGACTCAATAGCATCAAACTCTAAAAAAAAAGGTTTTTCACACATCAACAGATACAAAAATGTCATCTCGATAAAAGCAATAACTTTTGAATGGTTTAGATGAACAAAAACTTAATTAGATATAGCTAATTATGAATTTTTGTTTCAGTGAGCCGCTATTCCAACATGGTGCATATTCCATTTGGGCTTTCCACAATAACTAAGTGAACAAATGTGTTGGGCTTATCCAGAGTGTTAGAGGTGCAAAACTCCCATAGCTAGATTGAGCTTCAATGTATTGTACTTCACACATCAAGTTTAATATTTGTTATTTTATTGTCTTATCCAAGGTTCTAATATTCAAGCCCACTATATCACTAAGTCCTAAAGGTTTTAAAGGTCTAGAAAGGATGTACCGAACTAAAAAATGGTAGACTTTACATCTTGACATTTTGAAGCTATAAGCTTCAAACATTTCTCACCCAAATCCCAACTTGAAAAGTTTTCAAGCATTTTAAGTGTTTGATTTTACTATTCTTCAATAGATCCATTTGTTGAGTTCCAATTACACACACCTCTTTAAGCAAATTCTGACTAATTGTGCTTACAAATAATATAGATGGTTTTTTGAGTTCCAACAACATGTGCAATATATTTTAACATCTATTATGTTTGTATGTAGATTTAGTTTTACATTCCATTAATAACCTTGGAGGTGCCTTAATGTTGCACAAACGCAACATTTGGTGTTTGGATGTTGATAAATCACCTTGAATGTAGATTTATTTTGCAAATTTGTGTTCATTTGAAGGTAGCTAAAACATGTTTTCTAATTCATGTTGGAAGTGTTTTATGCAAATTGTAATTTATAAATTTAATTTTGACGCATTCCCAAGTTCCTTATTAGACCCACTTGAGGGTCCAAGTATGCGGAAATGCGAAAGGAGTTGAACTTGGGGGTCGCTCCCAACTTCCAGCACTAAAGGGGGTGAGAAGGGCGTGCTAGAAGTTTTGGGATTAGACTAGGAAGAGGGACAATTATCTTGTTACACGAATTTGCATCCAAAACCAACCACAAGTGGTTTAATTCACATTTGGAAACACCCTTGGTGTTGGGACAAGCCACAGGCAACTTGGACTCACTTGACTCACCAAGGCCCGAACTCGGGAGAAGTCATCACCTTCCCCCATTTGTATTTTTTACAACTCTGCGCCGAGGCTACATTCGAATGACACTTTTTCCTAGGACTCCCAAAGTGGAGTCCCGAAATTGTCTCAGTTTGCACTCCTGGGATTTTGGGCAACCATAACTTCTTGTTCAGACCTCCGATTGGGATGAGGTCTAAAGCAATCTTGTAGCTCTCTTTGAAAGATTTCCAACACCATGTCGCACTCCTCCTGCAGACGTCGGATTCGGGTCGATTCCCAACTTTTAATGGTCGGGAGTCAAGTTGCCAGTTTGACTCCCGGCCCTTCTTTTGCCCATAACTTGGGCTGCAAATGTCCAAATGGCCCATGCGAGGCCATTTTGGACATCTACACTTCAAGAGCTTTCCAATGAAATCAAGACACTTCAATGCGAGGTGTTTTGACCCTTGTAATCGAGCTCTGAGTTTTTGGGAGTCCCAGAAGACTCCAACTTCCCATTTTTGGGAATGTGAGTTTCATCCTTACACTTAACCCAAAGTGGGGTTGCGACAAATTTATTGTTGTCAAAGGGAAGTTATGTTTTCAACATTGAATTTAACATTTGAGCAAATGCAATGTAAAATCTTCATGTTCAAATTTTGAATTCTTCATGGGAAGCAACATGAATAAATGAAAGATTATTCAAGTTCCTCATTTGGTGGATGAAGGTAATTTTGAAGCATCTACCAATGGTCATGAAAGGTTTCTTGCAAAAAATGAGGATCTTCATAATTACATATAGAGAATGAAAAGCATCATGCTGATAAAAATATTAATCATGATGAATTGTGTGTTTAGAGTGAAACGGAAGATGAACAAGTGCAAGAGGAGGATGTTTGTAAGCAACATAAGAGGGTGTGTGCTCAAGATTGGCAATGTGAGTATAAAAGTAGAAAGCCCAAGATTATGTAAAAGAACAAGCATTGCAACAATAGTTTTAGCAACAAATCAATGATGTGAATGTTGTATTTAGAAATTAGAAACAATGTCAAAGGAATAGTGTTGTGTATGCAAGGACCATAACAATGTTCATAATTGAATACCTAACATGGATTGATCAAGTATTGAAAACATTGTTTAGTGACCTATTGTTAAAAAATGTTTTACCGCATTACTTTTAAGATTTCCAGAATGTGAAAACAAACCAAAATCTTGTAAACAATCTTAAACAATCTAGTTTCACTTCCCATTTGATTGGTGCAAAATCTTCAAAAATCACTGTGGCAAAAGATATTGTTTGTATCTTGGCCACCTCCCAATCTATTGGAAGTTCTAAAGAGGTGGTAAAGGTGTTATAGGTGGACAAGAGGAACATTAAGAAGGTTGTTGAAAAAAGGTAGTTGCTAGATTCATTTGGAATTATATTTTGGACATTTCACCAACATGTTAATAGGTCAAACATCCTTTCAAAATTGACAATTTTATTGATAACTTCATGATGGAATACCAAAACAACAATCTTGCCTAATTACAAGGATGTTACACACAATGCCAAAATGTGGTTTTCATGATTATGACATCTTGTGATTAATGTCTATGGTCAAAATTATGACTACATGACTATACATATGACTATAATTAGGACTAAAAGTAATTATGATTTAAAATATCAATGCACGACTAATGTATTCATATTGAAACAATATTTGAATTTGAAAGAATATAACCAATTCAATTTAATTTGAAATGGACAAATAAATGTTTAAGTAGTTTAGTGTAGTTTACCATAACCTAATTTGATTTCCTTTAACATAATTTAATTTTAGCTTAACTTAATTTAAATAACATAGTTCAATACAGCTTAATCAGCCTAGTTTAACATAATTTAATATAATTTAAACTAATTTATCTTAGTTTAATAATCTGAATTTTAATTTAACAAAATATAATAACTTAATGTAGCTTGGTTTCACCAATTTTAGTTGGTTTAAAAAAATCAAATTAACCCATTTAAATAAAATTTAACCCAAGTTTAGCCAAATTCAACCTAAGTGATCTAATTTAACCATGTTTACCATGTTTTTCCAAGTTTATTCAAGTTTAGCCTAGGTAAATAACCATGTTTAACCAAATTTAACCAAGTTTAATGAAGTTTTGCTTCAATACCCTAATTAACGTCTCCATTTTTAGCCATTATTTAATCAAGTTTAGCTTCAATACCCTAATTTAACCTAATTAAAATTTTGCCAAATATAGCCAAGTTCAACTGAAATAGCCATGTTTAGCCATGTTTCACCACAATACCGTAATTTAGTCTATTTTTTCCAAGTTTTGCCAAATCTAACTAAGTTTAACCTAAGTAACCATGTTTACCAAGTTTTACTAAGTTTGTTTCAATACCTTAATTTAGCTTAATTTATCCAAATTTTGCCAAGTTTAGCCAATTTTAATTCAATAAGCAAAATTTGCCAAATTTAGTCAAGTAAAATTTAAATAGCCATATTTAACCAAGTTTTGCCAAATTTTGCTGCAACATCTTACTTTAACTTAATTTATTCAGATTTTTCCAAGTTTATTCTTAATGCCTTAATTTAGTCAAATTTATCTAAATTTTGCTAAGTAAGTTTAACCTAAGTAACCAATTTTTGCTATGTTTTATTAAGTCTAGCCCAATTTAACCTAAATAGCCATGTTTAGGGCTAAATTTTGCTAAATTTTACTAAGTTTAACCAAGTTTAATTTAAGTAACCATGTTTTGCCAAGTTTTGTCAAATTTAACTTAAATAGCTATGTTTAACCAAATTTCGCTAAATTTTTCCAAGTTTTGCCAAGTTTTGCCTAAGTGTTTTTGTTTAACCTAATTTTGTAAATTCTAGTTAAATTTTTAAAAAATTGTTTAATTTAGCCTAATTAATTTCAAATTTGTGAAGTCTTGCCAAGTCTAACCAAGTTTAGCCTACTTTAACTTAGTTTAAGTCTACATTAGTTTATGGTACGTAGGCCTACATTTAGGTTAGGAATGTTTTTGTTAGTTTATGTTAACCTATGTTAGCCAAGATTAAGCTACTAGGTAGGCTAAATTAACCTAGGTTAACTTGAGCTAAAAAAATTATTGTTTGTAAATTAATGGTAAGTAATAGTTATCATAAATAAATGATGGTGCAATGGTTAGAGACTTGTTTCCCGAAATGGAGGTGGGGAATTCATCTTCCCATTCACAAACCTAGACACCTAAATAATTAGATGTTTAAATAGATGCCTTGGTGGCTTGCCTAGCCTTTGAAGCTTTTTTAATGCCTAGGCTAGGTTGCCTATGGTAGGCTTTCAAGGCTAGGTTACCTAGGGTAAATTTTATAATTTAAGTGGCTTAGGCTAGGCTTCTTAGGTTGGCTCCCCTATGTTAAAAAGCTAGCATGTGGCAAGGAAAAAAAATATGTTTTTGGTTTTTTTTAAAATTGTGACATGTGGCACTTTGTGGAGCTCCTATGTGTTTTGCTAGATCCATGGCTATGTCCTTTGCGACTATAATCATGGTGAATGATAGTTGTTAATGTGGTTGTGACTAATGTGAAAGTGGCATTTATGTCGTGGTCTTATGGACTAGTAATCATGTTGTCATTTCTAGTCATAGATGGCACATACGATTGAATTCTTGTAGTTGTAAATGTCACCTTTTGACATTGTGTACACAGAGGTAGATTGGAGTGTAGATTTTCAAAGAACAATGCCACACATTACTTGTAGATAAATCTACTCTTACTTTTGCATGAACTTGTTCAAAATTTGTGCTTGCTGAAAATCATCTTTCAATAAACTTGTGTTTTCTTTCTTGAAGCATCATTAGCATTTCTTTAATCCTTCGTAGGTTTGGAACCCCACAATTACATAATCTTTACATAGGGAAAATTCAAAAGAATGTTAATTTAAAAGTGTCAAGTTTGCTATTGGAATCTTTTGTGTGTCTCTTAGTAACCTATTGGTGATTTGAGGAAGTTTGGGCTACTTATTAATAGCCTTTTTGTGATTTAAAGAAGGTTGTATTTTTAAAAATAAATGATGATGACCAAATAGCAAGGTTGTGGTTTTTAATAGATTAGTGATTATCTTAGGAATGGTGTGTTATTATCAAAATGATTATATAAGGAATGGTGTGGTGTTATTAATGAGCCTAGAGATTATCCCTGGAGTGGTGTGGTGTTTAGGGTTTTTGTTGGATAAGCCACCAATTATATATTACTAGATTTTCGAGGTTGATTAGAAATAAATTCACTAGCTAATCAACTTCATTCTTTAGACTTTTTCACAAGCATGCATCACTTGGTCTAACAAGCAGTTTTTAGATGTTTTGCAAAGCTTGGAATTTCATTTCAAAAATGACTTCAAATGCTAATTTATACACTAGTTCTGGATATTTCAAATTTTTAAATAAATAACATATACACTTGTTTCAATATATATGTATGTCCAAATATGTTTGTTTGAAGGTGTCTATTTGAATGTCTGTCTAAATATGTTTATATGAATGTGGCTATCTGAAGATGAGTATATTGAATATATTTGTTTACAACATGACTTTTAATTGTTGTAGAATTGGGACCTTGTGTTAATTTGAAATATCATGTGATGCCACTATGTCACCTCAAGTGAATAACTTTTGTAGCTTCTTAGTAATGATCATAAATGATTGAACAAGCAAATGGGCTTGAGTTTACAAAGTGGTCTGAATATATTTATGCAAAGCTTGAAGTTTTATTGTAGAAATGTCCTTATGTTTATTGATATAGTTAATGGAATATTTCAATTTCTTGAATAAAATAACCTATATGTTTCTTTCAAGATGTCTATGTAAATCTATTTGTTTCAATGTATATGTTTGAATCTATTTGAACATGTTTATGATCTAAATGTTTGTCTATTTGTTTTGTATGTTTGAATTTGTTTGAATATGTCTATGATTTGAATGTCTATCTATTTATATGCCTATCTATATGTCTATCTATCTATCTATCTATCTATCTTGTATGTTTGAATGTGTTTGAATATGTCTATGATCCAAATATCTATCTGTCTATTTGTCTATCAATCTATTTGTCAAAATACATGTGTATTTTGAATATATATATTTGTAGCATCATTTTGAACTTTGTTATGGAACGTGGACCTTGTGTTAGCATTTGATACCTTTACGTCAACCTTGATTAACTTTTGTAGCTTTTCAACAATGATTATAAATGACTTTTGCAAATGGGCTTGAATTTTCAAAGTGGTCATGACCATGTACATATCCAAATTTGATGTTTGTTTTTGGTGTTATTCATCTTGAATTTTATTTGAAAACTTGGACCTTATGCTTGATGTGTACAATAGCTTTGTTTTAAAATAATCCAAGGCTTGAATTTTAATGCAAATAACCATTTTTAATGGACAATTTGAGTTTTCAAAGTGGTCTTAATATATATTTGCAAAGCTTGGAATTTATTGCAAAAATGACCTTTGTGTTTATTGATATGGTGATTGGAATATTTCAATTCATTGAATAGAATTACCTATATGCATGTTTATTTCAAAATATTTATTTGAGTTTGTTTAAATGTGTTTGAATTTTTTTTTGAATGTTTGTCTAAATATGTGTACTTTGAATAATCTATTTGCAGCACCACTTATAAAGCAGAAAACACATTACAATGGACCAAAATGGGCAATATAAAGTTCATTTTTAAATCCCATTTCCAGTTTTTTCACATAAAAACATTTAAATCATGTTGTTAACATTTTTTTTCCAAATTCAAATTCATGTGCTTATAATTTAGACCTTTCTAAAACATTTTTATGGATAAGGGTCTTGGAAAATTCAGTGTAGATATAAAAATGACTTTGTGAATTTTGAGGTCTTCATTTTCATTCTTAAAAAAAATGAAAGACCTTTTTTTACTTGATTTTTTCATTTTAAAGTATTATTGAACCTACAAGTAGGAAACCCCAAAATTTTTGAACATGTCCTTTAAATCCACTAGAAGAAAAATATCCATAACCATTTTTTTTAAGATTGTGACATTAGATGTGGCCAACATTGTAAAGTTCATTTTACATTAAGTATTGATCTTTTTTACTTGTATTTTTTTCAAAGTTAAAATGATTGGAATATATGTTTCAATTTTCAACCCATATTTGTAGAATTTTAAAAATGCATTTGAGTTGTAAGAACCAAGAGTTGATAAAGCCATAAAAATACATTATAATGTGTTTTCACCTTGTATAGTTGTTGTCCAGACTTTTGTAGCTTTTCAACAATTATGTCATGAATGATTTCAAGCAAATGGGCTTGAATTTTCAATGTGGTCATGGCCATGTACATATCCAAATGTGTTGTATTTTTTTGGTGCACTGATTTTGAGTTTTATTTTAATGCTTGGACCTTATGTTTAATGTGTACATTAGTTTTGTTTTATAGTAACCAAGGTTAATTAGACATGATAAAGCTAATGCACTTAGGATGAGTGGTCATGGCTACATACATCAACTAATTCAATTTGTCTTTTGGTTTTTGTAACTTGAATTTTTCACCTTTTTCCAATTGCTAAGGCCTTGGTTTGTTAAACAACTAAACAATGGAATACTTGTTGTAAGTACCACATCAAGTTGAGGGAATTGATGTTAGGATTCACGTGAAAATCTTTTAAGTTGTACCACACAAGTCAAAAAGGGCCTAATCCTTACTACAATCTTATTTTACCCTATATTTTGATCCCCAAAAAAATAATGGGTCAAAAGTTGTTAAAGTTTTTTAAAAGATTATATTTTAGACCATTACAATTCTAGATTCCATCATAATCATCCATAAATGTGTCATTACATGGTGAAAAAAGACTAGGTAAAAAAGATAGAAAGTAGTGACATTATGACAAGATTTTGGTACACTTAAAAAAAATTGAACCCATTAGACAATGTAAGAAGTCTTGAGAAAGGGGTACATGGAGATTGTGTGTGTTCATGTGAGGTATGTAGGTTAAAGATAATGTCTACAAATCAACAATCACATTATGTTCACTTGAGTTTATTCAATGGGATTATTATTTTATGAATGTTAAGTTTTTGTTCAAAGGGGGAGTTTGATTTGTCTCACAAAAGGGTGTGTTTAATGGGCCAATGTCAAGATTGTGGGGTTGAAAAATTAAAGCTATGTCCCACTGAAACATCAACAAAAAAGTTGGTACAATGGTGATGCACAATGTATGTGGTTGTTGGGAAGAATAGTAATGGTCAAGACAAAAAAATGTCACAAGTCTAGTATAAATATATAACCTTTATGAGTTAATAGCCTATTTGAAGCCATGGCTAGGTGAGTTCATTGTGCATAATTATGTGCCATAGTGACAAGAAAAGGAGTTCAAAAACTACCTACAAGATATACTTGAAGATGTTGTGGTATCATGCATAGATTTTTTTGAAAAATATGTTTTCATGGTGCAAAATGAAATACAAGATATCCATTGGTTAGTTTTCAAATCACTATTTTGGTGCATATTACATATCAATGGAACAAGGATTTTGATCCAATAGAACTTGGGTTCAGAATCTTGAAAAAGATTCATTATTACATTTATGATGAAAAGGAGCATGACATCCATTTTGTCCAACATGCTTTTAGATTATAGTCGTTGTTTATGAAAGAGGGGGGTTGTTTTCATTCCTCAACATCATGTGGTATGGTCTAATGGGTGGTCAGTACAAAAGCACATGATCTTTGTTTTTAAATCAAGGTATCATAATGAAACAATTTGTAGTGAGTTCAAAAGTGGATGTGAGATGACATGGACTTTGTTATCGGTGACAACAAGGGGGAGGTAGATGGAGTAGGAGCTTTATTGAAGTAGGATATCAAGAAACAACAACAAAAACCTAATGGGATGAAAATTCAAAATGCACATGAGGCTACCACTTTTTTGAGGGTAGAATCGAACAAGTTTCATGCTTTTCATCTTGCTGCAAGGAAAGTGGTCAACAAATAATTTTTGGAAATTAAAGAGGTTGAAATTGATAAAGCATGAACTTTTGAATGTTCAACACATTTATGTTCATTTGAATGAAAAACTTGTCCATATGTTTTTTGTGAAATCACATGAATCAAAGAAAATTATTGTAATCGAAATGGTATATTCAATTCATATTCCATATATGAATAAATACTTCATCATGTTTTATAATTATTTGAATCATTTTAAAGTATATTTTCACTTTGTAATGTATCATGACAACATATAAATTCTCACAAATATACTCTTTAATCATTTATATTAATAAAAATATGTAGTTTCTTTTGACAATTGCATTATTTGGCTATTGAACTACCTTTTTTGACTATAATTTATGAAACTCTTTTAATATTGGCTTGGTGGAAGTTGAAAGTTCATAATTTAAAAAATATATATTTGTGATTATATTTTTTAGCCACCATAGTGTGCTTTCATCCATGGGGTAAAATAAATTAAAAATTTCCATTTATGGAGTTATTTTGAGAATATTAAATTGATTATTTGTTCCACATTTTATATTTGCATAATTATAAAAATTATTAAAGTTATGGACTTTCAAAATAAAAATTATGGATTGTAATCTGTCGCAACCCCATTTTGAAGCAAGTGTGACAATGAAACTCACACACCCAAAAGTGGAACTTGGAGTCCTCCGAGACTCCCAAAAACTCAGAGTTTGATTGCAGGGGTCAAAAGACCTCACATTCAAATGTTCATTATACCATTTGGAAATGTCTTGAAGTGTAGATGTTGAAAATGGCCTTGAATGAGCCATTCCGACATCTAAAGCACAAGTTATGGTCAAAAGAAAGGCCGAGAGTCAAACTGGCAGTTTGACTCCTAACCACTAAAAGTCGGGAATCGACCTGACCCCGGTGTGTGCAAGTGGAGTGCGACACACCGTTGAAAATATCTTGAAGAGAGCTATAAGTTTGTTTTAGACGTCATCCCAATCGAAGGTCTGAATTGGGAGTTATGAGCTTCCAAAGTCCTAGGAGTCTAAACCGAAATAGTTTCGAAACTCCTCCTTAGGAGTCCCGGGACAAAAAGCCATTCGGATGTAGGTGCCATGGGCAAATAGAGAGAATACTATATGGGGGTAGGTGGTGGCTTCCCCCGTGGCACCTACACCAAGAGTGATAGCCGTGGTGAGTCAAATCAATCCGTGTTGCCCGTGGCTTGTCCTAACACCAAGAGTGATTCCGAATGTGAACTAACCAACTTGTTGGTTGGTTTTGATGCAGGACCGAGTAACTAAATAAGTTGCCCCTCTTCCTAGTTTAATCTCGGAGCTTTTAGCACGCCCCTCTCACCCCCCTTCCTTTAGTGTTGGAAGCTAGGAGTGGCATCAAGTTCTAACTACTTCCGCTCTTTAACATAATTGGACCCTTTTTGGGTCTAACAAGGAACTTGGGGGTGCGTCACGTGGTATCAAAGCTCTGTTAGAGCTCGATTCACTTCTTGGGAGTTTCAGATGGCACCCAAGAAGAACTGTAAGCAAACACAAGAGATTATGTTGGAAAAACCCGTCGAAGACCAAGTAGTCCCGCTAGAATCAATTGGGGAGGAGGAACCAAGAACCCGAGAGGAACAATATGAGCTCGAAAGTGAAGAAGAGCAATGGAGTTTGGTCTTATTCACCCTGGAACAATTGGAAATCCTCCTCAAAATGAATAGGCTCGACTTTAGTGAGTTGGTTATGGCCCTTAAAGGGGGGTCATCCAAAAATGTGGGATATCAATTGGTTAAGCCCGAAAACTTCGATAGTGCCTACGACCGAAAGGTTGTGGATGCTTGGCTTGCCGAGATGGAGGATTATATACATGTTGCCAAGGTTGGATGACATTCGGCCATGGAGCTTGCCCAATCCTACTTGAAAGGCTATGCCGCCACATGGTGGAGGACAGTGAAGCAAGAGGAGGGGAAGAACCATGACTACATTTGGGAGTTCTTCAAGGATTGCATTGAGACTGAATTTGTCCCAAGGAACTCCGACTACGTCTCGAGGTGCAAACTCTGTGACCTTGTGAATACTACAAATGAGAACTTGAAGCAATATATGAGGGCTTATTCCGAACTCATGCTTGAGATCCGGCACATGCATGAACTAGATCGTGTGTGCCAATTTGTGATGGGGCTTCCAATTTGGGCCAAGCGAAAGCTTGAGGAAAATTGGCCCTCTTCATTATTCGAAGCCATCACGAAAGTGGAAGGCTTGTCCGATGTGGGGTGGAGTGAAAAATCCGGGTTCAAGAAGGATAACAAGTTCCTTCACAAGAAACCAAGGCATGAAGGAGAATGGAACCAAGGGCAAGGAAACCCAACAAAGGATAAGCCTAAACAATTCCAAGGCTTGGGGTTCAAACCCAAGGGGAACTTTGTGAAGAAGGGGGCTCCTTTCAAAACGAGCTAACCCAAGGGAGATTTTGGGGTGAAACCCAAAGGAACATGTTTCAATTGTAATGAATTGGGACATTACTCTAAAGATTGTCAAGTCCAAAATGGGGAATGGGGGCTTTAAGGTAATTACCCTCAATGCCAACTTAACCCAAGGTGAATACAATCAACTTATTTTCTTGAAGGGGAAAATTGCTAAGCGGGATGTGTTATGTCTTTTGGACACAGGGGTTTCTCACAACTTCATAACCCAAGAAAGCGTCGAAAGGATGGAGCTCCACTTGGAGGAGTTCAAGGCACCCATCGAGGTGCACTTCGCGGATGGGGTTCCCCATCCCACGACGTTACAAGCAAAAGAAGTGCCTTTCCAACTAGGAAATTGGAGAGGAAAAGTGGACTTGCTGATTTCCACATTGGGTGGAATGTATTGCATTTTGGGAATGGAGTTCATCACCCAAAACAATGTGCTCATAAAAGGGCACAATAGGCTAGTTAAAATCCCATCTAAAAGTGAGATTGTGCGAGTGAAGGCACACGAATTGCCTTGTGTGGGTGGACCAACCATCCACTTTATGTTAGGAAAATCATGGGAAAGAGAATGTGTGGGAGGCTATGGCATGATGTGTGTTATGCGGTTGTTGGAGGAGTTTGAGCCTAAAGAAGCCACCAAGTTGGTGACTTCTTCCAAGTGCATAAAGCGAGTTTTCGAAGAGTTCCCAAATGTGATGCTCGAAGAATTACCCGAAGACTTGCACCGAAAAGACGAGTTGATCATGCGATCGAGGTGATGCCGGGAGTGGCACCTCCCGCTAAGGCCCCATATCAAATGAGCCATGAGGAGTTGAAAGAACTTAAGGTTCAGCTTGAAGAACTCCTCGTAAAATGTTATATCAAACCAAATAAATCACCATATGGGGCACCGATCCTTTTTGTTCAGAAGAAGGATGGGATGTTGAGGATGTGTGTGGATTACAGAGCCCTCAACAAGGCAACCGTGAAGAATTGGTATCCTTTACCTCGAATCGATGATCTATTTGATTGTTTCTCGGGAGTTAAGGTGTTTAGTAGGATTGACTTACGTTTGGGGTATTACCAAATTTGGATTGCGGAAGGGGACAAAGAAAAGACCGCTTGCCACACAAGGTATGGCTCATATGAGTTCTTGGCGATGCCTTTTGGGCTCACCAATGCACCCTCCACATTTTGCACTTTCATGAATGACATTTTCCGGGAATGGCTTGATGACTTTGTGGTAGTTTACATAGACGACATTTTGATTTATAGTGGCTCCTTGGAGGAACATGCGAAGCACCTTCGCAAGGTGTTCCAAAGGCTAAGGGAAAACAAGTTATATACAAAGCTTGAAAAGTGCGAATTCGGGGTGACGGAAGTGGATTTCCTTGGACATAGGATAACTCAAGAAGGTTTGAAGATGGATGATCACAAGGTCAAGGTAATTTTGGATTGGGAATCGCCTAAGTTGGTTCCGACCTTGAGATCCTTCTTAGGATTGGCCTCCTATTACCGCAAGTTCATTAAGAACTTTGCAAAGATAACGGCACCCTTGACACTTGAAGAAGTCCGCCGTCACTTATGAATGAGAAAGAGCATGCAACGAAGTCTTTGAAGACCTTGAAGGGCATTTTGGTGAAAGCGTCGGTGTTGAAGTTGCCCAACTTTGACAAAGATTTTGAGATTCATTTCGATGCCTCCGACTTTGCAATTGGAAAAGTCATAGTACAAGAATGAAAACTAGTGGCATTTGAAAACAAGAAGTTAAGTGAGATGGAACGAAGGTGGCCAACACACGAGAAGGAAATGTGGGCGATCATACATTTTCTCAAGACTTGGGGCCATTACATAGGCTCCAAGGATGTGGTGGTTTGGATTGACAATGTGACCTTGAAGTACTTTGCCACTCAACCCAAGTTGTCATCAAAACAAGTGAGATGGCAAGACACATTGACATTGTTCAATGTGGACATCCAGCATAAGCCCGGAAAGGAGAACATAGTGCTCGATGCATTGAGCTAAAAACACCAACTTAAAGTGGTGTATGTGGGAGAGACGAAACTTCAAAAAGAAGTTTGATTAACAAGTTGCTAGGATGCATTTACTAACGAGGTGAGGCAAAACATTCAAAATGGACCCAAGTCCCATTTCCATTTGTGAAATGGATTATTGTGGTACAAACAAAACCAATTTTATGTGTCAGAAGGGAAAATGAGGGACATCATTTTGAAAGAATGTCATGATGGATCGCTTGAAGGCCATGGTGGTGCAAAATGCACCACAACATTCTTAAAGAAGTCTTACTATTGACCCAACTTGAAGGATAGTGCCAAGGAGTATGTGAAGACTTGTTTAACTTGCCAACAAAATCGAACCCTCAACAAGAAGTAAACGGGTTTGTTGCAACCTTTGCCAATTCCCAAAGGGCCGTGGGAAAGTGTGTCCATGGATTTCATGGTAAGCTTGTCCCCATCAAGGGGATTTGATGCCATCATGGTGGTGGTGCATCGATTTAGCAAGATGACACTTCATTCGCATAAAGGATAAGGCCATGGCCCAAGAGATAGGTAGGTTGTTCTTCGACATGTTTTCAAGCACCATGGCCTCCCAAAGGACATAATTTTGGATCGAAACCCAAAGTTCAAAAGCAAGTTTTGGCGAGCCTTATGGAAGCATATGGGGTTAGAACTTAAGATGAACACTTTAATCTGCCCCCTAATTGATGGACAAACCGAGAGGGTCATGTGAGGAATGATTGCACACCCTTTATAAGAAGATATGCATTCACAAATTCATTTGGGAGTGGAATTACTATGTAGTTGTGTTCTAACAAGTAAAGGTGGTTAAATGTAATGTAATGAAGTTTATTAAGAATCTATTATGTTGTGTCCATTTGGAAGATACAAAAATATTGTGGGGAAAATCATAACTCATCATGATTGATTATGAAGGAACATTATATTGATGTTCATTCCATGTTCACACTTGATGGTTGAACCCCCTTCATTCCTTTCGTCATAACATCTTCGTAAAACCTCATAATCTAACATGCATTGGGTTTTTGGAAAGCTAGTCTAGAAAAGAGCAATGTCACAAAATATTGTAAGTTTTTATTTCTGAAATCAAGAGTTATGCCTCAAAAAAACAAACTATTTTGACCAAATTTGAAAAAAAATAAAAAATTTCAACCCCCTCTACTTCTAGCAAGTGTAGCTCCCTTGTAACAACCCCGATGATGCTGAATTTTTTGGAGAATATTTTACACCTCTAAATTGAAAGTATTCAAAATTTGAAACTAATCCAATGGTGGATTTGAGAGAAACAACTATTCTAGACAAAAATCCAGAGGCTTGTTCATGGAAATCCTTCCATGAACTCCACTACAACTACTTGCTACACATAATTTCGTTCCATGGTTTTTATTTGCACACGATTTTTTTCCATGAACAACATTTTTTCACACATAAGAACTAATTCTTCTTTCTCACACTCATTCTCCTCCTCCTTCCAAACAAAACACACGAACTCCTCCTCTTTAGTAAGCCTCCTTGGCCCCTCCTTGAACTTGTTCCCCTTGTCCAATGAAAGTATTGAAATCCTTCCCTCCAATCAATGCCCTCCTCATCCTTCATGAACCAATGAGAATCAAAAATGATTTTCTCTTCTATGGAATTTAAGATGAGAATATTTATGCCCAATGAAACACTAAGAAGGTTCCATTCTCTAATCAAATTGGATGATAATTCCTAATGACCAAGGGAATTGGAGGATTCATCCTCTTCTCAATCTTGGACATCTTGATGGGGCTCTTGAGTTCCATCATGATTAATTTCGTTCGTTTCACTTTAACATCCTACTTCTTCATCCTAATTACTCTAAGTTAAAAACTACTAGGATGATTTATCAGTGGTAAGAAGTAACCATCATTTGAGTTCCTATGTGACTAAATCAACTCAATGGTAGTAATAACCTTCTCGTGCACCATTTACTCTTTTAATATTCCCTAGTTATTCCTTACCATGCATTAATTAATTATGTAATACATAATAAACTAGAATGAAAATTAGAATTACAAGGATTTCCATGTATTTCTAGATCCACCGTCGATATTAGGGCTTCATGAATTCATTGGAACAAAAATGTCCGGTTTTTCACGAAATTTTGCCGTCACTACCAGGCCTTTCGCCTACCCTAATTTCTTGAATTAATGTAAGACCCCCTTCGAATGCAAGTGCCAAATTGGTTCAGCTACCTTTCAATTTTTTGTTAATGCAAGTGAAAATTTAGTCATGGCGGATGATGTCACCACGCCTTCAAATCCTCCAGTTGCACTAGTAGAAAAGGAAAAGCTTGAAAATGCATTGCTTGACAAAACACTATTTGACGAAACACCACTTAATATAAATGTCTCTCAACGATCGTGTGAAAAAGAACCGTCCAAAAGAATTGCGCGCATTTAAGTCAATCGTTTGGCTTGGGATCATCGATTGTCTCCTAACCCACATGCCTTACCAATCTATTTAGAGTTTGTTCTTGCTCGTGGAGCCGCACTAGAAAGGTTTGAAGAGTGTCAATGTGAAGACGACGATGTTCGTCTTCATTGTCGAACTTGGGTTCCCAGTGATGGCCATTATCGCTGGCTATGAGACCCAATCAATCCCCTCTCCATGGAGCATCAAGCCGAATACCTAGCTCGCACTATTCGTCGCATTCTAGATTTTTTGTAATTGTGATCTATCGCTTTTATGTCGTTTACTAAGTTGTAATTCACTTGAGGTTATTTATGTGAAAATGTTAATACTTAAGTTTGATTTTTATTCTATTTAAAAGTCTGATAGAAGTGAAAAGTAAATAAGGATGTATTAGGGCCGCATCCTAGAAATTTTACAAGTACTTCATTAATGTTTGAAGATTATTCTACAAATTACTTAATATTGTCATGGCAAATTGCTAATGTTAATTATAGGCTTGCATTTTCAATACATCAATAAAATCACATTTACTTTACATCCTTTTTCATTTCTTTACAACCTAAGGGATAATGTATTTTAAAAGGTTTACTAGGTCCTAAAACTAACTAAACATTACATCATCTTAAATAAAGAAGTTATTTACTTTTGGAAATATCCAAAGACTAATTCACTATTAATAATTATTACTTGGAGGTTTATAAGGATTCAAATCATTATTACTAAAGAAAGTTATGGAATTAAAGCTTAACAATTTGTTGAATTATAATCCATGGCTCATAGGTTAACTTGGTGATCCAACAATTCCTAAGGAATTATGTGGTGACGAACCAACAAGATTGGGTGGACCATTTGGAGTTAACCGAGTTTTGTTACAACAACTCGGAACATTCCGCAACTGGGTCCACCCAATTTCAAATGGTGACGGGCAAGTCACCAATTGTGCCCATGACTTGGGCAGCACATGGACAACCTTCAAGTGATGTAAGTGAGGAAATGCCAATGGTTACACAACTTGATGAAGAAAGGCAACGCTTGTGGGAGTTGGCAAAGGCCAACTTCATATGCGGGTCCATTCAAAGTGTTGGAAAAGAAATTATCCGACACTTATAAATTAAAACTACTAGAAAATCTTAGAGTTCACCCCACATTTCATGTTTCCCTTTTGAAGCCGGTCTCTCGCAATGCTTCAAGGCCCAATCGAGAGCACAACTTAAGGCCCCACTTGACTTGGTTCATAATGAACTAGAGTTTGAGGTGGAGGCCGTGCTCAAATCAAGGCAATTAAGAGGAAGAGAGTGGGAATACTTAGTGAAGTGGAAAGGATACCATCCAATAGAGGCTTCTTGGGTGAATGAATTCAATATGGAGCATGCCCAAGAAGCCATAGAAGAATTCCACATTAGACCAGCAAAGAAGAGACGTATAATGTGATGAGGACATCACCTTTCTTTTAGTGGGGCATAGTGTCACATAAAATGTACCACATCAAGTTACAAGTGAAATAAAGGCTAAAAACTTCCGAGAGATTGTATCACGAAAATTTTGTATAAGTGCAAATAAGGTTGTCAAATGGCATTGGACAAATGGAACTATCTTACGTAGGCCTAAATCAAAATCAGAATCTTACTTTGGGGTTAAGGAAACTTGACCTCAAAAGAAAAGGCAAGCAAGCTGAGCTTGCGGGGACATGCACATGCTTTAAGTGCATCCCAAAGGGTTGGTTGGTAGTGGCAGCCAATGCGGGAAGTCATGACCCCATTTGCGTATTTTAATCGTGTAGCTTGGGACTTGGGTTTTTGTAAAACCCAAATGTGGCTTCTCGTACCTTGATAAACAAACCTTTTAGTTAAGGCTTGATTGTTGTGATCAAGGCGCAAGGTGAGGAAAGGAATCATGTCAAGTAGTTTAGGTCAAGAGTAGACTTGACTTGAGTTCCTCATGAGGGGAAGGATGGAATAATTTCCTCCCAAATGAGGGCTTCGTCAATTAGGTTAATTTAGGTCTTTTTGACGAAAAATTGGGAGAGGGTTTTTTATGAGACCCTCTTGGACTTGTCAAAACAGTGTTGGAAACTTGGGGATGCCTAAGTTAGCTTGAGACAAGATCTAGCCGCAAAAGTCGACAAGTGATGGCCAAGGATCCAAAAGAAGCAATTGCAATTGGGAGAAAAAAATTTAAGTGTCAATGAGGACATTGACCTTTTCTTCTAGTGGGGGAGAGTGTCTCAACCCCAGTTTGAGGCAAGTGTGAGGATGAAACTCACACTCCCAAAAGTGGGAACTTGGAGTCCTCCAGGATTCCCAAAAACTCAGAGCTTGATTACATGGGTCAAAAGACCTTGCATTGAGATGTTCTTTATACCGTTCGGAAAGGTCTTGAAGTGTAGATGTCGAAACCTTGTATGAACCATTCCAACATCTGAAGCACAAGTTATAGTTGAAAGAAGGGCCAAGAGTCAAACTGGCAGTTTGACTTTCGACCACTAAAAGTTAGGAATCGACCCGACCCTGGTGTGTGCAAATGGAGTGTGACACATAATGAACAGCTCTTGAAGAGAACTACAAGTTTGCTTTAGACGTCATCCCAATTGAAGGTCTAAGCTGGGAGTTATAAGCTTCCAAAGTCCCAAGAGTCCAAACCGGTATAGTTTCAGGACTCCTCCTTGGGAGTCTCAGGACAAAAAGCCATTCGGATGTAGGTGCCGTGGGCAAATGCAGAGAATATTATATGGGGGAAGGTGGTGGCTTCCCTCGAGTCTAGGCCGTGGTGAGTCAAGTGAGTCTGTGTTGCCCGTGGCTTGTCCCAACACCAAGAGTGATTCCGAATGTGAACTAACCAACTTGTTGGTTGGTTTTGATGCAGGACCAAGTAACTAGATAAGTTGTCCCTCTTCCTAGTTTAATTTTGGAGCTTTTAGCACGCCCCTCTCACCCCCTTTAGTGCTAGAAGCTAGGAGTGGCACCAAGTTCTAACTACTTCCGCTCTTTAACATAGTTAGACCTTTTTTAGGTTTAACAAGGAACTTGGGGGCGCATCATAATCTTTGTAGCAACTTTTAAAAGACTTTACCATGGCCCTATAATTTAACATATCCTTGTTAAAGACTTGATTTTAGATAAATAACATATTAAAGAAACTAAGTTTAAATTTTTTACAAAATGGGATTATAAGATTTTAGAACTTTTGAATAGGTTAAAATGTGTGTGTGTGTGTGTTTTTTTTTTCTTTTTTTTGGTAGCAAGAGATTTTTATATTTGGAGACGATGAAGTCAAGCTATGACGCGCTCCCAAGTTCCTTGTTAGACCCAAGATGGATCTAAGTTAATCAAACAACAGAATTATTAAAAATTTGGGGCACACTCCCAGCTCTTAACACTAAAAGGGGTAGAGGGGCGTGTTGAAGCTCCGGGATGGGACTAAGAAGAGTGACAAAATTTTAATTACTCACTCGAATTTGCATCAAACCAACCAACAAGTTGGTTAGTTCACTTTCTGGAGCACTTTCACTGTTAGGACAAGCCACGAGCGACTCTGGATTCACAAAACTCACCATGGCCCGGACTTAGGGGAAGCCATGACTTTACTCCATATAGTATTTTATGCGCCTCTCCGCGACACCCACATCCGAATGGCGTTTTGTCCCAAGATTGCCAAGGAAGAGTTTCGAAACTGTCCCGATTTGGACTCCTGGGACTTTGCGGATTATAACTTTTTGCTCAAACCTTCAATTGGGATGAGGTCTAAAGAAAACTTGTAGCTCTTGTCGAGAGGTTTGCAACGGTGTGTTGCATTCCACCTACATGCATTGAAATCGGGTCGATTCCCAACTTTTAGTGGTCGGGAGTCAAACTACCAATTTGACTCTCGACCTTTTTTTTTGCCATAACTCGTGCTATAGATGTCCAAATGGCTCATGCAAGCTCATTTTCGACATTTAAACTTTGATAAATTTTCAATGATATAAAGAACGCCCCAATGTGAAATGTTTTAACCCCTGCAATTGAACTCTGAAATTTTTGGATTCTCGGTGGACTTCCAAATCCCAATTTCAGGAGTGTGAATCTCATCCTCAATTCTCTCAAAATAGGGTTGCAACAAGCTATATCATGAAAATTCTTTGACATTTAAAACCATTCACCACTGAAGTTCTAAGAACGGATTGAAAGAGCCATGGAGTAGGTTAGGAAGGATCATTATTTGACCATTTGCAACCACTTGCCAGTATGTGATCCATCCTTAGGTTTAAATTTCTTGGGGGAAATACAAGTTCATTATTATATGAATTTGAAACATTAGATGCTCACAGAAAAGCTTCAAATGTTTCCTTATTCTTGTGTTTTGGCTAAACAAAGTTTTATCTTAGGATGTGGAATGATTTTATTTTTTTGAGGGAGGCCAAAAAAAATTTCGATTTCCAATTTGACAAATGGTTACACAAGGCAACCGTTTAGCATTAAGTATTTTATTTCTAGATGCTATTTCTTTATTTCATTTTTTCCTCAAGATTTTGCTTCTAATTGTGCTCATGTTTTTGTAATTTCATATCAAGGGGCTTAAGTTGTTTGATGTAATAGTTTCAAATTTTGGTTTGATTATGAAAGAGGTCTTGGATATGATCTTTCTTTCTTCATATATACAACAATGGAAGTTGGCGGTATGGGACACTTGTTTTTTTAGGAGTTCAAACCTAAGGATGGGATCCAAAGTAGTAAATCATGGTAGCAATAGTTTGAAGACCAAAGAGGCAATTCAATGAGTGTTCTATATTAACACACCCCCAAAATTCCTTGATAGACTCAACTATGAGTTGAAAAGTGAAAACAATGGAAGGATAGTGAATTGGGGTATGTTCCCTAGCTCGTAACTCTTTGGGGATCGAGGGGCATGCTAGAGCTCCGAGATGGGAACTAGGACGAGTGACAAGCATGTCAATTATCCACACAAAACCTACACAAACCAAAAAACAAGTTGGTTAGTGTGTAGTTGGAGCACTTTTGGTGCATGGACAAGCCACGAGCAAACACAAATTCACAAGACTCACCATGGTCCGAACTTAGGGGAAGCCATCATCTTCCCCCTTATAATATTCTTTGTGCCTAGCCACAGGGCTTACAATATTAGGAATCTTGAAATTCCCAAAATTGGGACTCCATCAACTTTGCAGGCCCATAACCTCTTTTATAAACCTTTGATTGAAGTGATTGTAAGCCTTGTCAAGAGCTTTCAACAATATGTAGCACACTACCTTTACGTAAGTAAATCAGGGCAATTCCTGATTTTTAATGGTCATACTTATGTTTAAATACCCAAATGGGTCATGCAAAGCCATTTTAAACATCTAAATTCTAGGAACTTTTCAATTATATAAGGAACTATTTAATTTAATAAGTATTGACCTTTGAAATTACCCTTTAAAAATTTAGGAATCCATGGGGATTCAAACTCCCAAAATGGGAGCCCATTTGGGAGGTTGTGGGTTCATTCTCTCACATTCTCTTACACTCCCAAGTGCATGAAATGTGATTCCTGAGCTCAATTATTGGCCCACATCTTCACAAGCCCTTGCATTGGTCATGAACCCAAGGTTAGGATTGCAACATATACATATTCCAACTTGTTTACTTTTCAATTCAATCAAAACACTTCATTCCATCCTCAATCTATAGCCAATTCTTTTTTGAATGTGTTGGTTCACATAGATTTTTTGGGATCACCACATAGCTTCCCCTACTTTCGGCATTGAAAGTAGGAGAGTTGGTAACCATGCTTGTAGATTTTATTGTGAAAGTGTGTTGTTCATGCATGCCCTTGCAGGTATTTTTATCATGTCTTGCTATTCCATGGTGCCATTGATCAAGTCTTTAATCTCTTGGAGATTTGGCGTGACCCAAAGGTGGATAACATTATGTGAACTTGAAGGACTTACTCAAGGAATGGCTTGCTTTTCACCTTTTTTAGTGTGGTTGGTTCCTTGACTGTTCAAAAGATAGCACCCCCACCTTGGAGATTCCATTGAGGGAGAATATGGAACATTCTTTCATTAAAACTCTTGCAAGTTTTGTAGGAACATAGGTTGAGGGTGGGAAACAAAAAAATGTTAATTCAAAAGGAAAAGGAACATTGAACAAAAGGAATAGAAACTCCCTCCTCTAATGCAAATCAGGAGGCTTTATTGAAGTTCCTTTGAACTAAATTGTAAATTGCAAATAACAAAGGATATGAGAAAAAGAAACGCTATTACCCCACTAGTTCTTGCCATCTTTCCCTTTAGTGGAGTCTGAAGCATTTGGTGGGGATGATTCCAGTTTATTCCATCCTGCCCAAGTCTAATTGTTCTTACCTCCAACAAGCCTCTTAGTTTTCAACATATGGTCCTCCCATTTTCATGGCCTTCCATTGTGGCCACCAAAATCTCTTCTTGGGCATGGCCCCTAAAGTATGAGACAATCTCCAAGTTCATTCACAAGGTAGGTTTACATTACATTTTCTTTCACTTTTCAACATATTTTAAGTAGGTTATCTTGGATGCACTAACTTTTGGCCTCTTTCTATGTAGATGAATCTAGGGGGTTACTAACCGATCCTTAGGTGGTACATTAGGAGCCACCTCAAGGAATGGGTAGGGAATTAAAAACAACCAAATCATTTTTTTAGGCCCTTTTCTTTAAATGTTTTCATAATAATAAATTATTACTATTTCATGTTTATCCATTACATGATCTAATAAATGGCTTGTAGTTTATTTGGGGATAAGAAAATTGGAAAATTTTAAAATTTCATATTCCTAATTAAAATGACCCTTTAAAAAACAAACAACCTCAACATTGATAATTCATAACTAAATTGCATTCAATCAATTAATTGCCAAGTAAAACTTAAAAATATAATGGCTTCCAAATTACCATAGGTAAATAATTCACATGAAAATTCTAAAGTCATGTTTCAAATTTGTAATCCTAATTAAAAATTTCAAGGAAAAAAACCAACATTATGTTCCTAAAATTTTTTCTAAATGTAATGATTTAAGAACATCAAAATACACAATATTTTTGATATTTTTTAGATTTCAACATTTATGAAATCTAATACATGAATTCACAAAAAAAATTATGAAAATATTTGTTTAGGTGTTTTTTACGATTTTTCAAAGTTCAATGGGCCTAAAAAATCAAAGTGTGACATTCCTAGTGGGACCACCCAAGGCCAGGCTTGCCCCATGTGGTAAAGTTTATCTTGTCATTATTGATGTTCTTGGAAACCTCCTTGTTCCTTTTGTGTCAAAGTACCCTTCTAATATTCCTCTTTGGAATTGGAAGGTTGATGAATACATTGCGATGTTTCACTGAGAAGTTTTTGGCCTCTAATGGGTTGTGTTACTGTTTCACACGAATGACTTCAAAATTTAAAAGGAAGTCATTAGGTCTTATTTGGAAAGCTAATGGCCTCCAAATTCAGACGAAGTGGGCTATGAATTCATTACCAGTCACAAGCAACAAGGACCCATTTCTAAAGGTTCCATCATAATCCCATAAGATTTCACTAAATTCTTTCTTCTTCTTTTTAAGTTGAAATCTGTCCTTTAATTTTGCAGACTCTCTTGAACATGCAATTTTTTTCAATAAGTCCTTGATGGGAGCTCTTCAATTTGAGGGAGATTTGTTTTTTCCTTTCCATCCAATGAGTTTGTGAACGACATTATTGATGTTCATAATGAAGATGTGTTGTACAATTGGATGAATAGGGCCTCTATGTTTATATCCAAGGCTAGTAGGCCCTTTAAAATTACTAAGAAAATGCATCTTGTTATGGTTCAGGCCTAGATTGATGTCGAAGAAAAATACATACAAAAAACAAGTTTATCCAAACAAAAGGAAAAAAACAAACAATCATTTCTTATTTTACAACTTAATTTATCTCTAATATATTTAAATACTAGAGAGATTTGGCTTACCTATTGTTTGAAGTTATGGATTCACAAACTACAAGTAGTTGGCTTAGAATATAGAAGACTAGAAATGCTACATACATATCTCCTTCCAACTTCCAATTTCAATCTATCCAAAATTCATATTTCCTATGACTTGAAACATACAATTTGTTTTGCAACTTCTAGATTCATGGAGCTTACTGAAATCACAAATTTGTTGGAGTATGACATATTAACAAAACATCTACACATACACAAATTTGGAACATCATGAGGCCAATTCATTGACACAACCAATATACATATAGGTAATGCAAAAAAATGTTCATCCATTCAAGATTTTAGTCTTTTGACCATATGAATTCAATATCCATGTTATATTGTTGAGCCAATTAGTTTTACAACTCAAGTAGGTTCATGTTTATGAACTTATAATGCATACTTTCTGTCATAAAAATACTTAGTGGAGAAATATGGATCAAATACTAGTTGGGGTACTTAGAATATAATATCATGCACAACTATATATCCATGCTATAAACTAGAAGCTCCATTCAATCAAGATATGTATAACTTATAAATGCATGCTAGTACATACACAATTCAAAAACAAATTTCAAAAAAAATTCTAAAATAAAACAAAGGTGACAAAAGAAAATTGTTTACTTTGACCATTTTGAACCATGATTAATAATCTTCTCAGTTACATGCCTTGTGTTTATTGCAATGTTCATCCTTTCTACAATTGGTTTTTTTTTCATTTTTCATTTTTTCAATGATGATGGTCTGTTTACACCCTTGCCTTTCTTGGTTGTTTTAATAACAACAATCTTGGGTTTTTTGGCAAGATGTTTTTCAAGGTCATCATTAGTAGGGTCTTCCTACTCTTCATCAAGCTCATCATTAATATGTTACATTTCCCCTTCACTAGATGAATCATCTTTTTTGGCAACATCAATATTTTGTTTTCCATTCCAAGACCCCAAATTCAACTCTTTTCTGATGGTAGGGTCCAAATTCTTTAAGATGTACCAAACTTTTGTCACAATGTCACCCTTTTTTGTTTTTCCTAGTCTTTTTTACTATGTAAATACACATTTATAAATGATTATTATAGAATTAAAAATTGTAAATGATTTAAAATTAATCCTTTTGAAAATTTTGACAACTTTTGACTCAATATTTTTTATGGGGATCAAAATGTAAGGTTAAAAAAATTGTAATAAGGACTAGGCCCTTTTTCATCCTATGTGGTACACCTTAAGAAAATTTCACCCAGTAGCCTTTTGAACCACTAGTGATTTAGCACGTGGTTGGAGGGGTGAAAGGTTTTTCTTCAAAGTTGAAACATCAGCAAGTTCATTGCCCTGAGCTACAACCTTGGTAGGTACATAAAAGTTGCCAACACTTAGATTAGTCCATCTTGGTTGGTAATTGCTATAAAATGGACATCTTACAAGATAAGGATGTGCATCTAAATCAATGGAAATCAAAGCCCATTTTGGTCTAGTGGTCAATGGAAAACCTACATAGAAACCAAAGCATTACCACTAGTTATAATGTGATATATAGATTCATAATCAACTATTCTTAAATCTACCATGTGTAGGTTAAAGGGTGGACTTTTACGGATGTTGTAAGTTAACAACAAGTACTTAAATGAATTAATGAGAACACATAGGCCACATTATGCACATTTACAATAAACTAAACAATTGTGGGAAATAGTTCGACCAAACCTACAAGTCCAAGAACTCAAAGGGACAAAGTAGGATGATGAATTCATAGGAAGGATCACAACTTAAAAATTTAGGGTGGTTAGTTGTTATGCATTGTAAGATGTGGATTTCAAAATGTCTTTGAACTTCACACTTTACCACAAAATGTCAATAATGAACATAAAGTATGAAAGTTGTCCCTTGCAATGGAAATTTGCACTTGGGTGGGAAGCTTTTTGATCTTGAACTAGGTTTGAAGTTCAAAATTGGAAAAGTCCCAGGTTTTTGGATTGTTGCAAAACTCCACCAACTTTCATACATCTCCTCTTCACACCTTGGCTTAATGCATTTTTTTGAATTGTTGAAATGCGCAGGAACACACCAACAATGATAGAAGTGCTTACATGAAGCTAAATGTCTTGCCCACATAGGTGTAAACCTAAACCCATAAAATGGACATCATTCAACCATTAGATAATTTTGAAACCCTACATCATTCTTTGAAATTAGATTAAAAGGCAATGCAACCATAACACTTTGATGTGTTACACCTTTTTCAAACTTAGAAAGCAAAAACTTTGTAGCATCACAATTTCATCTGTAAACAATAAGCTTTTGTTTTGTGACAAATAACCTATAATTCAATTGCTTATTATCCTTGCATACATGCTCAAATTCCATTATCCCTTCATCTGCAAGAATTTGAAAGGCTTCAACAAATGCTTGTTCTAATTCTACCTTCTTCTACTAATTAGTGGCAGCTATGCTTTCATTTGACAAACTGTCCAACATCAAAGCCAATTCCAAAAGCTTTTCCTTATGAGCCTTTAGGTTATTAACATGGTCTTCCATGAAACCCTGGGCTTTTGTATTCATCATCTTGATTTATTTTTTAGTCTACAAGCTTAAAGCATCAGGTTCTTGAAGATCATATGCTAATGTCTTTACAAACTCCAAATAATTTATAACCTTTTCAAATACTACATCCATGCAATTGTTTCTTGGGAATTGTTCTCCTCCTTCACTTTTGATCCTTGTGAATGCATTGTCATCACCACTTCTAAGATCCACAAACCCTTTTTGTTTCTTCCGTTGCTCTTGGTTCATCATTCTACATACATGACCCATTTCATTTTTTTTTCCTTGACAATCTCCATCACTCCCCCTTTTGTAAAATGACATTAGCCTTGTAACAAGAACAACACATCGTTGATGAACAAGTATCCACAACCTCTCAACTTTAATTATCAAGATTTTCACTAAAAACATAACTATAGCCAATTTTATTTTGAATGGGTTCAAAAAGCTTACAAACTTCTTCTGTAGTTATGTTTAAAAAACCTTAATTCATTTTAGGTTCATGCCTTTGGCATAAAGGCCATAGATATTTACAAAGTCCTTACGTGTGAGTGGACCACCATTCCCTACCTTTGAAGGTTCAACATGCAAAGGGACCATAAAACTAGGAGGTTTTGAAGTTTTGCCCTTCAAACTGCCAAATTCTTACTCTACCTTCACTTTCTTACATAATTCAAATTTATTAAAAAAATTATTAGAAAAACTAGATGTTGTAGGTTGTGCCATCGTCACTTCACAATTAGGTCCTTTCACACTCAAAGAACAATCATGAGGTGTAAATAGTTAACGAATAGTCAGGAGCTGTGCATGGGAAGTCCTTGAATTATCAAGTCAAGAAAGTAGATTATAAAATTATCTCCTTGGTGAGAGAGTCAAATAGACAACTTTCATTTGCCTTTATTGTTGTCACATGTAGGTGTGTAAGGTCTACACAAAAAATAATCCAATGGTTTAGATTCATGGTTTAATGCATAGCCTGCCCGAAATTTTACAAAAAGGACTTTAAAAATGGACTTTGATTTGCCAATTTTGGTCCACTTTTAAGATATAACCACCCATAGTCACATTATAGTTACATAAGGTATGTATGTTACTTAGTAGCTACACATACATACTATTTAATGGTACATACATACCTATATGTATATACCTACCTACCTATTTACTTACTAGGTACATACACCTTACCTACCTAGCTATTTATTAAGTACCTACATACATATATATACCTACATACCCACTTGCTACTTAATAGGCTATTTAATTATAATTTATTATTTAGAATCTATCTAAATAGGTACCTAATAAGGACTTATGTTACTTAGTAGGTCGGTTATCTAATATTATGTGCTAAAGAATAGTTGCAACTAGGTTACAACTATGCAACTAGGGTGCAATTAAATTTTTATCCCATATTGTTTGTTTTCCCTTTAAAGTTTACAAACCATATAAGTAGGTTGGTTTAGTATAATAAACACATTCAATTTTTTTCAATTACCATATGGAACGAGCTAATCACATAAGCTCCACCCAAAAGGTTAAACTAAAAATAAAATAAGATTTTGTTGTCAAAGTTTTAGAACTAAACCTAAGTACTTACATACCTAGGCTAGACCTTGGTTAGGTGGCCTAGACTTAATCTAGGTGCCACATGGCCTATTATAAATGGCTTAACCCCATTATTACAAATCATGGTTTTTAAGAGGTTTAAATTGATTAACTTGTCATTTTGACTAAAGGCCGAAGGCTTGAATGACACATGTATATGTTGATTAGATACACATAATCAAGTTGTACAACTTTAGTTTAATGGTTTAAGGTTTTTTAGTCAAGTTGAACACTTAGTTAAAATGGCGAATGATCTTTGGTAAAATTGACCAATAGTCTTTAGTCAAGTTGAACAATTACTCAAGATGGCGAACAATCTTTAATAAAACATGACATGGTCTATTACCCTATGTATCTACCTCCTATTTATACATCCACTTACTTTAAGTCACTAAATTTAACCACTAAGTTTAGCTTTTATTTTAAATCATTAAGTTTAGCCACTATATTTAGCCATTACTTTAAATTATTAAATTTAGCCATTATGTTTAGCCATTATTTAAAGTCACAAAGTTTAACCATTATTTTAGATCACTAAATTTAGCCACTAAGTTTAGCCACTAGGTTTAGTTATTATTTTAAGTCACTGAGTTTAGCCACTAGATTACCAAATAATTTAAGTCATCAAATTTAGCCATTGGGTTTGTCCATTATTTAAAGCCATTGAGTTTAGCCATTACATTTAGTTAATAGTTAAGTTGCTTAGTTTAACCATTAAATTTAGCAATATTTTAACCCACTAAGTTTAATTATTAGGTTTAACCATTAATTTGAATCAATGAGTTTAACCATTAGGTTTCGCCATTCGTTTGAGTTAATGAGTTTACTCATTAAGTTTAACCTTTAGTTTTAATCGATGAGTTTATTCACTAAGTTTAGCCATTAATTTCAATCAATGAATTTAACCATTAGTTTGAATTGATGAGTTTAGTCATTAGGTTGAACCATTAGTTTAAATTGCTAAGTTTAACCACTAAGTTTAGCCATTAATTTAAGTTGTTGAGTTTAACCATTAAGTTTAGTCATTACCTTAAATCATTGAATTTAGCCACTAGGTTTAACCATTACTTTAAATCACTATGTTTGATCACTAAATTTAGTCATATTTTAACTCACTATGTTTAACCACTAGGTTTAACCATTAAGTTTAGCAATAATTTAATTAAGTCATTGTTTAACCATTAAATTTAATTAATAGTTTAATTAAATCATTAAGTTTAACCATTAGGTTTATCCATTACTTTAAGTCACTGAGTTTAACCATTGAGTTTAACCATTAATTTAAATCACTAAGTTTAGCCATTAATTGTCACCTAGGTTTAACCATTGTGATTAATGATATGAAATGAACATGTGAAATAAAAACTTGATAAAAGTTGAACACCTTTGATGGTTTCACCCATTGGTAAAGACTTGGTTTATCATTGGGAAGGTTTGGGGTTCAATTCTTTATACTTACAACCTATATGCATGTTGAAAAGGCTAAGGTAGGTAGGTTAGATTATAAGGTAGTTAGGTTAGGTAGGCTAGGCTAGGTTAGCACCTACCTACCTCAATGCCTTTTTTCGACCTACCTAAACCTATTTACTATCTACATACCTACTTACCTATTAATTTTGAAAATAATAATTCAAAAAATGATTTTAATTTAAGTATAAAATTGATCCAGTCAAATGGTCCACTATCCACCAGTGAAATAGTTCATTAAATAGTTAGTCACTTTACCAGTTAAAATGACAAGGTCCAATTTGACTACCTAGTTGTGTTGGACATGTACAAAACGACTTGTCCAAATTAACAAGGTGGTTATTTTGATGCCTGTCACTTTTGTCATTTTGTGGAAATTTCTGACTAGAAAGCGCAATTAGAAAAACAATTGTAGTAGTGCCCAAAATTAGGTTAGGTATATTAGGTCACTAGCTAGGCTAAATGGCCTAACCTAGCATCATTTACAACTTATTGTTTGTTACTAGGCTGATTTTTGTTGCAAATGTTGCTTGTAATTAAAATTTAGTCACAAACAACATTTTTTCTGCTAGTGCTTCTACTTAGTATTTTGCATCGATGGATTTCATCTATTTCTTCCTGACAACAAGATACAAGTCTAAGTCCCAGTGAGTTCAACAAGCCATGTTTGTTATCTTTTTCAAAATGGAATAAAGTAGTTGAGAGTAGAGAACTTGTATGGAAAATTCAGATCACAACAAATGAGCATGTTGTTTCTAATAATGTTTGCAAAAAACTCGTGGATTAAATACCCACTTCTTGAATAATTAAAATGTGTTTTGCATTAAAATACAATAATTTTCTAATATGAGTAACAACGGCCACAAACTTGTTGGATTTAATGACAATGACAATTAAATTTTATATGGAGAGTGCCACTGCTAGATTCCAGAAACGTAAATCATAACAATGTACTTATTAATTTTTCACATTCTTTTCTTACATTCCTATAGTGATGTCCTTAATTACCTAACCCTTTTATAAGATACATTTGCAAACCTTGCATCAATTTTTCAATGTGTTATTACGATAGTTGTTTCACAGTAATGTTAGAACACAAAAAATGATATGTGCAATCCCTCTTGAGAAAGTGTTTCCTTGGGCAAAGCAAAGGAGATCTTGAAAATGCAAGCTCAAATTTGGATGTTGTTATGAACCAAGGGAAAACAAAAGTACTGGAATTCTCAGGAGTGCACCATACCCTTACAGGTCAGATAGAGCTACTGAGGATCTACCAAGACCATAACCAGTAATGGCCTCATATAGACCATGTCATCCTTGAAATATAATTTGACAGACAAGATTGCAGTGGGCAAGAAGACCATCACTGAACCAGACTGGAAAGCAACCTTTAAGGCCTTTTGAATTCCTCTGCATGCCTCAAATGTTTACCTTGCATTTGCATAAGTTGGAATCTTCATCCCAAGCTTTCGTGAGAGGGTTGATACGAGGGCTCTAAGAATGAATGCCATAGTGGTGAAGAGGGCATAAGCAATAGTGGAAGGACATTCCTGAGCAGTTCCATATTCACAAGGAACTTTCTCCCACTTCAATCCTCCAACAGGTGACTGACTGGAAGACCAAGATGATCGTAGAGAATATGTTCACATCCCGGTACTGGTACTCTATTGCTAAGAATGACTTAGCTCTTGCATCTGGAAACACATGTTCTCAACAATAGACTTGCTGCTCTACAACAGCTTAAAATTCTATGCTACTATCATATTGCCATCTAGGAGAGAGCGGCATTAAGCACGATTACCTTCAGGTAAGTAAATCTATGCATCTAACAAAGCGAATGGCACAAAGACTTTCTCCAATGCTAGGATTAACATCAACTCAAGGCCCTCGTTAAAGACACTTGTGAAGCTCACAGACAAGTTTCTGTGCTTCCATTTGCACCGTGGATCCCAGATAGTGCCGAAAAAATACTTAATCGTGGGTTCAAGCTTTGTCACCTGGAATACAGATCCATATCTCATAAAGTCAATCAGGCATGCAAATTGCTATAGACTGGGGATCCATCTGACATGTGCAGAAATTACAATACACAGCTGGAAAAATTGCTTCTTAAAGGAATTTCCATTCTGCAGCTCATTAGGTCTAGATTGTCCTACCTAATAGTTCTCAAACCTAGGCAGCCAATCTCTTCCATCTTTTCGATGAAATAGATAATCTTCTTTGAAGATATCTACCATTGCGTATAAGCAAATCACTGACTTCAACGAAGCACACCGCTGTTCATTCTTCAACAAACCTCTATATGGTGACAAGTTCCGACTGCGACCAATACTAAAAACTTGGCAGGAACTATTGTACAACTTACCAATCTTCTTGATCCTCTTACGAATCGCGAAAAATAAAGAAAATAGTGACAGATTAACCCAACTGAAATTAAGCAGTTTTTAAAGTTGAAAATCGATCAAGAACTCCTTCCACACCTTTCTTTCCATTCGCACAATGTCAGCCAAAACAGACATATTTCGTCAGACGGTTTGCAGAAAAAAGAAAAGCCAATAGAAAATACACACGATGTGACATGATTGCACCTCTTGTTCCGTGCCAGCGAACGACGCCCAAAAGAATGCGTATCGCTGTCATACCTTTCAAAATGGCCGCTTGGACGGAGCGGCGCATTTGGCAACCACCTCGCCTCGGAGACGCCATCCTTGTATACATGCGAGTGATGTAACCCTGCCACCCTTTATTCAAAAACAAAACACACGACCAGATGACGAGGGAGTACAAAAAGGGAGGACCAAGGTCCTAGTACTCATTTGTTGCCCTTGCCTTCACTGCCGACCAAGACCTTGGACACGATAAACCAGTGCGGCAAAGCGAGCAGAATGCTGATCGCCGCCGATGCCAGCTGGACAAACCACAACATGAACACCTAGATCCCTGATACAATCACCATCTCAAAGCACGAGGCTAAGGTTATTATCATGAACCTAAACATAGGCAGATCACGAGGCGTAGGAAGGGGAGGGTTCTTACAGGAGTGGGAGGAATCTTAAGTCAATAAGTTTTTCAGACTAGATAAACGGATCCATTGGGCCCCGCGGCAGTTGATTGCTGCCTAAAGATAGATCCCTTTCATAAATCTCCAGAGATGGGTCGAATTTATGAATAGATCCCCTCCATAAATCTTCCGAGGGTCCACAGATATCCTCTGAAGTAAGCAACCTTTGATGATTTGTCAGTTCAGAAATCTAGAAATCTGGACAAAAATGATCGTGTAGCTGTTTTTATCTTACACTGATTGGAAAAAAAACATCAAACTTAAAGTAATGGAGCCATTGCTCCTGTAATTTAGTATTTACAAAAGATTTTCTTACTTACATTTAGCGGCCAGATTTCGAAAAGGTGTCCCTAGGTTTTGTCAATATACAGCAAATCTAGATTCAACCAAGGATTCTCGAAATCGAATCTGGTAAAGAACACAAATTAATGCTGACACCAGAAATTGTTAGGATTCAGTTACACTATACAACTTTACACATGGTACAATCTGGATCAGAAGTCGGGATGTTTGAAGCGAGATCTAGTAACTTCCACGACTTACTGCAGCTGGACGTATCATGCAATGTATAGCATTAGTCTGCCTCACGAGCTACGAGTGGTTGATCAGTTGGTGATTCATCAGAATCACTAGAATTTGAAAGAGATTCATCATTCGAGCTAGATTCAGGATCGTCAGAGATTCTCATTATAGCGCTCACACTTCGACGTAATTGTGCTCTCTGACTTGCAAATCTCTTGGACACACGAATCTTGCTGCCTTCGGTGTCATTGAGAACGCTGAAACGAAGGTCGTCTACACTAGCAAGGCATGCATTAGTACCCGGCGGTTGTTGCGAGGCGCTACTTAATTCCTCAGAATATTGGACAGACTCGGAAGGGTGGTCGTTGCGTATTCTTGGTACCTGATTAATCTGTCCTGTTTCAACGTCTAAGCCTACATTCTGGAGCAACTCAAGAACCGCGACGCCTATTGCGCGGATAGATTTGTACTTGCAATTGCGCAAGGACCATCCTTCCGACGCTGCTTCTACTATGACGTCAATAACCTTGTCCGTCAATGCAGGATTGTGACTACAATATGGCCTTAGCAATCGTCGCACATTCTGGATTCCATCTCTAATCTCATCCACACAGAGGGAAAGCTGGTAAAACACTTTTAGCATGATCTCCCACTGGTGACAAGGCACATTCGCAAGCTCTGTCGCCCATTCTAGCATATGAACTATCTCTGCATGGCGTGGGTACGACAGCGTGTGCCGTTTGCTAAGGTCCACTTGTCGTTGAAACCCTACAGCCATGTCGATGATGTGAGCAATGATGACCATGGGTATCACTGACACGTAGCTGATCATCTGTACGAGCTTGGCTGGAAGAAGCAGGAGTTGATATCCTTGATGATTTGCACCTACCCCCCTCTGCAGTTCAATCACTCTCTCTATCTTCCGTCTTGTCCAGCGTATAGAATGCGTGATTAATTCCTGCCTATTCATTATCACGATCTCCCTTGTAGACTGGCGCTTCTTCTTGATCAGCATCTTCCTGAGCACATAGACCCTTGCCTCCATAAGCTGGAAGAATGACACGCGCTTTACTTTATGCTGCTTCAACTCACGGATCAGCTGCGAATGCACTTTCTTTCCAATCGTCAAGTTGATGGCATCCACAGTGATGCCGGCCTTCAAGCGCGCTATCGAGGTCGCACATTGTAGCACCCCCGCGAAGACAGTCACGAAACCAACGAGCACGAGCATGAACACAGTTCCTAGGTCACTGAATGTATCTCTGTTCAATGTGGTTGTGCTCAGTGCCACAAAGACAGTGTAAGATGATGCAGTCACCCAATCAGCCATGATCGCCACCGCCACACAATTGTACTGGTTGTATGTGCTGCCGTCCAGCATGTCACCAGTGACTTCATACAAGCGAATCGCCCGAATCCAATCAGGCTCTTCTGTATGATGCTCATGGTCCTCAATGTTGCACTCATGATGCGTATGTCGACACGGTACGCATGCAGCCCAATGTTCAGCGCGTCGTTGGTGTCTGTAAAAAGCCTCGCATGTGATCGCAAAATATGTCTTGTCAAATAAGCCTGTACCCATGTGCTCCGAATCGAGCGGGGTCCCTGTATCCTTGTACATCTGGTACAAAACAACTGCAGTTGGCCAGCTTATCATGACCGTGTACCCCGCGCGCAGGACGACGAAGAAAGCTAACAATGAACCTGCTGTGGCCGCGAGAACTCCGAGTATCCCTGGAGCCACGGAACCAGCACATATGCCCAGCTGCACAGCGGCGACCAGCACAATTCCAATCGTAGTCAACACAGTCGCACATCTCATCTTGGCGTCTAAGCTGTGAATGTAATAAATCCACTGTGTCGATATCAGGGCGCATGCTGCCGCACCCATTCCCACCAAAAGGTTTTGCGCATCATCGCAAGCGACGGCATAGTTATTTGCACTCACCACCACGCCCATGCCAACAGCCACCCATCCTTCCCCGAATGACACAAGCGTGCACCGGGCGGTTCTTCTATGCTTGTACAACGACCACCGAGTATATACGATGTAAATCGCGATCACGGTACCGAAGAACAGGTTGAGCCAGCTGAAGACAGATGTCGGGCGGGGGCACCCGATATGAAATGGATTCGTTTCAATCTTTGGGCTCGGCGTCACCTGGCCCGACATCACGACGGTTTGATTGAAAGACTTGTTTAGTAAACTAGAATTGTTAAACTACTAGAATTCTGAATTTTTCAAACCTTAACCAAGCTGTAAAGCTGAAGAGACTAATCACTGGTCCTTTACTTCTACTACTCACGCCCCGCGGGAGTGAAGCAAAAATTAGGTTAATCAATCTACCAGATCGACAGATCTGTTGAAAGCTCCTCCACTGCTCCAGAGTAGGTACAGTATTTCAAACTTATACCTCACGGACAGGAGTAACTAGCTCTATCGCAAATACCGCTATGAATCTAAAGAGGAGATCTCCAATCATTTACGCAAATGCTAAAGCTACGCTATATATTTACCGACTGTCAGACGTTAGCTATGTTTCCGTCCTCTCAAGGTTCATGGCATCCTTTGTCGGGAAACGAAAGCCAAATATATCGTTACTGGTATTCTCTACTTCCTCATCTAAACCTAGGAATGAACCATTTTACTACGTAGTACAGTGTTCCGCAAACTCCCTGCAAAAGCAACACTTCATGTGTGCAGATGAATCGACTCAATAAACGGAGCTCAGTATGCAGACGACAACCATTAATACAATATATGCTCAAGAGAAATTTCTTGCAAATGACAGAAGAAGCACCTCACAGCAAATGTTGAAAAGGTCATGACCAATCAAAAGACACTCTCCAATATGAGAAACTTAGACGTGATTATCCCACGTCTCAAGACAATTCTCCGTCACATATAACATTGAGATCAATTGATGAGAGAAAGTGTGTCAACTGGTTGTCGAAGCGAGTGCGCACAGTGAGGAGAACGATGATCATGAACTTCTCTGTAATTGCGTAACTAATTTCTGGGCGAAATTTGATTCAGGCATGGATACTATCTAATGCCACCAGCTTGATCTTGAGAGTCTAAGTACAAATCCTTAGTAACCAAAACTTCCGAACTCTAAAATAAAGAAATTTCTGTAGCTGATCAGAGGCACTATATCGAGCCTCGAAAGCGAACCCCTCTGGTACTCACAGGCAGGTCGACAAACTGGTGTGACAGCCGGTTGTAGGGTTATGAATCTACGACCTGCTATTGCACCAGCTTATGAACTTCCCTTGCCCATGGTCGCAGGCAACCGAAAATAGCCTTGCAATTTCGTCCACGTGGCCGGCACTCGAGTTTCGACCACCGCTTAGTCCAGCTAGCGGAATATTCCCGTCGACAAAATATGTACCGATGATCTGAATGAATGAAAATTGGCAATTCTGAAGGTTCCAAGCGCTCGTACGATTTGGGGAGGGATATAGGCAGCGCATGAATTAGATGAAACCCAACCGTGTACGTAAGGAATCGGAGTACCAAATTTTCTTACTGGGGGAACACAAGTTTCGAGACAGTACGACGACGATCTATCCCCCCGAATCTTCCATTCAACTACACAGATCAAGTCAAGATGTAAGCTCCCTTTCGTTAAATTTCTCCGTTTTGAGAGATCGGACCTGGTTCGTATGATTTAATCAACTCGTACCTCGAATGATTTGCGACCTACGTGACACTTTCTGGAACATTCGTCATATTTCATCCCTGAGAGCAATTTTGTTTGTCACTGCTTCGTGGCCAAAGCTTCCTCTAGGAACACTAATTAGCTGCTCCGGTGAGCTCTTTCCAAAGTGCAACTCCAAAGTTACACCCCCTTAATATTGAAACCTGTCCACAAAAAAAGTGTGCGGTAAATCATGACTTCACTCAGATTTTAAAACTCTGTGCACCTAGGTTGAATGACATGAACCAATCATATAAAAATTAGTGGTTTTCAATCTGAAATTTTGTTTTAAAGATATCCAGTGATCTCTAATGACGGAACAGTGATTTGGTTCTAACCAATCGTAAGAGAACACTGTTAATTCCATGATCAAAGTAATCAAATTCCTGTACCAAATCCACATAAGGTATGATGCTAAGAACTCCCTCCGTAGATACCGGATTTATAATTGTCTGGTTTCATCCAGCTATTTTACTAGATCCAAAATATTCCTTGGTCCGTCGACTACAAACCGTCATGTTGTACTTGTTTGAAAATTGTGATCGATCCGACAGCCTTGGTAAAAAGGTTTCGATGCGTGATGACAACTACCGTGCGAAGTCGTGACGAGATTCCCAATGGCGCATCATCCGGCGTGTAGGAGGCCGTTTGATCGATCAGGCGTTTGATCCAGCAAAAGCGCGCAACCAGAGTCTTGAAGCGTGTAACCACACATATGACTTGACCGTGTCGTGCCTTTTTAGATTAAGTATTGCCTTTTCAACAATGCCAATAGGTAATAACACTGTCGGAAAATTTGACAACAACGTAAAACGGATTATGATTTTAGTTTTTATATGTGATTGAAAAATTAGTACATGTGACCGAAAGTAAATAAGGTATGTTTTCTTTTGCTTTTGTCATGGGATAAAGTTTACAAACAAATAATACACACGATCAAAAGTAATTCATGACAAAAAAGAGAGAATAGAAAAAGAAGAAGGAAAGACCGACAAAAGGGACCGTTAGAAGATCCCATTAGCTCAACTAGCAACGACGAGCCACAAATAAGAATTGGAAATCCTTGCAATTTAATTGCTCAAACTTTATTTCAAGAGAAAAGAGAGGATGAAGATGGAAAATGAAAAAAGGACCCTATATTATCATAATATTCCAATGGTAATATTTGAGCAAGTAACAATTCAGAATCGAAAATTTGTAAAATTAAATTGTTCAAACTTCATTGCAAAAGCTCAGGACCTAATATCTAGGTGTGTTATGTTTTGATTAGTTATAACAACGGGCAACATTTTTTTTTAAAATTCCTGCAATAAATAAAATCAAACTATATTGCAAGAAAACACAAAAAAGGAAGAAATGGTAAGAATTCAGACCTAAAATCACTGCGTTTTGTTCAGTTATGAATGGACTACTTGATTTCACACATCATTAGTGTGGCCTGTGTGTTGGCCCAAGTGTTACCATGTCCTCAGCTGATTTTTCCTTCCAAAACCTGGTTTTTCGGAATTTATTTGAATCTTCTGCGGCAGAAATCACTTTAAAATCAATGCCTCCCACATTCTGAATCCAAATCTTACCAAATAAATTCCGTTAAATCCTGCTCATCAAGATCTTTTGAACAACACCTAAGGCACATTCCAGTTCCTCCAAAATTTTCAACTACTATTTAATCTAATTTTCAATCAAAAATTCATTCAGTATCCAAGAACTTTTGCATAGCAAGTTCAAACGCCATGAAACCAAGCTTATGCACCCCTCCTCCCGCAAGCTTTCCAAAGATACTGAAAGAATGATCTGAAGCATACCTGTCACAAAAAATAGAAGGGCCAAACAACAATCAGACCCCTTCTGTAGAGCTCACGCTAACAGAATACGAACGTGTGTTCGTCTAACAATCCTACAGCATGACAGTAGCACTGATCTGAATCCAGGACCTCTGTCTTCTAATTCCACAAGACCCAAATGAGAGGCAATACAACAACAACACATTGCATGAATTCCCACAAACTCGGCTTCAACTCATGAAATTTGGCTAATCAAAATGTCAATGATCAAAACTCATCTAGCTCATCCTTTACAAAGTTTTTCCGACAACACAATCTTCCTTATCTTGTTCATTCATCAGAATCAAACAATCCTACTTAGCTAAGTCATTGGCGCAGCGGAAAGTTCAATAACTCAGCCAAGCTCTCCATGAAAAACATTCAGGGCTAGAGATTTGGTCTCTTCTACACTCTTCTGATATCTGTAGCTTTATCTTTCCATCTTCACCATAAAACCGAATGCAAAAACCACCCTCTCCAACACAGATTCTCCAAACAAGTGATGCATCAGCAGTTCTGTTTTCTCCTTTAGCTATCCTCTAAACTTCATCTCCTCAGACCACGCTCATCCAAAATCCAAAGCAATTTACTCAACTCCAACATTTTCCTCTCCATCCGACTTCACAGTCCGTCTCTCTATGCATTTTCTGCTTCTCTAACACACTCTATCCTATCTTCCACCTCACTCCTCTCTGTTCTTCCCTTGGCTTCCCACACAAGCTTCATCCTTCACCTTTCTGCCGTCAATTCTCTTCAACAACTCATTAATGCAGCACCACTGTACTCCATCATTTACGTCGCCATCTTCCTGCTATCCCATCCCACACAGCCAAATAGCAATCCCTCCATGCATCCCATGCATAACCAGCGTCAACTTTTACCCAAAAAAGATAAAATTCGCCACTTTCATCAATGAAGGAGGCGGTTGGATTAACTTCAAAACCTTGATCAGCAATTTTGACGTTCACATAAAATGCACAATCACAGAAATTTTGTTCGATCACCCCTTGTTTGGTTACATACCAGTTTGGTGAATCTCATAAGCACAAACAAAACAAAATAAAACTAACAGACCACCTTCCTTCATAGATTGACAAGGTGTTATGGGCATGCACTGGAGATAACTCTTTATTTAACCTTTTAAGGGGTTGAGAAAGGATATGAGACCACAAAAAGGTAGGCATACATTAAGTCCTAAAAGGTTGTAAATCCACACTGGTTCTCTGATGTTATTGACCTGTCAGCTTCAAGTTTAGCTAGAACAATTGGATCCATATCCTATTTTCATATCCAATAACATCAAAGAACATCTATATATGAAGTGTTTTGGGCCACCGGGGTGAAGCAACCCCTGAATCCGCTCGAACCATCATCCATCCAGTCATCCATCTAAACAGAACAAATATATATTTTTAAAAGGGAAAAAACTAGAAAGAAAATAAAAGCAGAAAAACACTTTAACAATTTTTTTTAAAAATTAAACACTTAAACATGAAACAAAAAAGGGAAATACAGTAAAATAATCTTAAAAGAAATTTTAAAAATAGATGACAAAAAATAAGAAACAAAACAAAGAGCAAAAGAAAGAGAAAAAAAACCATACATGAAAAAAAAAAAAGGTTTTTCTTTTTCCAAATTTCAAACCTGCATCCAATCAAACAATAATAATAAAGTTTTTTTTAATTATTTTTATTATAAAACATATTAGGAAAACTAGAATTTGTTGAAAAATAAAATAGAAACTAAATAAATAAAAGCGTTTTGGGCCAGCGGGGTGAAGCAAAAGTCGCAGACAACTACAAGTTGTCAACACCAGTGACTCTGAGAACTGGAACTGATTATTCTCATGAAAAAGTGAGAACCGCTCAACATTGGTCTGTAACATCCTCAAAACCAGGACCCACACTCATACCCATGCTGTGGAAAACCCCATCTTTTGTGACTTCAGGCTGTGGGTGTGGAGGCAACCAGTGAAATAAAATTAGGTTGATGTTTGCAAAAAAATTAAATTGCTGGGATGAAGCACCAGTGGGAGTGTATCTGCCGAACTCGGTGTTTACTCATGGCCAATTGTATGTAGCTGTCTCACGGGTTACTTCCAAAGATGGTCTCAAGATCTTACCCATAGCTAGACACAAATATTTGGAAGGTTGCACCCGTAATGTAGTTTACAAGGAAGTATTTGGTAGATTGTAGTGTGTGCATGTATATGTATTATTTAGTGTAATAAAATGATTACATTTGTCACATCAATGCCTATCCCAAAAGCGAATGCAACGGGTACATGCTAGTAAGTTTTGGAGGATGGTGGTGACCAGTGTGGGGCAGTTATTATTATAAAAGCTGACCAAACCCCCACCTTGTATCAGGTCGGCTCGTAGGGTTTGTAATCGTGTTTCACAAAAAATCAAATACTTGGTTTGGATATCTAACCATGGTTCTCAAATTCTTGGAAAAAGTCAAATTATAGCTGTCTCGAAAAACTGCTGGTTCTTTGACAATTCTTTGGTGACACTCAACCAATAGTTGGGGTTTTGAAATAACCAGAACCGGCAGTTCTTTGACTCTGACTTTTTTTTTCAAATGCCCACTAGTGCCCCACCCTTGCTTTTCTCAACCTCTTAAGATATTCCAACATTATTACCCCTCGCCTTTAAAGTAGTCAAATTCGCTGCCAATTATTGGGTCATCCATCCCAATCCACATTTGCGATTCACAACTCAAATCTTGAAAATTTCAGCCCTAAAAGAGGTGATGGATTCTAACCGGAACCTGACTTCTAGTACTGTCTGCTCACATCATCACCAAACCCCATCATTTATCTAATGTCCATGAAAGGGCCAAATATGCACCATGGAACACCAATGGTCATCAGAAGTGCATTAGAGTATTTATAGCGTGTTATACAATGATTCATTGAACCACTATTCCACTATGGAGCTGTAATTGCTCGTGCATAAAGGTACAAGGACTTCACTTTTGATCAAGGATTATATTGTGACAACCAAGGAAGATGCAGACCATTGTGTCTGATGTGTTAGAGATGTATGGGTATGCCTGTTTGAGATGCTGGAGTTGTGAAGATGCATTTATTGAGGTAAGGAGATACTGGTAAACTAATATGAAAAATGCCTGTTATTTTAGCGCTGGTGTTAGGACATGCTTTGATGACTTATTCAGTGGCTATTGAAGGCGTAGGCCACAAATTTGCATAGCCTCTTAATTTTTGGGTTCTGGAATCTTCTAAATTTTCTATGTCGGGAGGTTTGAAGTAGGACCCAACTATTTGTGAAAAGAGGAGAGCTGGTGGGTTGGAGGAAAAGTTTGGCCGAGAGGATCTAGGGCCTAAGTAGGACCTGGCTGTAGGACGTGTTTCCTTTTGAACTTTAGGTAATAGCAAGACAGGATGCCAGTTTTTTCGACCTGTTCTTCTAATTTTTCTTAATTTGGGCAGAGTGTAAGTGCAACATGATACAAGTTGTGTGAGTGCACCTATACCAAGCTGGAGAGGCTCTTAAAGAATTTTGCTGCACATTTATTAACTTTGGTGTCTATGGATTGCATGGTGTTGAAGAGCCATCGTCTGATGTGTATGGTGACAATCTGAAGATGCTGAGCTTGGACCTGAACGGAGTCAAGCTGGACTAAGTAGGGAGTAAGATGCCTGTGGTGTTCTTCGAGGGTGACTAATTTGGTCAAGTGGTTGGAAGAAGCAGGTCAGGGTCTAAGCTGAATGGATCACAAGGGGCAAGAGAAAGAATGCTGCAGAACCATCACCCCATTTTAGCTCACAATATATACTAATCAAACTCCCTAAAGTTCACATTCTTGAAAACTCTTCACCTCCATGTGTTATCACATTTTTGGATCCATTTAACTTGTTAAGGTGTATCAATATCCTATCACTATGCCATCTTTTTTGGGTAATTAACACAAAGGATTGCATATTGAAATGCATTGCAAAATCAATTACCTTAATTTTTGACAATTTTTTTTGAAATTTTGATTATCCTAAAATGTTGAAAAGGGGATTAAAACATCAAACAAAGTTGAGTGTCAAAAAGAAATGGCAATAGTTTCTTTCAAATACCCACTAGTACCCCCTTTCCCAAACCCCGACACATGTTAGAAATAACGGAGAGTTTATTACAATGGAACTCACCTCCCAAGTATAGAAGCATCTTTTACAAAGAAGAAGATTCTTTTCCCCCCAAGCTCAAAGTTTACATACTTCAAACACAAACCTTTGAAGGTCACAATTGTTGAAACCCTAACTTCTTCACATCTATTTCAAAAAGTCATTACAATTCATATCTCAAGAAACTACTAACTTCTAAAGTGATTTTAAACTAACTACTTTTTGTACACTCCCACTTAGATAGGTGATAATCAATCTATAATGCCTTGTTGCTTAAGTTCTTGACATAGGATTTCATCTTGGAGATCAAGGTGTAGAAGCTCTACAAGTGGAGTTCACATCATTAATAATTTGAGCGGCTCAACGATTAGATTCTTCAATGTTTCAAAAGTAAAATACTATATGCAATCTTTGTTTATTCTTTCTTTGTTTATGTGCTATCATTTAGATTAATTTTTAAGGTTTGTTGTGAACTTCACATGTTTGAATTTTGGTAAACTTTTCGTCATAATATCAGGTACAATATTTTCTATAGCACAATAAATCACGTTTACTTCTCCTTTTGCCACTATTTCTCATATGTAATGATGTTCATTTCTACATGCTTTGTCCTTGAATGATATTTAGGGTTTTGACTTAGTGTTATGGCACTTTGATTATCGCAATACAAAGGTGTTGCAACTAATTGTTAATAGCCCAAGTTTCCAAGTAATTTCCTTAACCAAATAACTTTTTTTGTTGCTAAAGTAAAAGACATATATTTTGCTTATGTTGATAGTGTTGTGGAAGCTTGTCTTTTGCTTTACCAAGACACAACTCCTCCCACAAGAGTGAAACAATGACCTGATGTTGATTTTTTACTATCAAAATCCCCTACCTAATCACCATCTGCAAATCCCACAAGTTTTGCACTCCTTTTTCCATCGTGGAGTAGTCCTAACATTGATGTGCCTTTAAGGTATTTGAAGATTCTTTTGACAACTTTCCAATGAGTCTCTCTTGGATATGTAAGAAACTATGATACTACTCCCATTGAAAATGTAATGTCAGGTCTAATGCAAATCATGTAATACATTAAGCTACCTAGAGCACTTTGGTTTGGAACCTTTTTCATATGCTCCTTTTTACTTTCAATTTGAAAAGACATAGCCTTTATGAGCTTTAAACCTACTTCAAGTGGAATTGCAACAACTTTGCTCATCTCCAACTTAAACATTTGTAATTCAATTTCAATGTATTTTGCTTGGTGCATATAAATGGTGTGATTCAATCTATCTCTTTTTATATGAATCTCAAGAGAATTTTGAATGTGCCCCAAATCTATCATGGCAAACTCATTTCCCAACTTACTTTTGAATTGCTTTAACAATCCATCAACATCATTACTAATCGATATCGCATCATCAACATACAAGGCTAATATCATGAATTGATTATCTTGTGTAAGAATGTATACATTGGTGTTTGCTACATTCTTCTTAAAACTAGATGTCAAAATAAAAGAATCAATTCTTTCATACCAAACTCTTAGTGATTGTGTAAATCCATAAAATGTCTTAAATAACTTATGGACTTTGTGATGAGTTCTTAGCTGAATAAATCCTTGAAGTTGCTCCATATAAATTGTTTTTTGCAAGTATCCATTAAGGAATCTGGTTTTGACATCCATTTGGTGGACATCAAAATCATTTGTAGTAGCCAAGACCATCAACACTCATATAGAAGTGATTTTAACAATGGGAAAAAAGGTGTTATGATAATCAACACCATGAACTTGTGAATATCCTTTAACAACCAATCATGTTTTCTATCTATCAATCTACCCATTGGATTTCAACTTGATTTTTAAATCCACTTACAACCAACTATTTTTTGTTTTAGTGGTAGGTCGATCAATGTCCATGTTTCATTTTGCGTCAATGAATAGAATTTGGAATTGATTACCTTGTCCCACTTAATCTTGTTAGGTGTTGACATCGCTTTTTCTAAAGAATTAGGTTCTAATAGTAGGTTTTCATCTGCTGTAGCTTCAATAACTATCATGGAAATGTTGAATCTATTAAGAGCTCTCTTATCCCTTTGTGACATTCTTAGAATGATAATTGGTTTTTCATGATTTGTAATTCCTTCTTCTACATCCTCAACAATGTTATATGTTGTATCTTCAATAGTAAAGTCCTCACCCTCTTTTTGAGATTACATTGTGAATTCATCAACTTCCACTTTAAATACATCACCATTAAAATTTCTTCATTGTGAACTTTTCTCAATGTTTCTTCAAAAACTACATCCTTGCTATGAAATACAGTTTTTGTTTTCTCCTTGAGTAATTTATATATTTTTGTTCCTTAAGTATAACCTATGAAGATGCATTCTTTAGACTTTGAATCCAACTTTTGTCTCTTTTGTTTTGAGACATGAGCATAGGCTTTGAGATGTGCCACATATGGTTTCTCATATGTCCACATTTCCTCTAGTGTCTTTCTTGCAATAGCTTTAGTAAAAGTTCTATTTTGTAAATATTACTCCTATTGCTTTAGCCCAAAAATAATCAGAAAGTTTTGCTTCTTTCAACATGCTTTCAACACATTCTTGTAGAGACCTATTCTTCCGTTTTATTATACCATTTTGTTCAAGTGTGTAAAGCAATGTGAGTTGTCGTGTTATGCCATTATCTCTACAAAATTGATTAAAGGCATTTGAAATGTGCTCAATACCATTGTTTGACCTTAAAGTTTTAAGAAGTTTTCCTATTTGTTTTTCAACAAGAACTTTATATTCTTTAAAGTTGTTTAGTACTTGATTTTTTATTTTAAGAAATTGACCTTTATTCTCGTTGAAAAATGATCAAAGAAGGTGACTATGTAACTAGCTCCACCAAAAGACTTAGTTTAATTTGCATAGGGTTACAAACATTTGAATATACAACTTGATCTATTAAACTAGATGTTCATTTTCCTCCATCCTTTGGGAATTTTTGTTTATGTTGTTTCCCTTCTACATAACCCTTACATAAATGACAATTTGTTATTTTGTTTAAGGAAAGCCCTTTCACAAGATTTAAGTCTTTTAGTTGCTTTGTTAATGTGTCCAAGTCTTCTGTGCCAAAATTTTATATTTGACATATATAGTTCTATTAGTTTATAAAGCAAGTGTTTTTTTTACAATATTATGATTTCGTAATCTATACAAATCATTCTCCAATATGGCTTCAGCTACTCCTTTTCCCTCTTCATTAGAAATCATTCATTTATTATTTTGGAATAACACTTTATATCCAAATATTATTATCTTTCTCATAGAAAGTAGGTTTTTTGTTAATAAAGGAACATGTAAAACATCTTTTATTTCTCTCAACTCTACTTCAAATGTCATAATTGAGACAATATTTTCCCCACTAATAGGATGTTTACTATTATTTCCTAAGAATACATATTGAGTAGGAAAGATTGTATTATAAACACAAAAATTATCTAAGTTTGGGGTCATGTGTTGAGATGCCCCAAAGTCTACATACCAAATATCATTTTGTTTAAATGAAGAGGCTAGTAAAGAAACTACAAATAACACAACACTTTTCTTTTTGGTAGTTATGTTTGAATATGATTCCTTACTTTCTTTATTATTTTTTTCATTTGCTATTTTTTTCTTGCAATCTTTTATCATGTGACTTGATTTCTTGCAATAAAAACATTTTAATTTAGACTTTCTCCTTTATTTAGATTCATTATCTTCTGTTCTTTCACTCTTTTGTGAAAAACTTTCAATTTTTTTTTCTAATATCTAACCTTTCCTATGAATAAGGCCTCATTTACTCCTATAGACACATGATTTTTTCTTTAAAGAATAATCCTATGACTTCATCTATTGATATTTATTTTGTCATGTTAGTGACACTACAAACCCATCATAAGATGCTGGTAATGAACCAAACAACACTACTACTACTTGTTCATTTGCCATTGTAGTCCTACAGCGTCTAGCTATGTCTTCAAAACATTAAAGGAACTAAAGTGTTTTTCTACACTCTTTGTTTCACTCATCTTTTGACTATAAAAACAAATGGTAGCAAAGACATTTGATGTGATGTCTTTGGTTTCAAATATTGTGGCCAATTTATCCCACACATCCTTTGGGGTTTTAACACTAGTCACCAAATGCATTTGGTTGTTTCTAAGACTAGTTATACTTGATTTGCTCTAGCCCTTTGATCTCTTCTATCCCATGCAATTTGACCATTAGTTGTCTAGGTTTTACACTTGTCCCATCAACAACTGACCACAAATCTTTGTCTAGGAGAATCATCTCCATTCTAAATTTCCAGGTATGATAGTTTGATCCATTAAACCTATCTTCCACTCAAGCTTCTAACGTGTTATGGTTAGGCCCTTGATTATCTCCACCAAAGGAAGGTCAAGATGACATGAAAAACTACTCTCAATGATTCATGTCAATGAATTCTTTAATTTCATTAAATTTGATCCAATGACCATTTCTCTTTACTATTCTTTCATCATCAATCTAATATGGCTTTAATACCATGTTAGAAATAGCAAAAAGAGTATATTACAATGGAGCTCACCTCCCAACCATAGAAACCTCTTACATAAAAGAAGATTCTTCTCCCTCGAATTCAAGTTTACATACCTTCAAGATAGACCTTTGAAAGTCACAACTATTCAAACCCCAACTTCTTCACATCTATCCTGAAAAGTCATTATAGTTCATATCTCAAGAAACTACTAACTTCTAAAGTGATTACAGACTAACTACTTTTCCTACAATATAATTTGACCAATAATAAATTGATGAAAAAAGTGATAAAAAGACAAATGCCAAAAATGGAAGGGGGAATAGTCAAGCAATGGTTATCATGCTTACCATTCTTGAATGTCATGTGGTGATAAAGTTACTTTTCATGTGATACAATCATAACAAATTCCCTATGGGATGATAAATTAAAAAATGTAATTGACAAACCAGACAAAATAAAAAAATACCATATGAATCTCACAATTATTTAAGTTATAGGTAAATCACATTTCCAAAATAGGAGATAGATAACACAATTTTCACTTTGATGATAATATCCTCCAAATTATTAGACTTTACATATACATTGCAAACATTGACAATTATTAAAAAAACCATATATGATTTTGGAACCATATTTGGGACCTAAAAGTGGTCTAACGTAAGCTATAATTACCAATGTGAGTTGGGTATCTAATTTTTTTGATATTAGTTGGGTCTAGGTTTGAGATTTTTTTCCTTATAGAATTGTATGGGTATGGGTTTATGAAAATTGGAAATTTCAAAAAGCAAGTTGGGTCTAGGTTTATGAAAATTGAACATTTCAAAAACTAAGTTGGGTTTGGGTTTTTGAAATGTTTCAGAAACAGACTTGTGAGAAAGGGGGGGGGGGGTGTTTGGATACGTTTAAAGCTAGATAAACAATTCCATGTCTTTAACAAAAAAAAACCTTAACCAATATCTTATTAGGTTCTTTAAGTTATCCCAATTCTTGAGATGAGCTAGTTCTTGAAATGAACAAAAACATGGTATAATTAATAATTTGCAATGAAAGAGCAACAATAGAAAAAAAAGAAACCAATTCATCAATAGAAAAAAATTCAAAACAATTTGAAACCATGGATAGGAATTTTTATTTTTTTTTTAACTTCTAAATTTTAAATTTACTTAGAATAAGCAATCCTAATGTGAACCTTAATCTAAATTAGAATAACGTTTTTTTTTGGTTAGATTTGATTATTTCAAATCCAACAATTCCATGTTCATTTCATGTACATGTTTCATATGTTCCATAAAGTAGAACTTAACACTTGATTGCCCCTATCTCGATTCCCTTAAAAGACGACAAGCTTTCAAAAGAAAAACATAAACAAAAGCAAATAGAAAATCCCCAAAGACACCCCTAAAATACATACATAAATCAATTTTGATAAATAGGTAGAAGTAGTAACAAACCCCTAAACACAAAGATAGACATAATCCAAGTTTAAAAGACAAACAAAAGTATAAAATAGATCCCTAGAAATACAAAGGTAGACATAACCAACTTTGAAAAATAAATACAAGCATAAAATAGACCCCCAAACACAAAGATAGAATCTTGTTTAGAAAAAGTAGCTTGTCCAAATTATCAGTTTCAAGCTGACATCTTCAAAAAGTGTGTTTTTACTAAAAGGAACCACCTACAACGTAACAATTATTTAGTTTTTCAAGTATAAGGATTTCAAAATTAATCCAATAACAAAAACCAACATTTTGTTTACATTCACATGATTCTTACATATTAAGTTGTTAAGCCCCAAAATATGAAATTATTCTTTGAACAATAAATAGTGCAAAAGCACTCTAAAGTCTCCATAATGACTATTTTATGTCCTTAATGAATGTTTAATTGAGTATTACAGTGGGAAAAAAATGATTTAATTTTTTGGAGGTGTAATGTAAATATACATTCAATATAACATATGGTAATATTATCAAGTTGCATGCTTGTAAATAATCTCATATGCATTTTTCCAATATTATTACTTTAAGATGGAAATAATTAATTACAAATAAATAATTTGAAGATGAATCCATTTTTAATACATAAATGAAATATTGAAAATTGTCATCCTTATATTGTATATAGTTTGCATTTTAAATGTGTTTATGTGTGTATAAATTGAAGAATATTATGCCATATACATAGTTAAGATTTTCATTTTTAAAAATTGGGTACAAATAGTATTTTAAAAGTATTTTGTAAATTGAAATTGGAGTTTAAATTATAACTTTGCCAAATGTGTTCACAAAGGTGGTTCATTGCATCCATACCATCTATGGTTGGTATCTTGAAATTTTTTTTAAAAAAAAGATATAAATATTAATCAAAAATTATGTGAAACCTTGATATTTTTCATGTTTTGCATCGAAATTGTTAGTTTTTTCATCATCTTGAAAAGGAAAATATGTAAGGGCATCTAAACCTTAGATCATGCATGATTGGTGGTAAATATGCATCCAAACCATCTACTCTCATCACCTTAAAGGGAAAATAAAAACTAAATGGGTCTAAATTGCAAACTAAGTGAAAAAATGTTTTCCTTTAAATCGTTAGTCAAAACTAAGCTAGTGCTAGGTCCACATTGAGGTATTGTGTCTAGTGCTCATCACTATTAAGTGACAAAAATTTAGTTTATAGTACTTTCAATAATTAATATTAATTAATATGTATATATAATATTAAATTTCCATTATAGGGTGAAAACACATTACGGGTGAACCATTTTTCACCACTTTTCACCCAAAAAATTGATGTATAATAAATATAATAGATGTGCAACAAATTAAAATCTTGATGACATTTTTTGGAAACCTCAAACATAAAAAAAGGGATTTTAGAATGTGCATGACAACCTTTTAGAACTCAAAGCTCATTTTGAATCAAAGTTAAGCTTGATCTAATGGTTAGATGAAGAGAATTGAATAAAATGAATGAGCATAAAATATATAGTGTATATATTTCAACGACCATAAGGCCTCATGTTTGTGATTCATAACACATTATTAAACCAAAGAAACATGAAAAAAAAAACAATGCCCACCTAAGTGTTATTCTTTTAACTTAAGGTAATAATTTTCTCCCAAAAAAAGAGTTTATTATTTATTTATTGCTTAAAAAGTGCAATAAAAGACATTTTTTTGAATGAATTTTCAACCAAAAACTAGAAACTTTGAAATGCTCTTAAATATAATTGATATCACTCACCACCAAAAATTTCGTCACAAAGCTCCACCCATAACCTTAGTTTTGAAATTTATTTGCAATTTTTCATACTTTGTGACGTCTTTTTTTCAACACAAATATATTTTATATGTTCAAGTTTGTAAATATTTGTTGGAGTTTCTAAAGCTAGTGAAATATACTTGAAATGAATACAAATAATCCAAAATGTGATGTTCACATGTACCCCAAAAAAACCAAATGTAAAAATTCTATTTTTGTGATGATAATTTTTGGAGGTTATATTGTGTTTTCACCCTATAGTAGTTAAAAAATCATGCAAATAATAATAAAGTACCTATCCTAGGTTACAATATAAAAATTAATATTATTGTTGGTTATTTATTATTATATTAAATTCCCTTATACCAAATGAAAAATAATCAAAATATTTATAATAATGTAATTAGTCTAGGGTAGTCATTAGTTACTTTATTAATTTATTATAAAAATTATTCATTATTCATTTAAAATATTAATATTTATGTTGTTAACATATGTAATTAATTTATTAAATTTTTGCTAATTATTTAATTAAGTAATTAGTTAGTTAGTTAATTAGTGAATAGTTAATTAAATTGTATAATTCAATAGGTAGGTGAATAAATAACTAACTAATTAATTAACTAATTTTTCCATCCATGAATGGTTGTTGTTTGCAATTAATGTTGTTTGTGACTTGTTCAACACAACTAAAGGAAATATAGGTTGCAATTATTGTCTATAATTAAAAACTAGTCATAAAAAAAAATTGTAAAAACCTTGATTTTTTATATTGTTGTAAGAATCCAAAAAACTACCTTTGATTTGATCCATTGCCTTCTTCATATGTTCTTTGAGCTTGATTGGAGAGCGCTCATCCCCCTCAAGGAATTCCTCATAGTATAACTTGATAACAACATTTCTAATAATGGGAATCTTGCGTTGCATGTGAGAGGCAATTGGAAAACAAAAGCATATGGACAATGTAATTACCCAAGAACAATAATACACAACATATAGAAATGAAATGAAAATGGGTTGAATTATGCACACCTTGTACATGTATTTGAAGAATGCCTCAAATGTGAAGGAATGCCAAATGTTTTGGGATTTACTTTGGCATCTAATATACACATCTATCATGAAAATGTTTTGGATTACTTTAAAGGTATGATACCAATGGATTAGATCAAAAAAAAATCATGGATGAAATTGGGTCGAACAATGAAATTAAAAATCACTTAAATTTTATTATTATCTATATATCATAAATGTATTATAATATTATTATAAATTGCAAAAAACTATTCTCCAAATTTTTGGTTCCAATTCGTAATAATAATTTTAAAACAAATAATGATTAAACTATCACTAATGACTTCACATATGTCTTTTATGACTAATGGATGATATTTGCCACATCATTATGTCACATCATGTAATGATTATTGTCTTAAATAATTTGTTCATAATAACTTTAAAGTTATTAATCATTTTTGTTCTTTATGATTGGAATACTAACTATAAACTTAGTCATATATTTGAAGATTTTTTATTAGTGCCTCCTAATCGCCCATGACGACACAACTTCATAGTGGTCACACATACATTCCCACTAAATCATTATTGATCATTCATTCACAGAAACTAGATTTTCATAAATTAATCACAATCCTCACATCATTCAAATTAGGCAAATCGTTATCATTCAAATTGTTCATAAACCTCACGTAGGTCATTCATAAACCTCACTATTGTTGAGATCATTCATAAACTTCATGAAACCTGTGTTGTTCAAACCTCAACCTCACAAAATCACTCTCACACACATGCATTTGAAACTCAAATTAGACAGAAACAACCATAGTTAGGACTTGTGACTCATATAAACATACAAAACTTAGAAGCTGGAATTGATAAAATTAACATACCTTGAAACTTGGAAGTTTAAAGACTTCCGCACGAGTACTTGAACTTGTTACCACTTGCTTCTAGGCTTTGACCAACAACCATCAACAAACACATGTCATGAATGATGAGCAATTTGTGATTGATGAACAATGTTGTGAACTCACCTCCCATACATGGACGATTGTGACTTCATTGCTCAATGTCAATATTGTTTTAAAAAAAATTAAAACGCAACAACTGGTACATTGTTCAACTTTATTGTGGAAGGTTCACTAAATTAACAACTTCTACAATATCTAGATCCACATAAACATCCTTGACTACACATGCTGAAATTTTGCTATAAACAACAGCTACACACAAAAACAGAGGTTCAAAATGTGCTACTATAGCATTTGAAAGGAGTTGGAAAAAGTGAAAATCTCCTCTTAGTTGTTAGAAGGAGTGGCGATGATGACAGTGATGATGATGGCACTGACAAGCAAGGCGATGTCACTATGCCATTGTTTCAAACCCTAACGTTTGACGAATTTTAAAAACAATTTATTTTTCAAGCCTACAAGTTGCAATGTTGAATCCTGGGTAGTTTTATGGCAATATTTAGCCCAAAAAAGAAAGAAAAACGCTGTTACATAGTGGAATTAAATTGCTCTCACAGCAAGCTTTTGCCTTAAAAAAATATCATCATACAGTCTTCACCCATCTCTCTTCCTCCTACCTTCTTTTCATACTGACCGACCCTTCTACCAGGCATTCCAGAACTTTCCAGATTGGCTTTCTTTCAGAAATCACCATAATTATCATACAAACATTGTAAGTCCTGTTAGTTTAATTAGAGCACAATTAATTAACTAAAAGCCGTCAAAATTTGAAAGGTCAAATCTGCTGCAGATCAGATTCACGTAAGTTTAGATGAGCCACAAAGTAACTGTCCCCATATTGACGGATTACACTAGGTTGACTGAATAGTTACGCTTCTGCTGTTTGAAGTCAGTGGAAATTTTGTAGTCTTCTACCGATTAGGCCTAGTAATGGATCTTGGTGATAGGGTCTGCTTTTTTGCAGCAAAGGCAATTACCACCAGTTAGGCCTATGTTAGTAAAAAGTTTGTCGTCTTCTACCGATTACTCATTGATCTTCGCGATGGGGTCTGCTTTTCTGCAGCAAAGGCGATCACCACCTGTTGGGCGTATCCTATCACAATGGTGGTGCAAGAATTTTGGGATGCCAACAGACGCAGAGTAACACCAATTGTGAAGGCAGCTAAGGGATTTTGATGAATAATTAATTATTCAAAGTAGAAAAGACATGAGGTTTTCAAATTACATGGGATTACCATTTAAACAAACTTTCATTATACACTATCTTGTTGAAATTTATCTTTCATGTGGAATTTAAAACATAATCATAATTGTCACTTTCACCTAATTCAAAGTCCCTTAGATTCAAGGTTTTCAAATCACTTTGTTTACCCAAAATAATTTCCTTTTTATAGGATTGCCCCACTATTGCATTTACATATTCAAAAATGGAAAATTAAATTTCAAATTATTGCTATTCAGTCCAAACAATGTGTGCATATATTACACATAAAGTAAGTTGACTTGAAAATGTGAATATGTAGAAATATGGCTGGTTTCAAAGCATTTACTTTTAATGAAAGACAATATTATGGTTTGCAATATTTTTTATTGGTCATCTTGCAATCAGTTGTGGAATTCAGGGTGCTTGAAGTTTATTTATTGACGAATTTAGAAGCTTTCCATGTGAGGAGGATGGAATATTTAGGTTTGAATGATCTTAATGAACCGTGTCAATGAAAAAGTCCTAAAATACTACTTGTGAAATGAAGGTACTAAGTTCCAACTTTGGGCGTTGGGTCTCTTTTTCAAGGGCCGCCTTTTGCAGGTAGTCGATCTATAAAACAAAAGTTTGCCCAATCGATTGTCCAATTTGTAATGCGCAAAACCCCAAACTGTTTAATCACACCTGAAAATAAGAGGCATACTAATTATTCCTTAAAGAGCGATGTTTGGAAATCTTTATTTTATCTATTTTGTTGTGCAAGAAGACGAGGAGGAGCATTTCCCCAAGAAAATTTCGAGTTTTTCTTCCTTGCTCTTGTTTTCGAGGATCGGGTATATTTTGTTTTATATTATTTCCTCGAAACCGCGTGTGGTGATCGAGAGAAGAGGAACGGTCTTGTCTCAAAACCAAAAACAGCAAAGAAATGCATTCTCTTTTTCGTTCCTTCTACGATCTCCACCTCCGCTAACACTGTTTTCGTCGACCACACTCGACTAGGTATGGCATCGTCATTTTGCGAATTCTCGAATGCAAATCAGTGGCTTTAGATTGTTCAAGCTTAGAATCCAGGCGTGGGTGCCATGCCGTGCGTCACCACTCTCTCTCCAGCTATCGATCTCAACTCGGAGACAGCTTTGCGTCCAATTTTTACATCTTTAGTTTCGAAAGCAGGTGCCAGTAATGTACAAATATACAATAGATGGGTTTTCTAAATACTAGCAAGCAAAGCAATCATGGTTTTGTTCATGTGGGTGTTGCAGCGACAGAACACTTCCACTGTAGGGCTCGGGGCGTGTAGGTTTTCAGGCAAACGCGAATCTCTTGTACTAGACTCAGGAAATTTTACTTCCCCTGCATAATGAAGCAAGAAAAACAGTCTGCAAAGTTTGTGGGGATGATGTTAATTTGCGCTGGACACATTTCTCAGCAATGCAAGGTTTGGCAATTAGCAGTTATGGTGCTGCTCACTACAACAGCTGAATTTGTTAAATTCAACTCATTTGCTTTTGATGTTGATTGCACCAGGTCTGGGTATCATGGCTGTACATGCCGTGAATCTATTCCGCCTGAAAGATTTCTTGAAGGGCATCGATGGTTTTGATGATCAACGCGCTGAGATATGTCTTGCACCGCTGATTGCAATGCATTATGACGATGTTAACGTTCTCAAGCTGGCGACAAAACAAGATCTGGTTGAGGATGCAGGTATTTTGCCGGGAGATGCCGTGCGAATAATTGCTGCAGCAAAAGGAGTGGTTGTGCACACCGATGCTGGTCATCATAATGGTATTGCCAAACTCTCGTACATGCAATATTTTCAAGCATCCGTCAAAATATTAGGTTTTCGTTAACTATTTTGTTAGCTCAGACAATAGTGAGCCAACAAGGACTCTTATGAAGACTGGAAAACAACTCTTGGATATTATGGGCTCCTGGAAGATGGTGAGTAATGAAGGGCAATGGACAATTAAGAACAAGAGTGTAAGGCAGAACAAGGACAAGAGTTGACACTTATCTACTTGACAATCGTGCTTTCTTCTTTCAGTTCCTCATCGGTATGAGTCCAAAGTTTCTGATCAAGTCCAGACCAACACTTCAGTACAGGTAGCTGTTTCAAAAACTCTGCCCATTTGAACTCTGAAATCAAATTAGGCTTTTGGTGTGGATGATTCATCAGGAGTATTCTGCACCCCTTGATCATCTGAGCTATGCAGCCATCATTGCTCCACCCCTAGTGTTAGCTACTATGGTTTTGAGATGTTCCACCTCTATTCTCTGTGACTGCCCATGAAGGCTCTGAGTACTTCCATATTGTTCTCAACAAAACCATGAATAGTTCTAGCAAGGGGCAGTTCCTCTTTTGTAAAACTGGTAATGTTCATTTACAACAAATTGAAGCTCTTCTCATGTAGGTTTCAACAGTCAGTCAAGCATCATCACCTTGTAACCAGCCACATCAAGCCCAGTTCCAATTCGTTTGCAGGTAAAGTCAACATGCTTAAAATTACAACATGCTTAAAATTACAATTATCCATCTCCAAAGCACTCCTCAAGTTCCTTGTGTGTTTTTGACAAATACAAGAATGTTCATCCTGGCACAAGGTGATTTGCATCTTGAAACATAGTAATATAAATGTCAACAAATGTACCATAAAGGGCTTGCAACAACAGACTTGTTTACTCCTAGGCTCTGCAGTTCATTCTTGAGCTTGCAAAGAACTTCATACTACAGAAGTTTCTTAGAGGAGAAGTGTCTTGTTTATCGAAAAATTATAGTGACAACAATTTTATTCTGCCACTGTAAAATGAATGCTATCATAGTCTAAGACAAAGTCAAATGACTTTGGTTCTCAGCAAAAGCTTCAGGAAATAATTAATTAGAACTGCAATGACATGACATTCTTTGAAGAATTGTTGGACAGTATAACACCATATGTAACGTAGCTTGCAGCCTATGTGATATCTTTTGTACCTGCAAGAAGAATCTCCGGGGCCACTTCAGAGGAAAGAAACATACTGCTCAAATGCTTCAGGTCGAGAAGAAAGATTTGATTGGTCATGTCCCAGGAAAATTGTACCACTGCAGGTAAGCTGTTTCTACCTTTCAATTATGTTGTCATCATTATCCCTTCTACAATATGAGATTTTTGCTGGATTATCACTAGGTTACCCTGTTTTGCAACAGTTGATCCACATGCTTATCAATTCCTTGCGAAGGCAAGCTGTTTGGTCGTCACAGGAGCTGAGTGTGAACTTTCTTTTGTGTATTGCAGCCTCTGCAATGTTAAGAATGTTTCCAAAAGTGATCTTGTGGCACACTTAAGGGGCAAGAAACATGCCCGTCATATGAATGAAACCTCAGATGAAGAGGAGTCTGACTAGGATGTTGACTCTTTTGCCTCGTGCAATACCTGACTTGCCCTTTGCCATTGCAAGTGAGCTGCACCTTCTGCTCTTCTACCAATCTACAACTGTTTCTCTTTTCATGTTGGAAAGGAGGAAGACCATTGTACTGGAGATGTGCAGCTTCTCTTCTGCATCTAACTTGCAGTGGAATATCCATAATTATGTTCCCACTTTCAGAAAATGGAAGGTCAAGATTGGGGACACTAGAAGCCCTCTAGAGATCTTCATTGATGCATACATGCATCTGATGACCTTGGATCAGAACATCCTTGTAACTGACTGATGTATAGGTGCTATGTGTCTCACAGCATGCTTCATCTTGGAAAACTTTCTACAGTCACTGAAATGGCATACTGCCAAGTACTAAAAGTGTTGATCTCTGTTCTGGGCGGTTTCCAAAGCTGTTGGGTTACAGCATCCAGACCCTCAACTTTGTTTAAATAGCTAAAAGTGATATTCCAATTTCCTCAAGTTCCCAAGCTTTTGATACAGATTAACCTGATGTCATATCAATGTTTTCCCGTCTCATTCTAGCATAAAGGTTGAGCCTGACTGACTTGGGTCTTTGTAGCTTATGGACCAGAATATGGATCCAATCTTTTGAGCATCATGTGGTTGAACTTTAATGTTAGATCTCAAGGTTCTACTGTGAGTATTCCAAAACATTGCAGACCATTAGACTTTCATCAACCCAATAGACTTATCTCTAACAAATCTTTAATAGAGACAGCACTGAATAAATCTACTCACTTTTTCAAAATAACCTCTTGATGAGTTTTTGTCTTGTAAGCTTCATCTTCACCCTCATATGCTCCTCACAATAACCAAAACATTGTTTTGAAATTATTATGTGGAGAAGTTAATTTCTGTGGATACTATTAGTATTGTGTGATTATGTTTTCACATTGTAGTTGTTTCTTGACACTTACGTAGAATGGATGTGTGCATGAAGACAAGCAATCAAATGTGCCTGGCATTTGTGGAATTCAATAAAAAATGTATTGAGCAGTAGTGCAATTTCTGAAGCTGTACTGTGTCTAAACTTTGGAAAGAACTTTGCATTTTATGGATGGGATCTTTCGATTTTATTGAGATTTCCAGATCTGCCCAGAACTTTGGAGATTGAAATTGAAGTTTGATGCATGCCATGCGATTGATGATGACTTCCATGTAAAGGTTTAGTCATGTCAGCACACTCATATGTCTTTTGCAATGTTCTCAAGTTCCAATAGAAGATGTGATCCCAGCAGCATCAAATGCATCAGTTGTTTCATGGACTTAATGGAGGTTCATAGCAGCCCTTTCAGCAACCCCACAAGCATTGTCACTGATAAGACCATATAAGCATCAATAGCAAGACCTGTTGCCTGTGTGCTGAACATTCGATGAGCAGCAACAGTCATGCCATACATGTCAGCTAGACTTAAATAAATGGCTGCAGAATTTGCGAACCCTGGAATGATGACAGACTTGTAGCCCAAAGCCAGTTTCCAAAGATAATTTTTGTGGCAGCTACTGCTCTTCAAAGTCTGCCCCATCTTGCACAGGTCTGATTGAGGCAAAAAAGCACACATGCTCCATTTAAATGTGAAAACTCTGGACCTTGATGAAATGGCACCTACTGAATGACGAATTCAGTAATAGAAGTGAGAAATTGAGATTATGTAGTGTACCGAGATAACAACAAACTTCAAGAATATGGGTACTAAATGCACCTAGGACATTAGCCAAATCTACAGAGAATGATGGGAGAAACACCCATGAAATTGCAGAGAAAATCCAAAGCAACACTCTGAAGGTAACTAGATTATGTCCGTTCTGCCAAAACCAAACAAAAAGAGAAGAAAAGAGGGCAGTCATAATCTTGTGGGTGTCACCCACAAAGGCTTAGACCATCACCTTCATTACGAATTATGTGACTTGCTGCCATTACACCCTACTGACTTTGTTAACTCTCACAATTGTGAAAAGACATAGCTAGTACGAAGTCAAGACAATCTTCAATTAAGCTGCATTAACAAGCTTGTAATGGTAAACTTCCTTTGATTTTATCTTGCTGGGCTGTACAAGCAAGAATCTAAAGCCTAAGGCCTACTTAGAGGGTGGTTGTTGAGGCCCTCTTGCATTGTATAACATATGGTCCTTTAAGCACAAGTATTTGAAACAAGCACAAATTTGAAGAGAAAAACTCTTGTTCCTTACCAATGTGTGTTGGTGGTGAAGTATTCAGTGATAAAACCAGTGATGAGACTAGCCTGATCCAACACAGAGGAATATATGCTTGTAAATGGACCCAAGCTTCAAATGGCAGAAACTTGTACAAACAAAGCAAAGCATAGTGTGCAGGTTCAGAATTGTGATTTAAGAATCAAATAAGAATACTCACTAGTCTTGACAACCTTGGGTTGACAACATTGATATGAAAATGTCTCAGGCAGTGCATACCACGATACCAAGAAAATGGCAATGGTCATCAATAGTGGAGATCATTGGAACTGATACTTGAGCCTGGGTTCAATTTACTTCACCTTTTCATAACTTGAACAAATTCGTAGCAACCAGAGTTGCAAGGAGGCACACAAAAATGCCAGCAGCACAGATAATAAGCGGGAAGCTCATAGCCAGAAAGTTCTTGTTTGTGCCAACGAATGATGAAACCATAAGGACAACACAAGTTGACACTGCAAAATGATTGAAACAAATCATCACCCGTATGCACAATATCCAGCCTGCATTGTCTCCCACATTATCAGCAATAAGTTGTTCAGTCCAAGAGACAATTATCCTCCATACACTGGAGGTGGACACATCAGTTCAGTACAACCAAACACATAGAAGCAGATTACAGATTCTAGTCATGGGTAAGAGATTAATTTTGTATTTCAGGCTCTTTCTAGTCAAAAGGACATATATTACATTTCCACCTTGGTTTAAAGAACACACAGATCACAGTCTCAAATCATTAGAAAATTGCAATGGCATTGAGCTATTAGAGAACCTACATCCCTCCAGGTCTCACACATCATCTGAATGTAAGTTAGAATGGTTGAAATATCTTTTGTTAGAAGATCTTTGTACTGGATAGATAATTATTATATTTAGCCACCAGAATATCTATTTTGTTGACAAGTTCAGTTATGTTTAACTTATCTCCCATAACAATGTCCATGAACGATGTGGCAGAATATTTGAATACTTTCCTAGTAGTGTAAAATATGCTTTTGATGTCAAAGAATATTTTGCCACATTGGACATGTTTGAAATTAGGTGGCAAAATTCTGAAAAAATGTGCCAAAAACATTATTTTGCTTCAACACATGGTTTATCAACCTTGGTAGAATTTTCTATTAATGTTTGGTTGATCAAAGACATTATTGTCAAGTGTCCGTGTGGTGAATCCATGTGAAAGTGATGACATGTGAGTTTTTGTTGACTAGGTGGAATATAAAAGGAATTATGTTTTTGGCTCTTGTTCATAGGTTCACACTTTCACTCACATGTTCACCAAATAACAATCCCTTTGCAAAAGCAATCACTCATAGCCCTTTGCAAAACAATCATTTTAGGGCCACAATCAATAGCCTTGAAACATTCTCTCACAACATTGATCAAGCATTTCTAAAACTGGATCCAAACACTAGTAGAAATTGGTCAAAATGTAAATGGTCTACTTGTCATTTGTGACTATGTTTCAACAATTTTGTAATTATTTTTTGTTTGGGGGTGAAAGTAGGAAAAAAGGAGCCAAGTAATGTGGACAGTCCTTAAAAACTATTTTTTGAAAATTTGAAAACTCACCATGGGAACACAATATATATAAAAAGATGTTTTAATTTTTAAATAAGTTATACTTTCAAAGTTGTAACTACAAAATTTTCATGAAAATTCACCATGTTTCAAAAGTCCTTGGAAAGGACTTCAACCTTGACACAACTGGTTCATTTTTTCATGTTTTCACCCTTTGGTCATATTTGCAACTTCACTTCAACTATTTTATGACTATTTTGACTTTCATCTTTCCATGTGAACAACACTTAGTTTGATTTTCATCTAAGAAAAACAACTTATGGCCCTTTAGTTGCACATGTGACCAATTTAATCGCAGCCTTATGAATATACAAAGGTGTATGGTATATTAGGATTTTCAAATGTATACTTTGAATATATGTCAACGACCATATTACATGTGTATTCAAGGATTATTATTAACATTCAATGGCCTTGATATTATGGTTACATTAGGTTTATATTTTGAATATATTAACGTTCTACATAAGATATTTACTAAATATATTACAATCATATTATAAGTTTATCCAAGTTATCTTATCATATCAAATGACATTTTTAAACTTATTTTACTATTATTATTAGTTAACTTATAATAAACAAATTAATCTCCAACATTATCTTTGAATGAAATTAAGAAATATCATTATTTCATTACATGATGATGATGATGATGATGATGATGACACTAGTATGATAGAACAAACAATATATAATTACTGAAATATATTTTCGTTCTTTATTTTATTTATATTTATATTTACTTATAATAATTTTTCTAATAATTAGTAATGAAATCTAGTAAATTATTTTATAAATGAAAAAATTAATTTCAAAGGACCAAATAAACATATTTAAAATATATGATTTTTTAAATTAAAATTATATTTTAATAGTTCACAAATAACTATAACAAGTGAAACAATAATATGAATAATAAAAATAAAATAGCTGACCTTGGCTACCACCTAGTTATAATAATAATTCAATTTATTTTATTATTATTATTAAATTGATATTTATGTATTTATTATTACCTATAAAAATGAAAAATAATGGAAATAATTATAATATTTAGTAATTAGCTTTAGGCTAATTGAAACTTATATTATTAGAATTAAGAAATAATACTTCATATTTATAATTAATAGTAAAAAATTATTGATTAATAAAAAATTCCCAATTATTAGTTAATTAAATTTTTCTATATATCATTATAACTAATATATAATTAAAAATAAATATTCATTATTTTTTTATAACTCTAGTATATCTAGTAATATTTAATAATAAGTGTTTAAATAATTATGTAATTAAAACGATTGATTACTAATATTTTATAATTAATTAGTTGGTTAATTAGTTAAGTTATTAATTAACTAATTAGCTAGTTAGGTAGTCAATTACCTACTTAATTATATAATTTTAAAAAATAAAAATAAAAAAAGGGATAAAATTTAATTGCAAGTATGCAATTAAAAATGTTTAGTTGCAAACTTCTTACAACTAAAATGTTTATCCCATGTGTTTTGACTTTCATTCTCATCTTGAAAAGTATACAAACAAAGTATTTTGTTTTACATTACATATAGTAAAGGATGTCATTGGTGTGTTTCATGACACTTTCCATTCATCTGTCCATCCGTCCTATCATCCATCCATGGATGGCATCATACAGGGAAAAAAACCTTGGCAAAAATATTCTAACAGAATGGGCATCCTCCTCACCAAAGTCTCATCTTGCTCACCAGAGAGCCCCATGTTGCTTGCAAAGATAGCTGTCATGTGATTCTAGGTGTTCAGTAAAACCTTTCTGAGTTAGTTTGAAAGTTAAATCCATATTACTTTATAATTGGAACCTTTAATGAACATTTGGACAAGATTAAATATTCAAATATTTTAGAGCAAGTTTACCCATGCCTCTTAATTGGGTTTTTACATGCGCTTCTCACATGTAGAATGTCAAACATTTCCCCAGCCCCACCCATCTATGAAGGAAGGTAGTTTGTTCGTTTTGTACTTATGAAATCCACCAAACCAGGATGCTTTAAATTGCATTCTTGGTCCCTTTCGAAAGTTGTTGAGGAGGAAGGGTGCATCGGCTTGCTTTCATGGCATTCTAACTTACAGTGAAGAAATTCTTGAATATGCAATGATTTCTTCACTGAAAATTAAATTCAATCATAGCTGAAAATTTTGGAGGTATTGGAATGTGCCTTTGGTGTTGTTGGAAAGATCTGGATGAACAGGATTTAATGGAATTTATTTGGTAAGATTTGGATTCAGAATGTGGGAAATATTGATTTTGAAGTGATTTCTGCCACTGAAAATTCAAATAAATTCCCAAAAACTAGGTTTTGGAAGGAAAAATCAATTGAGGACGTGGTAACACTTGGGCCGAAGGCACAGGCCCACACTAGTTTTTATATTAAAAACCATGGGCATATATGAGCCAATAAAAACTGCTTAACCCAACACAAAATAAAAATATTCATGTACTTACACTTAATTTGCCTACCTACCTACCTAATTAAGTATTTAGCCTAGGTAGGTAAGTAGGTCGTAACTATATAGGTGTTTAAACTAATTAGATGGGTATGTATATTCTACTTACCTATTTATCTACCTACGTAATATAAGCAAGCCTAGGTAGGTATGTACATACTTACCTACCTACTTATCTAACTAGTCGACCTACATACCTAAATATTGATTTAAATTTATTTTGGACACATTCAATTGATTTGCCACATGGCAAATTCTATTTCACCATGTGTCACAATCTAAATCCATTCAAGAATAAAAATTAGAGATCTTAATCAAAATTATAGTAAAAATATTTGGAAATATTAAAAGTTAGGACACATGGCAAAACAACATTTGTTTCCATTGTTCATGAAAATAATTGCATCTTAGTCATAAGTGGCAATATGTATATGGGTAGTCAAAGGATGAAGGTGTATTTTGTTGACTTTTTCTTTCATAGAAAGTTCTTTGTTTGCAACCAGTGTCACATGTGACTTGTCTTTGATGTGACTATTAAAATTTTAGTTGCAAATGTCACTTATGACTAAAACCAAGTCACAAAATAACTATTTTCTACTAGTGAAACATTTAATTTAGCTCCTTCATATTAACTAAATCAAGGACATGACTAGTTGGAAAATCATTGAGGAAATTACACTTGAATAAATAGTCATAAGCCTTATGCACCAAAATATAAGATGTAGTACAAGTTCTTGAAGAAATGAAATTGAGCATTCAAAGACTTTGTGCATTTAAAAAAATGACCTTGAATCATATTTTAAACTACAAGAAGCATTTAAACTAATTGAGTATTTATGGGAAATAGAATTAAATATTGACAGTGGTTTGAATCCTTTTGACTCAAAAATTGAACTAGCAATATTGTTACTGGTTTGAATTTTTTGAATATTAAATATGAGTTTGAAGTCTTGACAAGGACTAATTGAGTCAATCTTTAATTTAGTTTGTTAATTCAACAACTATTCATTGATTCAATGTTAAACATGTTAGGTTGAATAATTTCTAGTGTTAGATTAACTAGATTAAATATCTTAGTTGACTAAGTATATATATTAACTAATTAACTAATTTAGTCTTCGTCAACACTATATTAAATAGGTAGCTTAGTTTGAATCTTGGGAAATAATAAATTAAATAGTCAACAAGGTTTAATCCTTAGAAAAAACCAACTAACTAATTAAATTGTTTTCGCTACTTGGAAAAACCAAATGAACTATTCAATAGTACTTTAATCCTTATACACAACCAACAAAGCAATAAGGTTGGTTTGACTATTTAGAAAAACCAAATTGATCGCTCAATAATGGTTTAGTTTTTATGGACAACTAATTACATAATTAGATCGATTTGAGTACTTGGCAAAACCAAATTAAACATTCAGTATTGGTTTGATAGTTCTTGTAAATAAACAACTAAACAATTAAATTGGTTTGAAAACATTGAAAAACCAAATTAATCATTTGATAGTGGTTTAGTTTTTATACACAACCAACAAAGCAATCAAATTGGTTTGAGTACTTGGAAAAACCAAATGAACCATTTAATAGTGGTTTAATCCTTATTGAAAACCAACTAAGTAGTCAAATTGGTTTGAATTTTTGAAAAAACCAAATGAAGCATTTAATAACCATTTAACCTTTACAAAAAGGTGATTAAACAATTAAATTGGTTTGAATCATTGGAAAACTAGACTAAGGACTCAATAATGGTTTAATCTTTTTTTTAAAAACTAAATGGTCATACTAGTTTGTATCGCAACCTTAACCTTGGGATCGCAACTAAGGCAAGGGTTTACAAAGGTGCGGGTCAAGAATGGGCCCGAAAGTCACATTTCATGCTCTCAAGAATGCAAAAAGAGTGTCAGGGAATGAACCCCCACATTCCCAAGTGAACTCCCACTTTGGGAGTTGGAATCTTAATAGATGCCTAGAATCTTTAAAGGGCAATTATATGCATCAAAACTATTTGGATTGAAAAGTTCATTATATCATTGGAAAACTCTTGGAACATAAATGTCTAAAATGGGCTTGCATGACCCATTTGGGTTCTTAAAACATAAATCATGGCCAAAAGAAGGGTTGGGAATCGAATTGGCAATTTGACTCCCGACCATTAATAGTTAAGAATCGCCTTAATTTCATTGCATGCAAATGATGTCCCACATAAAATTGAAAAGATCTTGATAAAGGCTAAAATATTGCTTTAGACCTTAGCTCAATTGGAAATCTACAAAAGAAGTTATGGGCCTCCAAAGTCGCAAAAAGTCCCAATTTCGAGAATTTCGAGATTCCAACTTGGGAATCTCGGGATTAAATGACATTTGGGTGTTGTTCCCATGGCGAGGCATAGAGAATACCATAAAGGGGAAGGTGGTGGCTTCTTTTAAGTTCGGGTTGTGGTGAGTCTTGTGAGTTAGTGTTTGCCCGTGGTTCATTAGTGCACCACACGTGTTCCAACTATGCATTAACCAACTTGTTGTTTGGTTTGTGCACGTCCATGTGCATAAATGACTTGCTTATCACTCTTCCTAGTCCCCACCCCGGAGCTCTAGCACGACCCTTTACCCCCAAAGTGCTACAAGCTAAAGAACGTGCCCCAACTCTTTATCCTTCAACTGTTTTCGCATTTAGACTCGCAATTAAATATACCAAGGAGTTTGGGGGTGCATCAATTTAAGTCCTCACACATACAAAATTAATCATTCAACTCAATTATTTCCTTATGGAAACAAGATGAACCATTTAAATTGGTTTGGATCCTCGCATGGGAAACAAAATAAAATGGTCATGTAGATTGGTTAAAATTCTTATTGAAAGAAAAAAAAGCATTGGAACTAATTTGAATCATTGCTATAATAAATAAAACACTTGTAAAGATTGGTACAATCCTTTCAAAATAAAAATGTGAAAACTTAGGAGTTCAAACATTAATCATATTTTTTTAGCTTGCAAGAAGCCTAAAAACTCAAAAGTGCAACATGCACTCCAAAGATTTCAATAAATTCCTTAAAGTACATGTTGTTGAACTATGTAACCGGAACTCATTCAAGTTACGTGCATGAACTATAAATGTATAATGCCAAATGGTTTTTTACCTCTTAGATTTGCCCTCACTAAACACCCATGAACTGACACCAAACTAAATACAAATATGATTTGTTATATTAGGAATCTAACACCATGGATTCACAAAAGATTTAAAGTAAGAAGACACCACTTGTTAAACAAAACCTTTTTTGAACCTTGCATACTTAAAGTTAAATTATTAAACTCCTAACTATTTTGGATGTAATAATAGAGTACTTGATTTTAGTAAGCTCAACATTTGTAGACAAAAAAAATATCTATGAATACTTTATCAACAAGATGCACATAAATAGTGAAAGTTTGTAGAAAGCATGATGCATGACAAGAACTCTTTAAAGTGACCAATGATAGGTAGATGTAAGCTATTGGCTCACTTTTTGTGTCCTTATGGTCTTTCTGTAAAATGTACTCTATTTAAATGCCACAAATGCATTGTAAAATCATCAATTTGACAAATTATTTTTGGATTAAAATTGCCAACTTGAATAAGAATATTTATTGAAGGGTGAAATCCAATAAACATACATCAATAATATAGTAATGGACTTTTATTTAGTGGACATATGGACTAGAATCTAGGTTCTACATTAACATTCAAATTCATTTTTTGTTATGATTTCATCTCAATATTTTGTATAGGTTGTATAAGGACTCAATATATGATACATGATGGAAAAATATATATAAATTGAAAAAAACTACAAAAAAACTTTAACCAACAAATAATTATGGACTTTTGAATGACTAAAGTTGAACCTTATTTTCAAAGGTCCCAATTTTGGTCATTTTTGTTGGATCGATATTTGTTTTCCCTTAACATGTATGTTAAAGAACATTTTAGATTTTCCCCATTATTAATTGATTAATCACCACATAACTTGCCCATTCAACATTGGTTTTTAATGTTTTTTTTCATTCTTATGTTAAAATATGGACTTTATATGGATTTTTTAAACTAGGACTCTTGTTACTTTTGAGCCATCTTAACTTGCATTTACCTTATGTACAAGCATTAGATATCCTCTTACCTCTAATGTTTGAAGGTAATGCGTAGAATGGAGTTTAAAATTCTTGATTCCTGTCCTCCTTTGTATGACATCCTTTTGGTTGGTTGAAATGGTGGTTTATTGAATCCACTAATCACTCACCAAATTAAGTCCTTGTTGCTTCTAAAATCCTATCAAATCTACGTGTTCTTTTGTGGTTGAGCCAAAAAAGTCTTGTAAGGTATCAAGTTGGGCATGCCTTAAGATTGCATTTGGAATGTTCCATCTATCAACTCTATGCACTCTAGCTATAACTATGTTCTTGGAATTGACCTATAATGATGCCAATGTGCATACAATATCTTTAACCATGACTAACTTGGATATTTTAGGACCTACCAAGATTGTGGATATGCATGCTTTCATACTTTGTAACACATCATATTTTGCCTTTGCAGCCCCTATGTTAGTTAGATAAGGAAAGACCATATCTTTGAAGATTGAATGACCTAGAAATTTGTCAAAAACCTCATGTTGAATTTTAATCCTAGGAACATCTCTTAGTTAACCAACAGTCCACAACATCATTGATGTGTGAATGCCTTTGACTGATGTTGTGTTCATTTGCTCCATGCATTAGATTATACTTAGGGCAATATGGGCATATTCACAATTAGAATACCATTTTTTGACTATACAACTCAAGGACTGTTTTTGCTATTTTTTAATATGGAATCTATATGGAATAAATTTAAATGAAAGATATTGGATAATTCAAATTATGATAATTTTCATGGTGGTGGTGATTTTTCACATGGGTGTGTAATTATGCATAAATATTTTGGTAAAAACACAAAAAAATGCAAAAAATGAGTACATAAGTTTTTATATACAATTGGGGTCCAAATTCTTTAAGGTGTACCACTAAAGACAAAAAGGACTTAGTCCTTAATGGAATTTTTTTTTTGTCCTCTATTTTGATCCCCATCAATATTAAAAAGTCAAAATGTGTCAAATATTTTATAAGTAACATATTTTAGACCACTATAATTTTAGATTCGATCATTTTCATCCATTTTGTGTCTTTACACGATCAAATAGGAATATGTAAAGGAGCACAAAAAAGGTGACTATGTGACAATATTTTAGTACTCTTCAAAGAATTTGGACCCAATTAACATGTTTTTTGCATGAAAATTTCCTTCACATTTTGCTAACAAATTGGGGCCACAAATTCTAAACCTAGTGAATACCAAAAATCAACCAAATGGAAAAAAAAAAGAATCATTTTCCTTGTTGCTTTTTCAAAATGGAATTTATAGCCTTCAAAATTCTTATATTGTATGGTATTTAATCAAATGAATTATATGAACATTGCCAAACATAAATATATGCATTACTTATCCATGAAAAAAATTTGAAATTAATTACAGTATTTAATACATTCCTTTCCATTCCTTTAATATGAAACTTGTAATTAAAACAAAGACTCAAATTATTTAAAAGGACTAAAGAAAACATCTATATTATATCTAATTTATTCTTAGATTTTTTTAATAGATTAACATGACATCATTCTAGTTATATTCATTTACTAATATTTTATAATCATGAAATAGTAAATGTAATAAAAATCCAAAATAATTTTTTGTAGTCGTTTTTCCATTAGACCATCTTTTTGGGTACCTTGATTTGTGAATATGCCCATATATCTTGAAATACAATTTTAGCTTGAACAAACAATGAAATAAATAAAGATCAAAGGTGCTTCAAACTTTTTAGAGGTGTGAAAAAAACATCTTCATTACAATCTTCTACTTCTTGTTCTTTTGGGATGAATATCCTCTTTAGTGTTTCTTAAACAACATTGTCAACCTTTTCTGCATGAGTTTTCCTTCGCCCCATGCTTATGTTTGAACTTGCAAGCTCTAAAACCAACATTAACCACAAAATGCCCATGGCAAAGTTCAATGTTGCCACAACCAAGCCCAACTTTTGAGAAAAATTCAAACACAACTTAACTTCACCTCACCCAACCTTGCCAAACTCAAAAGCCTTGCCACTCATCTTCTATGAAACAGGAAATTTGGAATTCAAAAGCAAAATCTTGTAGCTTGAGACTCAAAAAGCAAGTGTCTGCAATATTTAATATAAAATTTGAGTTCTAATGATAATTATTTATTTTATATAAGTAATTATATAAAATAATACTTTAATTTACTATAATATAATCCTTGGAAATACATTAATTATGTTAATTACTATATAAAAATGATATCAAATTTGTTGTGAATGGGTTTTAGGTATCCACGTTACTATTTGTTGGTTGATGGTCTCTATATCCACAATTGAAATGTTTTGTGCACATTATCCATGAGCTTCAAAATGAAAAGACATTTTTGTTTGGTGCAAGGAGGATTTTAAAAAGATGTTGAAAGATGTTTCAAATTTGTATTTCAATCAAGGTTTGCAATCAAAACCCATGTAAATAATAGGACTTATGTATATTTGTTCGATATCATGATCAATTATGTGCAATGATTTTTTTCAAATTCTTTAAATAAGTGCAGTGGCTACGATCCTCAACATTAATTAGTAGTAAATGGCAATTGTCATGGTGGATTAGTATATCTTTTTTGGAATCATGCCTAATTCTGGTGACTTGCAAGAACATATTGTTTAAATTTGGTGGCTTTTAATTTTTTTTTTAATTTCAAAATTCCCTTTATTAGATTCTCCAACCCTTTTTTTGGTTGCTAGGTTGCGAAAATTTGCCAAAACAAAACATTGATTGTGTGATATTGCACAATTTGATAATTGAAAATGAGAATGATTGTATGAAATCTTTATTTTCAAGAAGAACTATGGTAATTGGAAAAAGGCTTAATATTTTGAAGCTTACAAGACTAGCATTCAAAAGCTAGAAAATTTGCATGCTCATTACAAACTAAAAAATGATTTGATTGAAGACTTGTGATTTCAAAACAATTTTTAAAAACCTTCAATGTTCATTGAAAAATTATTATTCTCTCAACTTTAGGCCCAATTGATTGTCTACACCTTCATTGCTTGTGTTTCAATGTGTCTGTTGCTCACCATGTACAATTGGAAATGTTTGTGTTGAATTTCACGTTGTGAATTAAAATTCATCATATCTTAATGATTATAACCAACATTGTAATTGGGTTGCCAAGTGCAAATTCATGAATTGTTTTTCATGTTGAGGGGGTGTCTTGGTTGTGCATGTCTTTTCATGTTAAAGGGGTAGCATGTCAAGGGGTATCTTTCCACTACTGTTTTAGCATGAAATTGCTTTTAACTTCTTCTCTAGTATTAATCACAATTTTTGAAAGCTCCTATTTCCTCAAGTGCACATATTTTTTAACTTTGTTCAATTTGATTTATTCTTAAGGTAACATGAACTAGTCAATGTTACTTCCTTGACCTGCATGACTTTAAATTTGTTGAAGGTGGTAGCAACCATATCTTTGGTTGCTTTAATTTGTGTTTTGATAACCGAGTCTTTCAATTTTGAATATTTTTGTTATTCTTTTGTTGTTTGATTACCTTGAGGTTGCTTATGCATCTTGATACCACTAAATTTGCTACCTCAACATGGGCCGTGTTGAAATTTGTTGTATTGGGAACTTCCTCTTCATTCAACTCCATGCAATCAAATTTTCTTATTAAAGGTGAGGATAACTTGGTGCTTTTCACTTCATGGGTGCAAGATTTATTTCAATTTCCAATTCTTCCAAATATGACCACTTGGGCATGTTTATAGTACCAACCAATAATTTTTGTCTAGTTTGAGTTTCAAATGCATTGGAACAAAGTATATGTGTGAGAGTGATTTTGTGAGGTTGTTGAGGTTTGAACAACATGAGTTTCATGAAGTTTGTGAGTGATTTCGGTGAAGTTTATGAATGATATCAACAATAGTGAGGTTTATGAGTGACCTATGTGAAGTTTATGAACGATTTGAGTGATAACAATTTTCCTAATTTGAACGATGTGAGGATTGTGATTAATCTATGAAAATCTAGTTTCATAATCTAGCTTTATGATATCTTCAAGAAATTTTCCCTTTTCAAATTTTGCTACAAGTTTAATCAAACTCTATTTTGTTAAGACGTCTTGCGTCTTCATAGTTTAGTTTGTGAGTTGTGTGAAGATATACATTACCAAAATACAATATTCTTTCACCTATTTCATATAAAGGGATCTTGAAAAACATGAAGGAAGCTTCTACAAAGCTGTTGATTTTCATTGGCAACAAGGTTTTGACCAATCCAAAACATTTGTAGTTAATGCGACAAATTTAAGGTTATTGCAAGATGACAATACATTTATGTGTTGTTTTTCAAGATCTTTAGTGTCATGTAAATAATATCATGTCACTACATTATTTACATTAAAAATAGGGCAAGAGATGTACAATAGTTCTATTATACTTGCTATATTTCCCCATCTCTGATTGCATATCCAATCTAGCTAATATTATAGTCCTATTGTTTTTCCAAACTTCTCCTGCAACAAACTTTTCTCCTCTTCATATGCAAATATTCACACTTATTATGTCAATAGACTACAAATATGATGACTTTGCCAAAAGAAAAAAAAAAACCAGAATGGACTCTTATTGCACTAGATGTTCCAAACTACCACAAAATGTAAACTCCTCATTGATACCAAATCCAATCCTCACAACATAAGAACCAAACCTTGAAATAGGTCTAAGTTGACTTGGAGTATTATCGTTTTCCTTTACAACTTGCAAGGAACATGATTAGGGAGCATGATCGAGAACAGCGTGTGCAATGAGCTTGGAGGTCATTTCTAGGAATGTTGCAAATAGGGATGTATGGACAGGAAGAAATACGCATCGGGTAGAGGGCCGTAGGTAGAAGAGAGGAGGATGTCAAAAATGGATGATCCTTAGGGATTTTAGTTTTTCAAGAAGAGAAAAAAAAAGTGATGTAACTCTTGTACAGAGTAGAAGAAGTTGAATAGTGTTATGGCAATTTTGCTCAATTATTCGGAATTATTGCTGAAGAAGTGTGTAAAAGCAATGATTAGAGGAAAGAAAAAAAGGAGGAAGGCAAAGCCTAAGGATCATTAGAAAGAAGGTCAAGAAAACAGAGAATTTGAAACTCTCTGGAATTGTAATGCTTTAAAGGGAGAAGTGATTCTCGGCTATTAAAGTGTCTTAAAAAACAATAGGCCACCTAGTTGGAAGAAGCCCAAAAGTGGCCCAAAACCACCTATTGGTAGTAACACTGAGCTGTTGAACCCACCAGGTAGGGGTTGTCCTTGGTTAGTTTTATTATTATTATTTTGTTCACCGAGAGACTGGGTGCCAAGTGTCATAGGAGTGTTAGACACAGTAAAGTCCATTTGGAGGCGTTTGGGGAGTTACATATGGAGAGATTAAAGAAACATGCAAACAATCTGTAGCAGATTGTCACCTCTGCTATGGTTGAGATATCTGTTATCTGATAATTGCTGTTGGAAGAATGATGATCTTTGTAAACTCACATGAATTGAGCTTGAATAGTTTTCTATTTGGGACTTGAAAAAGAATTCCTCCCCAGAATTTGCACAAAATTGTCGGATGGGATGTGGGTTTTCAGACTTGATCATTAACTTGATGCAAATTAATCATTTGATCATGGGAAGGTCTGCTGTAAGGATGGGCTGGCCTCCCTGTCATATGCCTCTGTTGCTCGTGTCTTTTGTGTATGACCCACTGGTGACCTAACTTCAACATCGTGATTGTCATGAAGCCAACCAAGGACTCAATCCCAAGCGAGTTTTCATGTATAATATTTCAAGGCTGACATTGAAGTCCTCTTACCTAGAAGATGGCTCTCCTGATCCTAATTGTCATTCAAATCTGTAGCACTGTGTTGTGAACTCCATTTTCTGGACATAAACTCAATGAAGCACGCCTGCGCTATGGCTAAATTGAATGCGGTGGAGTTGAGAATGTTCACGGAGTCTTCTTCTCATTGTTTCGAACTTCTTGCTCTGCTGCTGCTTCTCCTGTTTCAATTACAACCGTGCTACACTGTTAGCATTTTTGAGACATTTTGTGTGCGTTTGTGAATCGGTCGGTGGTGTTTTAGAAAGGCCGCATCAAATAGGCAATGGCCAGTCTCGAGGAAGATGAAGTGTTCAAACTCTGGGTGCTTCCAAAAAACCATCCCAACACTCAAGGTTTATTTCTCCTGATAACACACACACAGGGACAGACACAGAGAGACAGACACCGAGAGAGTTTTCCCGCACATCTCTGTAAGAAACAAGCAGAGAACTGAATTTAATCTTTGCTGTGCACCATCATCAACTGGTTTCACTGACATTCGTGGGTCTGCTCAGGGATTTTGATTCTGCTGCTTAAACCCTGATTTTTATTTGTTGTTGGTGGATGATTTCAACATAGTTGGAGAGTTAGCTTACGCTGGGAATATGACAGACAAAGCAATATGAATTTCTGTGGCAATATGAAGGTTTGGCAGTGCAGGAGTTCTGCCAAGTAGATGACAACACGATTGTGTTTGTTGCAGATCCTATCATGGAGATGAGATTCATTGTCTTCTTCTCTGTCCTCCCTTGCAGACAATTGTGTTGTTGCATCACAGAACCACCATCAGTTGCTACTTCTCTAGCGACTTCTCTCTACTTACTTTTGAGAGTTTTTTTAAACTGCAATTTTGAATGTCAGGAGCATAATACGTTTAGAAACTTGAGTACCCCATGGAGTATGGGATTTCTGTTTGTTTTTGAAGGCAACATTCTGAACTTCAATGTTGGAGCCGGTGTGGGTCTTAGCATTCCCTGAAGTAGAACTGATCATGACTAGCTGGCAAATATGGCAACTTGTTCTATTGGCAAGAAAAGGTATGCACAATTTTTTTGCAGAAAAAAAATATTCATCATCCCTTATATTTCATTTCCAGCTATGGATCATGAAGTTTGATATGTGAGCATCTGAAGTTCACAAATGATCACACTAGTATGAGAACCTGGAAATTATGAAATTTTCATTGTGTAAATTGCACAACCACAGTAATGGTATATTATGTTTTCGTTCAATGGAGGTTCTTGCTTTGATATACTTTTACTCAGAATGCAGAGTCCTTGTGACTGATACCTTGTATGTTATCATCTGATGAGAATCATTGTTATTTTGAGTAGGGTGAAGATGCATTGATCAAGGTGGCAGTTTCTGCAATTGGCACTTGTTTGAGAGAGCTAACTGGTCCACATGCCTGCTCAGAAATCCAGTAGACATTTTAGCTATGTTTTGCATTTTCAATGAAGACAAAAGTGTTAAGGTTGCATCAAGAGATTTCTGTAATGCTTGTTTAGTGAGATAATTCTGCAGAAAGAGAGGATTGCATTGCAACAGTTTTTATAAGTGTGCAAGTCCACTTACAGTAAGAAATCAAGCAGAGAGATGTACTGAAGTTTATATGTGAGATAAGACTGGGGGCTGTAGTGATCAAATTTCTCATGTGCCAAAGGGAATTGTTAAATTGTCTTTCTTTCTGTAAGTCTGCAACCATGTGGTATAGGTCAAGAATGGGAGTAGGTCACAACAGCTCTGCTGAGAGAAGTTGTAATGCTTGTATGAGAAGTCTGCAGCTATTGATGGAAAACTTAGTCTGCACTGCCTCTCAATTATTTCTTTGAGAATGTAGATATATCTGCGCAAAACATGTTTATCAAAAGCATGCAGCCGTGTTGGAAGAGTAGATAACCAGAGACACACTAGAAAGAAAAGCATCTGCTTGTTATAATATCTCCACTTCCACATGTTTCAAACAAATAGATCTTGCTATGATCTGACACACAAATATGTAGAGTACTGCAACAGAATGTTCAGCCTTTCCGCATGCATTTCCCTGCACATGCAAAGGTGGCAGCTACCAATATGAACAGAGAGTCAAGCCGATTTCATAATGTGTTCACAGAATTGAAACTGTTAGCTGTAATACAAGTTCGACAAGGTGTTCAAAAGCTTGGCCTGTGCAGACTTGATTTCATTGGGTTTGTGTTGTGAACAGTGCAAGTCAAGCAATTCCACCAGCTCTAATCAGAAATGCTCAAGGAATTGACTTGTCATACCTGAGCAGTGATGTTTTGGATTGTCTCCTTAATTTTCTCCCCCATCCACTCAAGCTCCCTCTCCACAAACTCTAATTGCACATACCTGCATGCACACATTCCCATCAGATCAGATCTTGCATTGTGAAAGATGACAATTAACTCAGATACAACAATAGTTTTGGTTCAGAGCCCATCATGTTGTTGTCTGTTGTCTAATCATTTTATCTTTGTATTATCTTCACCCTTTGGCAGACAGGAACCTCTTTGTGTGTGAAACATTGTTCACACAATCATGCTCATCTAGACCAAACTAGCCATCATGTCTAATGTTTGAAAGGAAAAAGTCCAAGAATCTTTTCAGCAGGAGTACAAAAACATTTCACAAACTATGAATCATAGTCAGAACAACCACACAAAAAGGATTCTTTCATACATCATATCAGGAGTTGCTGCTGCCTCATCCTCTACAAGACTCAGCTGCTCATCTCTGTGGATTCTCTCAGCTTCATCCTCCATGCTTTCCAAAGACTTCTCAATCTCACAAGTCAAGACACATAGAAAACTCAAGTAAGACATCTCTCCTCTGAGAACTAATTCATGAACTTCAAAGCACCACACAAGTAGACAAGAGAATCCATAACAAATTGGGACAATAACCTCTTCTTGATGGGTGTTACAGCACTTTACTTCTGGGATGCACCCAAAAGAGCTACCATCAAAGACACATCTATGCGTTATCAACCTGTAGCAGGTTAGTTATGTAAATATGAACCATTATAGATGGGTTATGCCTCTCTTAAATTGTAAAAATTGATGCTACAAATGAGCTGATTATCTCTTCAACAGTCTTGTCTATGACTTCTGAAGGGAACTTTGGTGTTTTTGCTGCTGTGGTTGTAAGAGCTCCTGTCGTTCTGCAAGAAAAAAAGTTCCATAAAACCAACCATTGTAACACAGAACCGCTCACGAATCAAAAATCTTGTCCAGTTATATGAAAAATAGCATTGTGAGCACTACCGCCTGGTCCCCTGCCTCCTGAGATCAACATGTGAGCAGTGCCCCTTTTGCAGACCTGATGGCATCACAAATGGTAGACAACAAGAGAGAAGCATTTTCACAACTAATTTGCTCACCATTGGATAGTGTTGATGTAGCAGGTGTTGAAGGAGCAATTAGTCTTTGCAGGAATCGAGGAGCTAGGCGACCTTTTCTTTGCAAAGGTTTAAAAACAAAATTCAGTGTTTCCCAAGCCTCATTGCTCTGCAGGAGCTATTGTTTGTTTTCTGCTCCATCTTGTTCGGGAAGGGTAGCTGCATGCGTTCCAAAATGGAGAATGCGAATGAAAGCAGGGCAGTGATCTGAATGGAAATCACTAAACCATCAAGCATTTATGTAACTGCGCCTCCTCTCAACAAAAGAGGGCTCCTTGGCCCCTAGTGGCTAATAAGTTCTCGCATGCGAACAGTAGGCGAGAGGCGAAGCCACATAGATGCCAACAAACCTCTTGGCCATTTATGGCCAATACGAAAAGAGGGTCGACTAGTAGCTGGCCTTTTATCACTTATAGAGAAGAGAAAAGAAAGGACCTAAGTCTAAACAAAAGAGAACACCTGAAAGCTCGAAATCCACAATGCAAAATGCATAACGGGGAGAGGTCACTTTACTTTTGAAGGAAGCGAGGATGATGTGACCTACAAGACTTTATTAATGGAAGAAAAAAGGGCTTGGGGACATAAGAGTGTGGAGGAACTATTTAACCACACAGAAAAGAAAAATGACACCTAGGATTATATGGACACCCTTACGTGTTAACTGGCATTGCCAACGTGTGAATGCAGAACTAAGTAACAGCCGGATAGTGTCCAAAAATGTGCACATTCTTTGGACGCGGTTTGGGCCGCTAAATGTTGGAAACAGAAGGCGGTGGCTCCCCGATGGCCGTCAGATTGGATCGTTCATAGGTCGTTGACTACGCAATTTAGTGAGGGAATCCTGGGAAATAAGTAAACAAACAAAGAGAGAAAAGAATCCTCCAGAAAACGGCTGTCAGGTTTTGGACCGGTTTTCTTTTGTCCATGTCTGATTTGCAGGTGGTTGGGAGTGTTGGGATCCTACGACAGTTTTACATCAGCAGAAAGTTGTTTTAATAATAACATTTCTGTTCCAAGCTTGATCAATCAATTGGCCAATGAACCAGTCTTGCCACCCTATGCATCCAGCTTTTGCTTTTCATTAAGAACAAATATTATGTGAACCTGTGAGCCTTTATTCCAGAACAATGGGTGGGGGAACCTTGACGCTAGTGGTGTACTTTGAGGGGGGTTTATCTCCATTTTTTAGTTTATTTTTCGTGTGGTTGTTGTGGTGACAAGTTAGTTTTCATTTTTCATTTTGATGTGAGGGCCAGTTTTGACCAATGCATTTCACATGACATGACAAGTTGAAAAAAATTTGACCTTTCATAAAAAAAATGTCAATATCAAAGCATATGAAATTAACAAAAGCAAGAAAAAGTTCAAACTTTTTACAATTAACTCAAACTAATTTCAAGAAATCATTGTATGACCATTGATATTTTATCAATTCTTTCAGAAAAATTGCCAATTTTTTAAATTAAAAAACTTGTGGGTTTTTTTTTTTTGAAATAATTAAAACTAATGGATCTTTAATTTCAGAATAATCAAAACCAACGATTCTTTGATTAAAGAGAAGTTTAAAGAATCAAAACTGCTACTTATTAAAAAATTGGAATAACCACGCAACATTGGTAAAAGAAAATGTTGTTGTAAGTGTCAATAGTCATCATATATATAGTGTGTAAATCCTATGCAAGTGTAAATTAAGCATATAAATGTAAATATACATTTACCCATTGTGAAAAGGATTAATTACACTTACACACCAATATGTAAGAAATTGTAACATACATTCACACAACCCCCTGTAATTTTTTTTGATCATGTAATTCATGTAAATGAACTAAGTTTAGAGTTTATGTTTTTGAAATTTTTGTTTATAGTTCCTTGTGTTTATGCTTTGCACCATATCCACTACAAGCTGCATCATCATACTTAGCATGTTCTTAAGATGAATTAGAGTACACCTCTCCCTCCGTCATGGTCTTATGATTACCCATTCTATTCTTCATGGTATCTTGTTCCCTTCATGGGGTTTTGTGTGTTTGATGTGGTCATCATGTTGTCATATTGTTTTCCTTTAATAGGATTTGGTTTTCCTATTCTGGTTTTTTTATTGTTTATTCCTTTTACACAAGATGATAACATGCAAGGAAAGACTAGCAACAAATGCCAGGGTTTTACAACTTGAAATTTTCATCAAATTGGACTTCTTTCTAGGTGAACATGTTCACCTTGCAACCTTCGTTGTTTTTTCTTCTTGTGCATGTACTACTATTGAGGTTCATGTGTGTCTTGGTTTGGGTCATCAAATTGTCAAGTTGAATTACTCTTGCTTCATAGGGTTTTGGTGTCAAGGAACAAAGTAGCAAGGAGCTTCATGTTAAACTTTTAAAAATCTCAAGGTCATCATCTTCAAGGTCTTCTTAAAACTCAAATGAACATATTCACCTTGATACTTGTAATTTTCATTGCCTTCTTTTGGTCATGCAAATGTGTTGTCATTTCTAGTTTTTCTTGGTCTTTATCACCTCGGTGTGTGGGGAAGGAGCAATGAAGTGCATACTTCCTACAACTTGCAATCATCATCATCATCATCTTCTTCTTCTTCTTTTCAAAAGAACATGCTCACCTTGTGACTTGTTACCTTCATCACCTTTTTTTGGTCATGCATATGCACTACCATTCATGATTTTCATTGGTTGTTGTCATATTGGTATCTTGTTCCCCCTTTGTGGGATCCTAGTGTGCTAGGAAAGGGCAATGAAATACATGAAGCTCTTACAACTTGCGATCATTATCATCATTGTCTTCTTATGCAAACACACTCACCTTTTGTCACCTTCTATTGTGCAAGTGTGTTGGTATTCACATTTTTCCTTGCCTTTGTCATCTTGGTGTTAATATTACAAAACCATGGTTTTACACTATTAGCATCATGTTTTAAATGACTATATAGTTAGTATCTATAATACACTAATGTACATGTGATTTAAATTTCATATTAAAAATAGTAAGAAAACCTAAATTTATAAAACTGAAGTAAGTTCATTGTTAATACAAAAACGTTGTAACATTGAATTCAATTTTTTTACTTTTATTACGAAAATTGATATATGATTGAAATTAAATATTCTAATATTTTCACAATTGAATTTGTCTTGTTATGATGTTTTAATTTTTTAATTTTTTTTTATAAATATATGGCATAAATCAACATATGTAAATTAATGTAATCTCTGAAAATTTGGACTAAAAATATGACAAATTTTAATTCAATGATGAAAGTAAGAAAACCAAAGCTATCTAAATAGTTATATGTGAAATTTGTAACCCAAACAAAAAAAAAAAACATTGCTCCAATTATTTTTTAACAATTATTTTTTTTGTTGATGTTTTGAAATTGAAAAGAATCGTAAAGTTCAATGTGATTATGATAATACAGAAGTTTCACCTAAATAATTATAGATTATAACCCAATCAAAAATTTAAAACATTATATATGAATTTTGGAATTAAGTGATTTTTTATTTTTACATTTTGAAACTATTTTGTCTTAGAATTCAATATAATTATGAAATTATAAAATAAATGTTTAAAGCCATGTTAATTGTTGTACATTTTGAAATTGAAAAAAATCACAAAATTCCATATAATTATGAAAGTAAAATAATTATATGTACTTAAATAATATATTTGAATATATTATTCAATTAAAATTTTCAATTTTTTTTGAAATTGTTAATTAATGAGTATTTAAAACAATTACAATTTACAAATTTTTTAAACTTAAAAGATTACAAAATTCAATGTTATAATCAACTTACCAAATCAATTAGATCAAATAATGATATAAAAAATGCATTTTTTGTTCATAATACATGTGTATATTTTTTGCAATGTCATTTATTGTCATTGCATGAAGTGATGGCTTGGTGGTTAAGGCTATGGAGTGTGGTCAAAAAGGTTGTGGGTTTAAACCTCATTTTGAACATTCATCATTAAAAAAATCTTGAGTTTGAAGATTCACTATCTCGGAATGTTGACCAATGATCTGCCAATAATGTCAACCAAAAATAAATAGATTTTAAATCTAGTATTCAAACGTGGCAACATTTTGGATTCATCCATAGTTTTTTTTTAAAATAATGATTCATAATGTCATTATATATTCATATAAATAATTTAATTTTTAATTTGAAAATAAATTTAATAATGCCACATCACCTAATAGCATTAGTCATTTTAATCATTTCAAACAACCATCTTAGTTATTTTAGATTATCATATTAGTCATATAATTTTAGTCACTTTGTGTCAAAAACAATTGAAGTGTTTTGATTACATCCATTTTTTTCCATTTTCTAATGTGATTAAAAATATGACTAAACTCGATTCAAAAGACCAACTTAAAAAAACATATTTGTAATGATGTGTCTTGTTCCCTCTTCATGGGATTTTGCATGTAGCGAAAGAGCAACGACAAGTTTGAAACTCTTATAGGTCAAGGTTGTCATCACCATGCTCTTGTTTTCAGGTGAACATGTTCACTTTCTAATCTTTGTTGCCTTCTACTTGCACTATTATTTGTGGTGTGTGTTTTAATCTTGGTCATCATAATTTAATGTGCAAGGACAAGACAATAATGAGCATAACAACTCCTACAAAGTTGAAGTTGTCATCAAGTTTCTCAAGTGAACATGTTTGCCTTGTGAACTTCATCACCATTTTTTAGTTATCTATGCAATGCAATTTGTGGTTCATGTGCATCTTAGTCTTGGTTGTCATCATCCTAGTGACTTGTTCCCCCTTCTTGGGGTTTTAGTGTGTAGGGACAAATTTAGCAACTAGATAGGAAAATAATAACAATAATTGGAAAACAACATCAATAATTGGAGAGTAGCAACGTGAATAGTTGGAAAGCCTTAGTAAGCAAATAAAAAACAACACCTACTCTCACCTCATTTCCAACAAGTGAAGAGCAATATAGTTCTTTTAGCAAGCTACAACAATGTCTCTAGCAAGTAATAGATGCTAGAAAACAACTCCAACAACCAAAGTTGGTTCAAATGAAAAAACAATTCATTATTCAATTGGTTTTTTCATGTTCAATCAATAATAAGATTGTGACCCCATCCCACTTGCAATGTGAAAGCTATCATGGCAACTAGGGAAATCTCAAGTTCATTTTCTAAACAAAGATTCCTTTCATCTCCTAACTACAAATGATGTGCATTTGTCCTAACCTCTACATATTAAGCCTACAACGAGGGGAAATCAGACCATGTCTTCATTAACTAAAGTTAATATAAATAACATGAATGAACCTAATTCTACTTCTAAAAATCAAGTAGAAAATATAGTGACTTTACACAAGTACGCCAAATTTTGAGCTATTCGGAGTCATAGGTTTGTTCCACGGGCATTTTATGTTGTAAATAACAAAATTCTCCTGAATTATAATGGTGTAACATTTTTTTGCACACATTGACCCTTCTACATTGATTGAAAAGAAAACAATAGGGAAGAAAGGAGTTGTTACATAATGTGGTTGGACCCGTTAAAATGTTATAACAAATAATAAATAATTTACACATTAAAAAATGAAATATATATTAATTAATGACTCAATATAAACTTTTATTCAAGATTGAAATAATAAACCAAAATAAACCAAAAGTAATTTTAATTGAAGTATTTCAATTGCAAGTTGACATGATGACTATATACTGATTCATGTTTTGTTCAAAATGAAATGAAAAAAAGGGTATGGTGATTTGGTTCACTTTTAAAGCATGTAGTAAATTGGGTTAATGAAATAGACCCATCTTTTGTAGTAGTGCATGGCCTGCAATTATTTTGTTAACCTATGACTTATGTCATTTGCATCAAAAAGGGTTATGTAACATGATGAGGCTTTCAATTTATGAATGAAAAGTTTATAACAATAACAAAGGTGTCATGGAAGCCCCTACTCATTCACAAATCAAATGTAACCATAGATGTAGGTTGGAAGTATTTTTTTGTTGTCTATATTTACAAACCCTTTAGCCATGAACAACACCAAGTCATCCAAAAACAGATGTTGAACCTCAACTTGTTTCTTATAAGGAGTTCTATTTCAAAAACCCAAAAATTACACCTATGCTACTTTAAGGTGTTTCTTGGTTGGCCATAAAAGCTTATTGTTTTTATCACTTGAGACACCACCAATAATAGTATGTGTAATATGTCTATTCACATATATACTTTGTGCATGTGTGTAAATGTATAGTACATGGTTGGGTTGAGGATAGATAGGTAGGAGGCCATGGTGGATAGGTAGGTCATGGGTGGCTGGGTAGGTAGGTACTTACTATTTATTAATTATTATTTTATATGTAAAGATTAATGAACTTTTTTTCAATTAAGCATTTTTGGCTACCCAATCTTTTGTCTAATTTGACAAGTCAAAAATACCATCTTATGGTAATCAAACAAACCATCAATTAAGTTCGGCATGTTTAAATCAACTTGTGCAGTATGACTAAGTGGTCAAATCGACCAAATGTCAAAATGACTAGTTTTTTATCTAGTTTTCTAATCAAATAAATCATGATTTATTCTAATGTGTGTGGGTTTTATGTTGTTTAACAAGCAACCATTGCCATATACCTTGGGAAGGAAGGGTGAAATCTTTATGAATGTTTGAATTTTAGTTCATCATATTACATTTGCATTTGGTGTTGAATTTCAATTGTAACTCTAAAGGTGGAGTCTGATCTTATTCTTTAAATACCTTAATTAGTGTTGGGACCCTAGCTTTGGGCTCGCAACCAAGGCAAAGGGGTTGCAAGGTTGCGGGCCAAGAGGAAGCCCGAGAGCCAAGACAAAGAAGTTGCAAAGGTGCGGGCCAAGAGGAGGCCTAGGAGTCACATCACATACTCCCGGGAATGTGAGAAAGTGTGAGGGAGTGTGAGGGAGTGAACACTCACACTCCCAAGGCAACTCCCATTTTGGGAAAGGGGGTGTCGGTGGATTTCCAAAATTTCAGAAAGCGAGTTCAGGGGTCAAAACTCAATGGATTGTGGCATTTTTTATATCATTGGAAAGCTCTTGAAACGTAAATGTCTAAATGGGCTCGCATTGCTCATTTCAACATCTAAAACACAAGTTATGGCCAAAAGAAGGGCCGGGAGTCAAATTGACTAATAAAAGTCGGGAATCGACGTCTTCCCGATGTCCGATTCTAGAGTGCGACACGGCGTTGGAAAGCTCTCGACGAGAGCTACAACTTTGCTTCAGACCTCGTTGCGATCGGACTCTGCAATCGGGAGATATGAGCGTCCAAAGTCCCGGGACTCCAACCCGGGACAGTTTCGGGACTCCCACTAAGGAGTCCCGGGAAAAAGAGCCATTTGGATGTAGCCTCCGTGGAGAGCTACAGAGTATACTATAAGGGGGAAGGTGGTGGCTTCCCCCAAGTCCGGCCCGTGGTGAGTCTTGTGTGTCCGTGTTGCCTGTGGTTTGTCCTAGCACCAAGGGTGCTCCAACTATGCACTAACCACTTTGTGTGGGTTGTGTGCAGGCCCATGTGAGTGAGTGAAGCTTGTCAACTCTTCCTATTCCCATCTTGGAGCTCCAACACGCCCCTCTACCCCTCAAAGTGTTGTGAGCTAGGGAGCGTGCCCTGACTCCTTTTTCTTCCATTGTTTTCCACTTGGGCCCACATTTGGGTCCTTTGAGGAGTTGGGAGTGCGTCAATTAGACTAGTTAACCCTATTTTTTGTGTTTTTTTTATGGAAAGGTGGTGGAATGTGTGGGGTCCATGGTATTTGATGCTAGAGGACAAGCTAGGGAAGGATGTGAATATTGCAACAATTTCATTTCATACTACAAAGATAGAATCTTATTCCATTTGGACTATTGATATGTTGGCAATGGGTGAGCTAGAGTTACAATGTGTTCAAGGACCACATCCATGGGTGAAAACCTTATTTGCCCAATGTGGCAAACTTGTCCCTCCACCATTAAATGACATAGAAGTATTATCCCATTTTTTAAATGAGCAAACAAAAGACATAACTATTGAAATGTCGAATCCTTAAGTGGAAGGAGAATCTATTTTGACATTTCAAGTGGAAGGGCCTCGAATTTGCATCCCTTTTATAAATAGCATAGATGGTTTTAATATATCCATAAATAACAATATTCAAACCTTTCAACAAGTTTTATTGCTCAAAGGATTGAATTTAACAAGAAAACAAGATTTGGACAAGAAGTGGGCAATTTTCTTTTATGAAGCAAACATCCATTTCAATGTTGTGTGACACCTAACATTCTTAAAAGTTGTGAAAGCAACCTTCAAATCTTGAACCTACTACAAACCACCATCATACCATGGATTACACATAAATTTGTTAAAGTAATCCAAGGTTGATGTGTCTAAACAAACAACCAAAAGCGCATGGAATTCAATTCACAAATATGGAACAACCATTTGTTCTAATAGTTGGGACAACATCAATAATGGATAACATCCATTATTAAATGGCCACCATCAAAGTTATTAGGCATTGTAAAAAATACATGTGTTCGCAAGTGCCCAAAAGCCATGCTCCTTCTCATCAAAATGGGGAGCAACAAATAAGACATAGTTTTCCAATTTGCGTGAAGGCTTGAGGTATGGGCCACAAGAGTTTGGGCATACGCACACTAAGTCCTTAAAAAATTGTAATCACGAGTATAATCTTTCTGCAATTAATTTTTTGGGTAATGTATGGACATCACATCTTGGATTATTTTTTCTTGTTTTAAGTATATTTGATTAACTTTAAACTTAATCAAATCAATTGTTTGAAAAAATTCAACAAACAATGAAAAACTTAAATGTATGGAATGTATTTGTGACAAAATAATACTTGTCACAAACTTTGAAAAAATGGCATATATACTTCAAAACTAAGGTTGTGAATGAAATTCTTGGGTGAATTTTTTGTATCGCATATGATACTGACATACATGAATTAAATATAGGACCATTTAGAGATTTAAAAAATTTGGATGAAATTTCATTCAAAAAATGTGTGTTTTTTACATTTTTGAACAGAAAAATGCATAATAATTATTATTTTAAGGAAAAAACCACTATTGTATCAAAGAGGAGGAGATTTTATAGATGGGCATTGCATTATTTTTTCAATTTTCTTTTGTTTAATAATGTTCTATGAACCATAAACATGAGGCCTTATGGCCATTGAAAAATTGTAAGTTATATACTATATGTACGTTAGTTTTATCCAATCTTCTTCATATAATTATTAAATCAAGATTAATTTTGACTTCAAGTAAACTTTGAGTTCCAAAATGTTGTCATGCAAATTTTTAAGTTTTTTTTTTCTTATGTTTAAAATAACCAAAGGATACCATCAAGATATTAGCTTAGTGTGTACTATAATACACATTATACATCACTTTTTTTGGTGAATAGTGGCTCACCTTTAATGTGCTTTCATTCATGCCCTTGTTTATTCTGATAGAATAATGACATATTCCTAGTTAAACTTGGAATGTGTTGCCCAATCTACACTTCTAGTCTTTTGCATCTTTGATAAACTCTCAATAAACATTTTAGATATTATGGGCCATGATGATCAAATCATGTGTTTAAAACTTCCCATCTTCATGTTATTTCACTTGCATTCTTATGAATTTCACTATTTCCATTTGTGAAGTTCAAGATGCTACCAAAATACATACAAATTGTATGTTATTTGAATTCTATTGCATTGCCTTCACAAATGCTTCAACATATTTTCAATCAATGTTTAATTATAATGTTTGATGTCTTCCACATAATTTAGGTGTTCCTTTTCTACTTCAATGGCCTTTGTGAATGCCTCTTTTAATGCCTTTTGTCAATTGGTAGCTTCTTATTATAATTCACGACACTTTTTTTGGCATGCACCCAATTTTTCACGTAGTGCATTACGTTCCAATGCCACCTCTTTAAGTTAGATTTGCATCAAGCCCATTTCCCCTCATAATGCTTCAAGAACATGTTTTGTAATGTTGGCATGTTTTGTTAATGGTAATATGTTAACACCCTATGCCAACCCCCCCAAACCTTTTGTCGTGTCAAATGGCATATATTATGTTGCCATTTGAACCATAACATCTAATTGTTCTTCATCCATGTGGGGTGATCCATGTTCAATGGTGATTAAGGGGGACTTTATCCCCCAAGGCATTGAACAATTTAGTTGTTCATCCCAAGAGAAAGATTTTGGGTACGAGAGGTATTTGGTGTTGTTGATTAAGGAACAACCGGTATTGGTGGTACCAATCGAAAATGGAAAGGGGGACTGACATGGGAAGGTCTAGAAAGAACCCAAGGTTGTGCTTTATAAATCAAGGGAACTATTGTAAAAGGTGGAGGAGTTTTTGGAAGAATAACAAATTTGGCACCGAGTTGGTTAGTATGAAAGGACATTGGCCCTTCATAAGCTTGGAATGGTCTTCCAATCAGCTTGAACCTTAAGCACCACCTCCATATAATCCATCCATGCATAATCAAAAGCACTTGGTTTTTTGGAAAAATCGGGCTCCCTATGATGGCCATGTGCATGTCCAACATGCATGCTTTCATTTGTTCATCCAAGTAACTTATATATTGGGTGGAATTTATTTTTTGGTGGGTTTCATATCTAAAATATGGCCATTTCTTGTCAATGTGGCACCATTGCACATGTTGTGAACATAAGGTTTATAACCAAAGTTGGGGAAGGATTTGCCATCCAACATTTGCTAGCATGGTTGGCTCTTCAAGTGCTTTGAGTTCTGCTTTGTGCCATTGTCCTTTTGCACCATGGCCCTTGACCACTCTCCTTTGGTCCACACCATCTGCCATTGTACCCACCATCCATTACTAAATGAGTAAATTAAGGGTAAATTAGTGTTAAAGGTGGGGTAAATTAAGGCTAAATTAAGGATGAAAATGTAAAATGAATTAGTATTGGGGTCCTCCAAGAGGTTTAACCTTCAAATCTAACACACAATTGTTTTCACAACTAATGTTGTGAACTTCAAAGCCTTCAAAAAGGACTCCTAGTTTCTTCCAAATGTATGGCACTAATTATTCAAAGCGAAAAGTCCTCACATGTCACAAAAAAAAAACATAGAATGAAGGAGGTGTGGGTCTTATAATGGACCCATGCATTCCCAAAGGCCTATGATTAGGCCTAGCTTGAATTCAATCACCTGTAGTCACCATCAAAGGCTCAATTTAGGTGTTGGGCTTTTTAATCCAAATTCCTTGGCAATTGGAATTTTCGATTGCCAGTTGATGGCATGTAGGAATCATCAAAGTACAACCATTAGATCATGACCAAAACAAGTTTGGTTGCCATAAGACCACTTGTGTCAAATTGGTGATCGTAGGTGATCAAAATAATTTTCGTTGGCATAAGACCACTCGTGTCAAATTGGTGATCGTAGGTGACCAAAATATTGTTTGGTTGTCGTTAGGCATATGGCAACCAAAACTTTGTGTGGTTATTGCATGGGAATGCCATCAGGTGGTGATTGAATCTTTTCAATACTTGCCAAATTTTTTGGGTGCCCCTAGTTTTTGGGGTAACTTTAATTTTACCTATATAAGGGGGTTTTGCCTTTTACATTTTTCTTCCCTTTCTTTTCAATGTGTATGATTGTAATTAGTTTAGACAATTGGTGCATTGCACTTTGAAGAAAAGGGGGGCGGGGACTCCATGCACTACTTTTTTTTAAAATTGTGATTTCAATTTTTTTCACAAAATGTATTATGTTTAATAGTCAAGTTGAAGGAAAGATAATTGAACAAATTTGCAAATGGGATGACCACACCGTTGTGATTTGGAACTATGAGGGGGCATATGTCATGTTTTTCCCAGGCCAAGAAGAAAAAAACATGATGTGGATATTTCTCAATTATTGAGACTTATTGTACAAGGATATACCATTGATATTATATGTTAGAACTAAGAATGTACTAGACAAAGAGAGTGTCTTCATAATGTGGGATCACAATGGCATCCATAAGTGTCAAATAACTTCCATGTGCATTCAAATGAGTCTATGTTTTACATATATGTTTCAAATTTGCTTGAAGAGTTGTATGAAACCATCCCAACGAAACTTGACATTTATGACACACAAGACTATTTTGACATAATATGACATGTGTTAATTTTTAGTTGAATTCATGGAAAAAAAAGAAGTAACCATTTTGCCATAAAAGTTTTTGTCTGGAAAATATTAGTACCAATTTGATAATGTACTACTAGGGTTTCATCTTTTGATAAATATTGCAACCATTTCCATTTAAGTCAATTTAAAAACTTTTTGTTTTTGTTTTTATTTCAATAATTTAATCAAACGTTCCTTTCTTTTAGTCACTAATATAAAAGTGTGTTACAAAATTGCATCAAATTTTGCTTGACCCCAAGGGGAAAAAAAACAAGAAAAAAAAGGGGGAAAAAATATTAGAAGGGGAAAATGTGGGGATCAAAAGAAGAATAAGAAGAAAAAAGGGGGTTCACACAACATGGTAACTAAAAGGTTTTGGTTGCCATTAGGGGGGAAACGAAGGAAAAAAAAATGGGGGGAGGGGGAGGATCACATAATATGGAGACCAAGAAGTCCTCTCCTTTTCACCTATATTGGTGGGCCAAAGGGGGAGGCAATATCTCTCCATAATTTTTTTTTATTTTGGGCAACCTTTATAGTTTCAACTTTTTTTTGCAATGGGCCGATCAAACTGGCTCAATGCAAAAAAAAAACATTGAACTAGTGAAACACCTGTAGCTAAATCATATGAAACAAAATTAGTACCCTCAATTTGTAATACCCTCCATTCTTGCTTACTTTTCCCAAAAAAAAAATTTGGCCAAACATTTTTACAAGACTTATGTTTCTATAGATCGTATGGAATTATATTTTAATCCTTTGCATACCTATTTGTCCACTATAGCAAATTGGAATGCTTTTGAAAATACATCCCCATAACAAAGCACCTTGGAAACTTTCTTCCAAAATTTTGATTTCATATCTCATAGCCTTATAGTCGCAAAATTCAAGTTTGCCCCTTCATATCTTACATATGCAATTATTTTGTTCCTCAACCTTTATTAATCTAGTAATTATGTCAAAATATTCACCAAAGTTAATGTTTCTTGCCTACATACTTGGAAGCAATTATAATTCGTCATTTCCCCCTTTCATTTTTTACAATAACCATGTTTTCATTAACTATGGGCATAATTAATTCATTTTCAATAGATTCCATTTTCCCAAGATGTTCAATCCATAATTTGTGGCTTGAAAACCAAAGGAGGAAAAGGAATAACATCTAGAAGGAACAATAGTTTCAAAACAATAACATTGATGCCAAACCAAGGGAACAATGTTAAAGAACAACAACACCAAAAATGTAATAACAATGTTGAAAGACATTGAAAGTAAGAGCACATTAGATAACAAGAACATGATAAAAAAATGTGGGCCTAAAAATTGGCAATGGGTTTTGGGTGATCCATAACTTTAATTAATAAGAAATGCATAATTTGCGACTTCTTAAAAACTTTTCTTTTAAAAAAGAAGGGTAATCTATACTAAACTTCAAAAGGAATCTAGCTCCTAAATGACTTATAGACACAAATAGAAAAGGGGACTTGATGGAGTTTGTTCAAACTATCAAAGAAAAGAAGGACTAGAAGAACAAAAACTAAAGAAAAGGTTAAAGTCTAACCTTCAAGCAAAGAACAAGACAAGATTATGTGATTCAAAAACAAAAACACAAGGACTAATAATAAAAATGTGAAATGTGCAAAACAAACGTGAAAATATATCTTTATTATGTTAACATATGCAAACATGAATGTGAAAAGAACACGATAAGGTTGTGATGCAAGATTGTGCTTAAGACTAATGTTGAATAAACTAAAGGAACTTAGCGGTCCTATTCTAATTTATACCCTTTTGTGGACCTAATTCAAGGAAGGTTCCAAGGAGGCTTTTATGTGTGCATCAAATAAGGAAATTTATTGAGACCATTCTTAATTGGGAGTTGACTATCAATTGATTCAAATTTAATTGAAAGTCACCTTCGACTTAATTAGGAGTCAATTAATAATTAATTAGATTTAACCAGTACTACTACAAATCATGGTCTTTTTTATTGAAGAAATTGGTTTAAAAAAACCCAAAATTAACACTGGTTGATTTGACTAAGGTGCCATTTTGGATAAGTCGATTTCAATAATGTCTATTTTGACAAGTGGCCTTGGTATAAGTGATATTTAAATTCTTATAGAATATTTCACACTACTATAACACCATATTTGCATTTCACATGCATATATTCATTATTCTTGTTTTAAGTCTCAACAAACTTAACATTATCATTCATTCCAATACCATGTTCATGGTTATTGCATATAACTAGAATATACACTTTATAATACATTGTAAAAACTCCAGAAACCATATAATAATTCATTTCATCATAATTTGATATGACAAAAAATTCATACAAAAGATGAATATAAAATTCACCATAAAAAATTTGTGTTTCTTTACATTACTAAAAACATGAATCAAAATTACATCATAATCCCATGTTTTGTTTTTTTTAAATTTAAATAACACTTAAAATTTGTGTTATATCAAAACAAAGCTTTGGTTTTCTACTACAAGTACCTAAAACTCCTTTTCCCCTTCTTTAAAACTTTATGTTGCATCTTCATTCTTCTTCTTTTCCAGAACTCTAACCACATTTGATCAAAACAACAAGAATTTAAAATTCAAACTAAGAAAGTTCCCTAATTAGTCCCTATCCTAACTACCTTGTTCATCTAAAATCACATACTCATCCTACCCCCTTAACAAGTTTTTTTTTACTAACTATATCTTGTCATTTTGACTAGCAGAACAACTAACTATTTGACTGGTACACAATGGACCATTTGACTAGGTCAATTATACCTAAATTAGAATTATTTTTTAAATTATTATTTAAAAAATTAATAGGTAGGTAGTAAATAGGTCTATATATGTTTTTTAAATGCATTTAATAGGTAGGTGTTAACCTAACTTAACTTAACCTAGCTAATTTAACCTAATTTAACCTAACCTAATTTCACTGAGCTACCTTAATTTAACCTACCTACCTCAACTTTCTAAAGATGAACATAGGTTGTAAAAATGAGGAATTGAACCCCAAACTTTCACAATGATAAACCATTACACCATCAAAGATGTTCAATTTTTATTAATTTTTTTGTTTCATATGTTTGTTTCACATCATTTAAAACATAATGGTAAAACATAGGTGACAATTAGTGGCTAAACCCAACATCTAAACTTAATGATTTAAAATAATGGTTAAAATAATGGTTAAACTTAATGACTTAAAATAATGGTTAAATTTAATGACTTAAAATAATGGCTAAACCTAATGACTTAAAATAATGGTTAAACATAATCATTAAACTTGGTGATTTAAAATAATGGTTAAACATAATGGCTAAACCTAATGGCTAAATTTAATGACCTAAAATAATGGTTAAACCTAGTGGTTAAACATAATTGTTAAACCTAGTCATTTAAAACAATGGTTAAACATAATGGCTAAACCTAATGGTTAAATTTAATGACCTAATGGCTAAACCTAGTGGTTAAACTTAATGACTTAAAATAATAGCTAAATTTAGTGGCTAAACTTAATGACTTCAAATAACGACTAAACCTAATGGTTAAATTTAATGACTTAAAATAATGGCTAAACATAATGGTTCAATTTAATGGCTAAATTTAGTGATTTAAAGTAATGGTTAAACATAATGGCTAAACATTGATTAAATCTAGTGGTTGAACATAATGGTTAAACTTAGTTGATAAATTTAATGGCTAAATTTCATGACTAAACACAATGGCTAAACCTAGGTTATACTTAGTGGCTAAGTTTAGGTTATGTTCATATCCAAATTTAATGGTTCAATTTAGGGTAAACCTAGTGCCAAATCTAATGGTTAAGCATAATGATTAAACCTAATGGCTAAATTTAAATTAAATGTAGTTGGTTAAAATTAGGTAGATAAGTGATTGGATAAATAAATAGATCATATGTAGGTAGGTGGGTAGGTATGTAGGTAGGTAAGTGGGAAGGTATAAATATATAGGTAGGTAGGTAACTAACTAACTAAATAAATAGGTGGATGACTAAGTAAGAAGTAAATATATAGGGTAGTAGACCATGTCATATTTGACTATTTTGATTAAATGTTCAACTTGATTAAAAACCATTAGTCATTTTGACTAAAGATTATTGGTCATGTTGATTAATTATTTGACTTGACTAAAGACCATTGGCCATTTTGACTGAGGTTGTAGAACTTGATTATGTGTATCTAGTCAAATAAATTGCTATAACCAAGTTGATTAATCAACGAATACATGTGTCATTCAAATTCCTACCCTTTAGTCAAATGCACATGTCCATTAGTAAAAAATGACAAGTTACTCATTTGAACCTCTTAAAAAACCATGATTTGTTGTGGTGTAGGACATAACTACATGTTAACTAAAAAATAACTATGTCTTTACTATGACTTAACCAAGATTTAACTAGGAGTTAATTTACATTTAACTAAGAGTTAATTAAAAATTAATTCAGACTTAACTAGGAGTTATTTGGGATTTAACTAAAAGTTAACTAAGACTTAATTAAGAATTATGAATGAACATTATGGATGAATTCCATCTATTGGAATATGGTGTCTAATGTTCACATCTTTCACACTTAACATGAATTTACCATGCATGAACTATAACTATCGTTAAAGTCCTCCTTGTCAAATGTAGTGGTTGGGAGGTTGAATAATATTTGCAACTAGATTTCAAAAAAAAACACTATACATCCCCAAATATGTTTGGAGTTGTTTGTGGCCAAAACTTCAATCCACCAGGACAATCAACATTTCTAACTACATTTTCATTCATTCATGTTAGTCTACCACACATTACTACAAAATGTGGGTGGAGTTCAGTAGTCCCCATTCACTAAACTAGTGAATTCACAATCTCTCCATTAGGTCCTATTCATTATAACAAATGATTTCATTCACAATTTAGTGAAATCACTTAGCATATAAAGACACCTTTTGTTATAATGACAACCAATGACAAATCATATTGAAAGGTATTTGACAAAGGCATTATTCCAAACATAGCTTATTAATTGAAATGGTATTCAATTTAATGGAGATGTGATGGCTTGGCATCATTGTTGTTATTGGCATCCAACATCCCTCTAATGCACTCATATGGAATTGGGGTCACCTTGTTATTGTTGTGGCTATTGTTGATGGTAATGGGGGTGCAGGTGTTAAAATAAACCTAGATTGCACCTGCCTAGGTGAAAGAACAAATGTAATTGATTCTACAAGATGAACTTGCAATTCATTTATTCACAAATGTAAAAATGCCATGTCTCCCCACTTGATTTGGTAGCCCTAATTTTTGAAAGTTCGACTTTGGCATGACTATGTTGGCTAAGGCCAATGTTTGAACATTCAACTCCACTAAGTCGATCAATCTTAAGTATGGATTTTATTCAACCAAGGTTGCAAGTTTTTGTTAGTTAAGAACACACACTAGAAGCAGTTGCCTACCTCCTGTTGCGGACACCAACTCACACAAGACTCGGAATAGCACTCGAAGCTCCAAAACTAGAAGTAGTAACATTAGAAGTAGTATTGATACTGGAAGAGCAAGTACAACTGGTGTTGACGACAGTGAGGGACACTGTCCTGAGGTTCTCTATTTATACTGCTAGGACGCTACTAGGAAATTCTAAAGTTGGAAAGTTGGCACCGCCTCTAAGTCGGGAAAAGTTCGCACCATCACTGTTACTGTCACGTCTGTGACATTTAGGGAAAAGTCCGCACCACCTCCCAATTGGGAAAAGTCCGCACCGTCACTGTTACTGTCACGTCCGTGACATCACCCCCCCCCCCCCTTCAAGCAACGAGTTCCCACAAGTTGTTCTATTTATCTTATAAAAAACAGAAACTAAAAATCTATTACAGGAAGTCCATGTGATATTTACATGATTATAGCCTGATTTGGTGCTGGTGTTGATCCAGACGTGTTGGATTAAAATATCTTTGACACTCGGTTTTGTCGAGTATTAACGATGAATTTTTTTTATCATTTTGGGAGCATTAGCAAGATTAGCAGCAGGTTCCCAAGTTTGTTCGCTTACTTCATAGCCCTGCCAATGTACAAGATATTTTAATCTCCTTCGATTGATGTGGGAGTCGATGATCTTAGAAACTTCAAATTCTAATTCTCCGTTAATTTCGATTGGTGGCGGAGGTGTTAGTAACCATCCTGGAATAATCGATTTTCTATATGGTTCAAGCAAGGAAACATGAAACACTGGATGAATTTTCATAGATGATGGCAGGTCTAACCTGTATGCTACCTCGTTGACTTGCTTACTCATGCGAAAAGGTCCAAGACGACGATAGTCAAGTTTGTCGCTCGGTTGATGAGTCTTCAAATTGCAACGCAAAAACCAAACTTTATTTCCAACTGAGATGTTCGGATTTTGCTTTTGAGATTTGTCTGCATTTCTCTTATGCCGCTCTTGAGCTTCTACAAGGCTTGCCTTCATGTCTTTGTGGATTTCCAAAAGTTTGGTGACCAAATCTTGCGTAGCCGGATTCTTTGCCAAACTCAAGTTCAAAGAATCAAATCGTGGATGATATCCATAGTTTGCGAAGAACGGAGTTTGGTGGATGGACTCTTGAAATGTATTGTTGAAGGCAAACTCTGCGACTGGAAGTAGATCCACCCAATTGTCTTGATGGTAGTTGATGAAGCACCTTAAATACTGCTCCAATACTTGATTCACTTATTCAGTTTGTCCATCCGTTTGAGGATGATACGTTGATGATAAATTGTTCTTCACTTGTAAGATCTTGAACAGGGATTGCTAAAACTTGGACGTGAATTGTGTACCATGATCAGAAAATGATGTTGTTGGGAAGTCCATGATATTTGTACACATTCTCCAGGAAAAGTCGTGTCGTTTCTTTTTTTGTGATAGTTTTGTTGCAAGGCACGAAGTGTGCCATCTTTGTCAAGCGGTCCACCACAACAAAAACTAAATCAAAAGATTTGGACTTTGGAAGGTCCACAATGAAGTCCATGGATATGGATGTCCATGGGGTTTCTAGAATCGGCAACGGTTGAAGTAACCCGTATGGCTGATGACGAACGATCTTGGATCTAGAGCAAATGTCACATGTCGTGACATAGTCCTTCACGGTTTTCCACATTTGGGGCCACCAAAAGTCTCTAGATATCAGCTCCATAGTCTAGTTGTAACCAAAATGTCCCGCCAATGGAGAATCGTGTCAAGACTAGAGCACTCGAAGTCGGCATGGACCTTCAGGGACATAAAGTTGATGCGCTCCTTGGTCCCGGGGTGAACCCACTTGAGGGTTCACCAAATGTCAAGTTGCGGAAAGTTGGGACCGAAGGGCACGCTCCCGACTTCCAACTCTAGAAAGGGGTAGAGGGTTGAGTTGGAAGCCCCGGGATTAGACTAGGAAGAGGGACTAGAAGATCAAGCTTGAATCTGCATCCAAAAACCAACCACGGGAGGTTAGTTTAGCATTCGGGACACCCTTGGGTGTTGGGACTTGCCACGGGCACTTGGACACACAAGACTCACCACGGCCCGGACTCGGGAGTAAGCCACCACCTTACTCCCTATAGTATTCTCTGCAGCTCGCCACGGAGGGGGCATCCAAATGGCACAAATTCCCGGGACTCCCGAAATGGAGTCCCGATTTTGTCCCGACGGGACTCCCAGAACTTAAAATCGCCATAACTCCCGACTGCAGAGTTGGATCGCGACGAGGTCTGAAGCAAAGTTGTAGCCCTCGTCGAGATCTTTCCAACTCCGTATCGCACTCCCGATTCGAATGTCGGGAAGGCATCGATTCCCGACTTTTAGTGGTCGGGAGTCAAACTGCCAGTTTGACTCCCGGCCCTTCTTTTGCCCATAACTTGGGCTTCAGATGTCCTAATTGCCAATGCGAGGTCAATTTCGATATCTACGTTTCAAGACCTTTCCAATGACACCAAGAACACCCCAATTCGAGGTGTTTTTCCCCTTGCTGTCGAGCTCTGAACATTCGGGAGTCCCGGAGGACTCCAAATCCCCAACTTTTCCAAGTGTTGGGCTTCACCCCCACACTTGGCCAAGTTAGGGTTGCGACAAAAGTAGTCCCTGGTAGTATAACAACCCGTCTTGGAACTGGAATCTTGGATTAACATCATGCGATCTAGAAACCCATGAATTGGAAGTAGGTTGATTCGAGGATTCCAAATCTATAACCTCTGAACCTAGACTTGAAAATCCTCTAGGATTGAAGATGCTAACATTATTCTTCAATTTCAAGGCCAAAGGATTGAATTTTAAACTTACTCGGATATCTTGGAGAAAAGATGCATCCACTGAAGTTGTGGTGCGCACGGTCTTTAGCTAAAGTTGTTCAGGCTTGATAAGGGTAGTCTTTTGTTGGTCATAGTTGCATCTCCTTCCCTGTGTGCAAGATATGCTCGTTGAGAAAGAGCGTCAGATTGAATTTGCTTAGAACCGGGGTGGTATGTGATGACAAAGTTGAAGAGCGAAAGCGATATACTCCAACGAGCTTGTCATCGATTCAGTACCTTGGCAGACATGAAGTACTCAAAGTTCTTGTGATCGGTGTAGACCGTGACTGGATGTTGAGCTCCTTTGAGAAAATGACGTCACTCTTGGAACGAGTCGACAATGGCTAAAAGCTCTTTGTCGTGGATCTCATAATTGATCTCGGCAACAATAAATTTTCGTGAGTGAAATGCGACAGGATGGAGGCGTCCGTCTTTGTCAGGTTGTGAAAGGACTGTTCCAAGGGCAAAGTTAGAAGCATCCGTTTCTAGAAAGAATGGCTTCTGGAAGTCAGGATGTGTCAAAATAGGTGCCGTTATAAACGCCTTTTTCAAAGTTTCAAATGTTTGGTCTATTTCTGCATTCCACTCGAACTTGTCTTTGCGAGTCAATCGGGTCAATGGAACAGCAATCTTGGAATAGTTTCGGATGAAGATTCGATAGAAGTTCGCAAAACCGAGGAAGCATTGTACGTCTCGAATGGTAGCCAGTTTCTTCGACTCGGTGATTGTTCGAATCTTCTTTGGGTCCATGGATAGACCCTTTCTAGAAATCATGTAGCCCAATAATTTGAATTGGGGTTGGGTGGAAAACGCATTTCTCTAGCTTGGCGTATAGTCCAATAGTGCGCAGCTTTTCCAATACTAGCCAGACATGGTTGATGTGCTCTTCTTCATTCTTGGACAAAACCAATATGTTGTTGAGATAACAGACAACAAAATCATCTAGAAATTCTCGGAATATGTCGTTCATCAAGTGTTGAAAGATGGCAGGTGCGTTGGTAAAACCAAAAGGTATGACATTGTATTCAAAATGTCCATACCTAGTTCGGAACACCGTCTTCCATTTGTCACCTTCCTTGATACATACTAGGTTGTACGCTCCACGAAGATCAATCTTGGTGTGGATCTTTGCTTGACCGAGTTGGTCAAGAAGTCTTGAAATAAGCGGTAATGGATACTGGTTGTTGATTATGACCTTATTTAGTCCACATAGTCCACACACATCCGAAGGGAGTCATCTTTCTTCTTGACAAATAGGATAGGAGTTCCAGCAGGTGACTTGGAATGTCAAATGAAGTTTTTCACGAGATTTTCATCAAGGTAATCTCGCAATGCAACAAGCTCGTTCTGGGAGAGGCTATAAATTGGACCAAAGGGAGGTTGCGCACCTTCTTGGAGTTCGATGCCATAATCATAAGGTCGATGTTGAGGAAGTGTATTAACGTTCTTCTTTTCAAACACGTCTCGATATTCCTCATATTCTGTTGGTAACTTGGTTAGTTCTTGAACAGGTTGAGATGTTGGAATTGCATAAATTACAAACATATTTCCATTCTTGGCAGCCTTCATAAAGGCTCGGGCACCGACCATCAACGAAACTTTGACCGCGGACCCTTGGACTTGGTAAGGACACATGTTTGGAACATTTCTAGGGTGTCTAGACGAAATATGAGAAACTATGGTTCGATATGTTAGTTTTCACTTTTTCCAATCTATATCCGGGTTAATCATCTCTAACCAAGAGAGACCTAAGACGAGAAGATTAGAGGGAAAACTATGATATTGAATATAATAGTACTTCGGTGCCCTTCTAGGATAATGTCTAAGGGTTTAGTTTCGTGAGTGACATCTCCTGAAATCAAGGGCCTACCATCGATAGCCTCTACTATCATAGGGTAATTCTTAGGGACTATAGGAAGATTATGACGATTTACAAGATTTTTATCAATAAAACAAGCAGAGGCTCCGGAATCTAACAAGGCTTTAACTTTTATGTTATGTGGATGAAAATTTATTTTAAGCGGGATATTAAAACAACGAGAAGGTTCAGAGGATAAAATAGGATTTGATGACGTGGCAACACTGGTCAGCCGCACGATCCCTAATGTGGTTGGCTGTTGTCGTTTTTCGACTCGATTTCCTCGTGTCTTGGCTCAAAAGTGCTTGAGGTGTATCGAAATTTATGCACTTTGGCCCCTGAGGTTTCAAAGGGCAGTTGTTTAAGATGTGGGCCTGGCCTCCACAATAAAAACACAAGTGCTCCCTGCGACGTCGTTTTTTCTCTTCTTTGATTAGCTTCTTAACTTTCGAAATGTCGATTTGCATGGGCTCTAGGGTTGAAGTGCCTGAAGACATTTGGTGGGTTGGAGCTGTGTAATCCGCTCAATATGATCCAAAGAGTAATTGTCGCTCCTATCGCTACTTGAACAGCAAGTTGTTGCAGTCGATTGCTTGAGAATGGCTTTCGATAGAGTAGTTGGTTTGGGCAAGTTTAGCAACAAGGTTTTGATATCGTCATAGAGTCCCCATTGAAACATGGTGATGAGAATTGTGTCATCCAATTGAGGTCACATGTAAGTTGTTGAAATTCTACAACATATGTTGAAGCTGGGCACGATCGTTGTTGCAATGTTCGAAATTTTGTTGTTGCTACAAAGGTTTGATTTTTCTTTCCAAACGTTTTACTGAATTCTTCCAAGAATTGATCAAGGTTTGCCAGAAGTGGAGAATCCTTTTCCAATAGTGACGAAAACCAAGATAACGCAATTCCGGTGAATAGTGATCCAATGATTCCAACTTGTGTTTCTTCTGTTGTGTATCTATATGGTTGGAGACGGAAGACAAGTTGAACTTGATTAACAAAATCTCGAAATTTTGTACGATTTCCATCAAACTTCTCTGGCAAGCTTACTCAAGGTTCTTTTGGCGCTTGTGGAATTGGATTTGCTGCGGGAGTTGGAACATGAACTGGAGCGTGAGCAACTTGGAGCTATTCCATGGCGTTTCGTAGGTTGGCATTTTCTTGTTGTAGCTGTTGTAGCATGGCAACCATGTCGTGCATCTAGATGTTGGAAACATCACCCATCTTGGTAGTGGACTCTTGTCAAACTGTTGCGGACGACAACTCACACAAGACTCGGAATAACACTCGAAGCTCCAAAACTAGAAGTAGTAACACTGGAAGTAATATTGATATTGGAAAAGCAAGTACAACTGGTGTTGACGAGAGTGAGGGACAATGTTTCGAGGTTCTTTATTTATATTGCTAGGACGTTACTGGGAAACTCTAAAGTTGGAAAGTTGGCACCGCCTCCAAGTCGGAAAAAGTCTGCACCGTCACTATTACTGTCACGTCCGTGAAATTTAAGGAAAAGTCCGCACCGTCACTATTATTGTCACGTCCGTGACACCTCCCTAAAGCTGTTTGGTTTCCTTGATACATTGAATTCCTAACATTACTTGGTTTTTCAAGTTTCTGTGCTTCTGTAAATTGAGATCACTCCCTAAAGATTTGGTGGGACAACACCCACTACTTGGCTATTTTGTGCGGTTAATGCACTCCCTACTACCAATGTGTTGCTTATTGCAATCGCACTTCCTACAACCTACACATTTGACTATGAAAATTTCTTGATGACAGTCCCAATTATCAGCCAAGGTTTGATCTCACACCGTCGCAAGACATGTGCAACCAATAATGATTGATTTTCATTTTAGATCCCCATAATTTTATCGTAAAATGGGCATTTATATTTTGATTGCCTTTTGATGCTGCAGTTCAATTATTTCCTTTAATTCCATGTTAATTTCAACAACCTTCTGTTGCCATTTTTCAAGAGTGTACTAAAAGAGTACGTATGTGCTGGGAAACATAATTTTGTTCTTCTCTTTTCCCCACTCCATGTGCTAAAAGCACAACATGCCTAGTTCTTGAGGCTTCAATGTGGATGGGTGCCCTACATGCATCGACGACTTGCCTCCATCATTATCGTCCTCTAACATGCTTAAAGAATGCACTTTGGATGATGCCATCAAAACTAAAAGGATTACAAAATAAAAAATTACATTTACAAAATCAAAATGCAAGAACTTAAACTAAAACAAGGGAACACAATGCCAAGAAAATGTGTCGCAACCCCACTTTGAAGGAGTGCGAGGATGACACTCACACTCCTGAAATGGGGACTTGGGAGTCTTCCAATATTCCCAAAAACTCAGAGTTTGATTGCAAGGGTCAAAACACTTCGCCTTGAAGTGTTATTCATACCATTGGAAAGTTCTCAAAGTGTAGATGTCGAAAATGGCCTTGATGAACCATTTAGACATCTACAGCACAAGTTATGCATAAAAGAAGGCCGGGAGTCAAATTGGCAGTTTGACTCTCGACCATTAAAAGTCAGGAATTGACCCAACCCTGGTGTGTGCAGGTGGAGTGCAACACACCAATGGAAATTTCTTGAGGAGAGCTACAAGTTTGTTTCAGACCTCATCTCAATCAGAGGTCTGAGCAAAAAGTTATGAACTCCCAAAGTCCCGAGAGTCCAATTTGAGATAGTTTCGGGACTACTCCTTGGGAATCCCAGGAAAAAGTGCCATTCGGATGTAGGTGCCGCAGAGTAATGTAGAGAATACTATATGGGGAAGGTGGTGGCTTCCCTCAAGTCCGGGCCGTGGTGAGTCATGTGAGTCCAAGGTTGCCCATGGTTTGTCTTAGCATTGAAAGTGCTTTCGAATGTGAACTAACCAACTTGTTGGTTGATTTGATGCATGTTCGAGTAACTAAGTAAAGCTTGTCCCTCATCCTAATTCCATCCCGGAGCTTCAACACTCCCTTCTACCCCTTTTAGTGTTGAAAGTTGGGAGCATGCCCCGAGTCCCAAACAATTTCATTGTTTGATTGACTTGGACCCAACTTAGACCCAATAAAGGACTTGGGAGTGTCTCAAAATGTTTCAGCAAACATTCACCAAACAATGTGATTGCAAGGAAACCCAATTACTAAGTTGGAAGTTTTTTTACAACAAAAAGGAAATGCACAAGTAACAATGACAAAGAAAAATGATGAAAATGCAAACAAACTACAACAATGATGATGAAGAGAGATGCAAATGAAGCTTCCAGAATAAAACAACATCCTCCAGGTGATGTTACCCCAAGAAATGAAAACCCATGCCCAATGAGTTATGATAGAACCTTGGAAACCTCAATATTAATTATAACGGGTAGCTTTCTAGGCTACTTTCCACTAGATGTAAATTTTGGCCATCGATTTAAAACTTTAAACTTTAAACGTTAAACTGACCTCCAGAACAAACGAATTTGGGCAGCCAAAAAAAATAGTGGTCACTAGTAGATGAACAATCTGTCATACATTGAATTAGTTACGGAATATGTCGAGCACTTCGAAGGTTTCAATTGGAAGGTACAATTCACACATCGATGGCCAAGAAATGGTGTCATCTTGCTTCTTGAAATATGGGTAGGCAATGATGGAATGATGATTAAAAAAAAAATCTTCTTGCCACAAATTCAAAAGTCATTTTTATTTCGATTTATGGGGAATCATAAATCTAGTTGTCTTAATCTCCTCAAGTCAATCTCAAGAGGCATGAGTACCTTTGGGAGACATGGAAAACCCTAGGGAACACTGGTGAATTTGACTCCATGGCAAGCATCCTTTCCACTTGGAGGGATTTGCAAACCTAGGATGCATTGGTGCCCCATAGGGACTTCTTGGCAGGGAGAATGGACTCCCCCGGGGAATGAAAGGACATCTTGGTGGGATCAAGGGGCATTCATTATGGAGGGGCTCCCCAAGGAGCAAAAGGTGGAAGGAACTTCCCAATGGAGAGAATGGGCGTGCCCCAAGAAGGGTAGTCCCCGAGGAGCGGAAGGAACTTCCCAACAAGGAAACGGGTTTAGCAGGGGTGAAGCTGCAACCGGGGATGCATTACATTCCCCCTGAAAATGATGTCCCTAGGGATTGGATGTAACATGGTGAGGAGAAGAGAATGGGGTTCCCTGGGCAATATGGGAGTAACAAGTGAGGGGAGGGGGATGAGGCCCAAAGAGGGGCTTATTTCCCTAGGTTTGACACGGAAGTCATCAGGAGGTGGCAAGCAGCAAGGGGCAAGGGCCCCAAAAAAATGGGGTTAGGGGTTCTTGCTCAAGGGCTGGACTGGGGGGGTTGCTAGGTCGGGTGATCGAGGGTGTTTAGTTAACCAGGTGGGAGTCATTGACCAGGGGTAGGGGCGCTAAACTCTAAACCTCGGATTCACAGCAAAATTTTCAAATTGGAAGACTGATTACCCAAGGAGTCTTTCACAGAGAAGGGCACTTAAGAAAAGTTTCTCTAGACAGAACTAACAAGGCATGTGCTGTTTGCCCAAGTGTGGATCTAGTGCCCAATTAATTTCTCCTTTCAACACCAGTTTTTGTAATTTAGTTGAATTTCCAATGACAAAAGCTACTTAAAATTCAATAGCTCCCACACCTTAAATCTGTTGATTATGAAATTACCTCTGTTAAAATCCTCCTCATTGATGACTCTCAACAATACAAGAACACAATCAGAGGCCCCCTCATTGGAAGATCTCAATGTGTCAAACAAAAGCAAACACACAGAGTACACACACATGAAGTCACCTTGTCTCGCCCTACCTTAGGAAATTGGAGGCCGAGTCTTCGTCAAATCCTCCACTATGGAAGGCAGTGTGACAGTCATCCTTCCCCCTGAAAGGCAACCTTGCCCATCACGTTCGAGGACTGCCACCTGACTTCATGCAACACTACTTCCCAATGTTTGTGCCAATGCCATTAGCCCATGCCAAAAATGGTGACAAATAGCTTCATCCAGCCCGGCTCAGCATGCACTCATGAGGAGTCCAGTTTTTTTTCATTTGGGAGGGCTAGGGGAGTTGTGGGAAAGGGATTTTTTATTTCTCTTGTTCCCAATGTATTCTCATTATGTTCCTATAGGGTTCTCAAGGGTTTCCTTGAGTTCTCAAGTTGTTCTCCAAGATGTTCCCAATTGCACCCGGGTTTCATCCCCTATAATTTGCCCAAAGTTCAACCCATGTATATAAACTGAAAAAGTTGGCCATAGGGGAGAACATTTGTTTGTATTTTTGGGGTCCAAAGGGGTGCTTCTATTGGATAGTGCCCAATGTTCCAGAAAAGATTTGGTAATGGGCCAATCAGTATGGTGCCTTCCAAAAAGAAAAAATGTGTGAGCATACCCATGAACTAATTAATATGAATCACACTATGTGCCATCTATTTTTTCTTCTAGTGGCATAAATCAGAAAATATTGACAATTTTCTTATACAAATCTTGTAGATTTTCTGCATTCTTCAAATGCCATTTACCATCATAAGTTTGATAGAAACGAGAGTCAGGTTTTTAACGTTTTGAAAGGAGAAGGAAGTCCCCCTACCTTGTTTATTTTGGTCAGGCGACACATATGTGCCATTCTTTGCCTGGGCACATTGCAACAAAGACGTGTATAAAATCATTGCCTGGAAATTGACATGGCATTGCATTAGTTTTCTCCAGTTTTATAGGTTGTGCTCTTTTTTTTTCTTTTTGAAGGAGAATAGGCTGCACTTTGTTTTAGGAGAAAAATGAAAAGATTCCACAGGATGAGTGGCCGGCTGGGTGCAACAGGAGCGTCACCAGCCCAAATCCTAGAATGGATTTTTATTCCCATATAAATGGTATCAACTAACAACCAGTGTTGGGCAGTTCTTGACTTTCAGCAAAACCTCCCATTGCGGTTCCAAATTGGAATTGTCTCAATTCTGGTTCCACACATAAATAGAATCACTAATCTGGTTCCTTCCATTCTTCAAAAGAAATTCTGATGGTTTTGAAAATCAGTCCCCATTTAGATCCAGTTCTTGCTAACCAGGACCGGAATCAGTTATTAACTGCCAGTGAATCACTAGTTTGACTACTTTTTAAAATGTTTCTTGGCTCTAGTTTCACATAGAAATGAAATTGGGGATTCAGTTACAAGTCTGACTCTCAAAAATATAAATTTGGGTTCCAGTTCTGAAAAACAGTTCTAGTTCAGATCCAGTTCTCACTAACCAGAATCAGCAGTTCGTACCCACAAGTACCCACCCAACACTGGTAGCAACTAACTGGTGTTATGGGTTTCACCCTTCCACCTGAGGATTAGAACTTAGAATACAAAAGATGATTTGCCACCTCCATCTATCCCAGTCAATGCTCCTACAAGTAGGCAGCAATTTGACTCTTGTCTCCTCAAACCAATAGACCTCGCATAAAACACTAAATGGTTATGTCACATGTGGTGTGGAGGATATATGTATTATGAACCTTTTTCCTCTCTTTGTGGGTGCTTAGTCAACCAACTTCCATACTAATTAGAAACTTTGGTGACAATCAATCCTAAACCATGATATTTATGCACAAAAGTCGAGATTGACTGAAAGGAGGCATCATGTTAGCTTGAGGTAAATCATGAGAGACCATTTGTGGATATTAGCTTAGCCCACGCATAGAAACCTTGGAGCAAAGCCACATCCGTACATGCTTCTCCCCCAATAGGTCAAATGTGGGCGGACATCGTGTCCTTCGGCTCCAATCGTCTTTTTTCTACATCTTTTCTGTAGCTGGGAAGGAATGGCAGGCCTGTTGAAAGGAAAGAAGAAATAAGAAACAAAGAAGAAGTACAGTCTGAAATGGTGTTTGTTTACTGTGAACTATTTACTCTAACAAGAAGTTGTGAACATGATGTGGCTGCGTCCACCCGGTGAGGGTGGGACCTAGAATCTTTGCACAGAAAGGTGCTTTGCAAAAGTATCCATTGAAGAGAAACCAAGCAGCCCAAAAATGGGGCCAGGGTGAACCAGCACCCACACTGGTTCCTTTTACCTACTTGAGGGAGGCATCTTCATAGCCAAATTAAACCCAAGAAATGTTATATTTGATGAAACCCTGCCGATGTTATATTTGGACTCTGAGACTCTGAATTAGTCTAACCATGGGATATTTATAATATGTAGATGAATATTGGGGTTTTTACCATGATACCAGTCTGCTACCCAAGGCCAAAAATGGTCACTGGTGAACAAGCCCATTGGCAATCTCCTCTCCTTGTCACATTCTCTTGCATGCTGTGTCAACAGGCATAGCCAGCACTGATAGGTAATGAAGTAGACTGCCCCTCAGTTAAAAGTTGCGGCTTCTTGCAGTAAACCTTGAAACTTTCCTCTGACTGAGTGGGATAGTTCTCTTGTATGTCTTGGATCTACACCAGTAAACTGTCATCAAAAGCGTTTGTTGTGGAGCCTTCAGAGCCAAGCCCTAATCCTGAGCCCTAGCTAAGTTCTAGCTTCTTTTCTGTTATGTGAAAACGCCGCAGGTACAAAGCAATTTTAAAAAGATATTTGGTAAACGTCTAAGGACCCAAGCATTTATATTTTTTTAAGGAACATGATAGGCCTGATTGACAAGTTGGTGACACTCAAGTCAAGGGGCAGTGGATAGTATGGGACTTTTACTTACTCACCAGCGGGTTTGAAGAGGCGACACTTGCCATACCAAACAAGGATTGTACCACTGAACCATCACCCCTAGGACATAATCTTACACCCTAAATTAATTAGTTTGTTTTCTTCATAAGGACATGAACCCTATGTGAACAATTATAGGTGCATGACCCTATGATCATAGGGGCCTTCAAATGATTGAGTGTCAACTAGTTCGTGCAGTTTCATCTTGGGAAGTTTCTAGAAGTAGGAGACTTCTCAACAGTGAAAGCCATAGCACTACAAGAGAACCTGTCCCCAATCCACCGCACATTCCACCCATCTTCTAGGAGGAATGGGACCTCCACTTTACTGGATTTAAAACATTTTTAATGAAAATCTTAATGAATTCTAACGCCTAGTAAGGTATCCACTAGAGTTTCACCATGCACCACACAATGTCCATTAAACTTCAATAGTGTACATTTGACGATGGACGCCAATATATATATATAGTAAAATTCATGTATTTGTTTGGCTACTTGTGAATTGTAGTGTCAATTCAACGGACATTTGGATAAAAACACAATCAAAGAAGTCATTCAAGTGAGTGGACACTTCACAAAACTACATTTTTGTGTATTTGAAAGATCATGACGAAAGCATAATAGTTTGAATTGGCATAATGTTTTGGTATATTTTCAATTAATTGCAAAGTTTATATCTTTAAATCTTAACACAAATCAAAAATATTTTTGCATGTTCAAAGCATTCAAACCTTGAAAGTGAATAGCCCTTATTTTTTTTCAAACATCCTTTTTTCTATCAAATGTACACCATTGTGTCTGAAAATTAAAGAGGATTTTAATATTGATGATTAGTAGGGCAAAAGGACTTGAACTAATGAAAATTATTTTTATAACTGATTTGAATTCATTTGTTCAAAAATGTTTTTGACCTTGAAATTATGGATTTTGAATAGGTAACATAAACATAAATTGTTCATATTTATGTGATAGAAGGCATGAATGCATAACATATGTGATATAAAATCAATTTTTAGTCAAAACATATTTTTATCTAACATGTAATGTTAAACTAGGTATCCAAAATATAAAAACTTAAGTTAATAAACCAACACAAAAATGACACATGTCGTGTGCAGTCCTTGGAAAATAACTTGTACCTTGGCTCCTTTGGCTTTTTTGACCATGTTTTCACCCATTTATAGGCTATGTGGATTTCAATGGACATTAATGGGTCTCTTTAATGAACTTTTTAGTGAAAATTTGGTGTACACTAATAGGGGATGCGGACATTAGTAAATCCTTTTAGTGTATGAACTATTTAATCCCGTAGATATTGATTGGGGATTAGTTTGATCAACAATAGTAACAATGTAATATAAATGAGACATTATGATTAAATTGCATTCACCTTTGAGACATTTTATTTGTTTGCAATTCAATTGTACATGGCTTTGATTGTAATTCAAAAAAAAAATCAACCAATATCCTTCAGGCTAGAGTTGTCATGGTTTTTAGCAACCATGATCACATTAATCATTACCAAATTATTCCCTTTAAATGATGAACTTTTACACCCAAGTGTGGCACGTAATGCACACAAAAGATGAATCAACTAATAACCAAGAATTAATTTGTTGACCTAGAGTATGCCACTCTACTTGAAGTTCAAAAGACCTCACTTGTTTACATGATGTTGATGAAATGTGGTTAATCAAGGATAACTATAAATCTATTGCAACCAATAGATTTAAATAACTCTACTAACTATTTGTATAATGTTTGGCCGTTGCTTGTGTTATATGAATTTCAAATTCATGTTTATATGTTTTGCACACTCCTTTTCAATCTCCACCATATATTCAACAACACCCTTAGATCATTCTTTCAACATCCTAAATAAATCACCAAACTTCACTTCACATAACTAAGTTTTATGCCTTCTATCAACCACACAAATCAGCAACAAAAAATAAAATCTTAATAAAATGCAATCACAAATAGGTCATTAGTCACACACCTATGTACATTATCCATGAAATCTGATCTAAGATTTCTTTTGATCTTAGAAGTAATGCATGAGAATCACCCACTAAAATCTCACACCAAAACCTCACAAGGTTGAATGATGAATTTCACCCATACAACCATTGTGCTATAAAACATGACATGCATATATTAATTGAATAAATGTGAAGGCTGATTTAATCTACCAAATGTTACAAGCTTAAGACATAACAAAAAAATTACACTTTTTGTTGGTTTCTTACCTCTCAAATTTACAACCATATGCAACAAGTTCCATTTGATCCATTCCCACAAAACAATCAGGTGATCAATTCTTCATACACCAAAAAAACATAGTTAATCACAATATGCTACTTTCATTCCTTGTCATTTTTTTTTGTGTCTTTATGATTTAAAACCTTAACTTAATGGTTTACTTCCACATTTTTCATGACATAAATGTGTGAAAAGAATTTGTCCAATAAATGGGCAGGAAAATTCAAATTGAACAATCTCAAATCAAAAACGAATGTGACATTGATCATTTTCATATACTATTTCATCCTTTGAACATGAAACCCTAAGCTCATGTGTACACCTATTCATTCAAATTGGTTCCTGAGATGGGATTGGTGATGAAGCAATCAATTTTCTTGAAACCTAAGCTAGTTTACATTCTTGTGTCTTTTTTTTAGGGTGTATGTACTCTAAGGTGATTCATTTTATTTTAGAAACAAGAGTCCACAAAAGTCCATTCTATGTGTTAAAATTTTGAAACTTTTTGGTACCATGGGTTCAATGGTAATGAATTCTATGTATCAAAAACAATAAAATCCATATAAATAGAAGCCCACCTACATATTTCAAATATGTACACCTTTAGAATTGTTTTTGAAATTTTTGAAAAAAACAACTATGTTATGGACTTATGAAAATATGGTTCAATTTTGACCAAAAGTCCCTAATTAAAGTTTGATTATGATTTTTGAAGGAAAAATTTCACATAAAAATATATTATTTAATGTTACACCATATATTAACTCCCTGTAGATAATTTGAATTGGAATTCAATATGAATTTTTTAATTTTTTACCATTCCAACCTATCAACCAATCCATATTTTTGTACTTTAAAAGTTCATTGTGAAAAGTGGGTGTACTTTTATTTGAAAAATAATTATGTAAATACTTTCATAATCACGTTGTTGATGTATAAAGGTCCAAATTCTTAAAAGGAGTACAAAAATATTGTCATAGTATCACCCTTTTTTATACTCCTTTACATAATCCTTATTTACCATGTAAAGACATAAAATGGATGAGATTGATAGAATTTAGAATTGTAATTAATATGGTACTTATAAAAATTTTGACACATTTTGACTCGTTAATATTGATGGGGATCAAAATATGGAAAAAAAAAGACTCCATTAAATATTAAGTCCTTTTTGTCTTGAATGGTATAGAAAGAATTTGGACCCGTAATCAATTTTAAATTCCCAATTTGATAAGTTTTATTATTCATTATAGGTGTTCAAAGAAAAGGCATTTTGCAAAAATGGGCATTGTGATTCAAAAAGTGAACCACCTTGATGTGTATTCATCTTTCAAATGATATTAATCATGTGTTATTACTTTTAATATGTTGTTGTTTGTTGTACACTATTGTATTGTTGTTGTTGTTGTTGTTGGGGTCTTTGCATGGTACAATGGACCCAAAAAGTTGTCACAATCTTGTAATTTTTAATACAAACAAAATTTCAAAATTTGGGGACATAATTGGAAAAGGTTTGGTAGTGAAAATGTGTGATTAAAGGGGGTTCACATCTTAATCTATGGGCAAAAGCATGGTTGGGTGGCTCGAAAGCGGAGTTTAAAAGTCCATAATTTAACACTAGCAATTTATTTTTGTAGTTTTAACAATTATCAAACCATAAATCCTATAATTATTTTCTATGTTTTTATTCATAAATATAATAACCCAACTTGTGAATATCCCTAAACATGTGATTGATAAGAAAATCCATGCAAAAGACTACTTTTTAAAATGTGAATTGGATTTTCAAAAATAAAAATTTACAACAATCACATCATTTAAAACTTTTAGAAATTAAAATATATATAATAGGAAAGTTTCAATGCACTTCATTTGATAATGCTTCATTTTTTATTTTGACATTATTTTGACCTTTTTTGAATCCACAAATTTTTCATTTTTTTTGTGTGACAAACATCGTGCTGTCATTTCAAAAGTCTATTACAAGTCCATAATCTTCTTTAAATTCATCAAATTTTTTAATGAAGATTCCCAGTAAAGTTTATCACCATGAATAATTAAAAACTTTGTAATGATGATTTTGAATATGGCTTTAAATTTTACGTTTGTGTGTAATCCAAAAAAATTACAAATGTGATAGTCCAAATTGTCCACCTATTCATGCTTTCACCCCTATCATTATGTTGTGAAATTGATGCAAATAATAATGATGAAATAGTCCTTTGGAATATATAATTTGTAACATGCAATTACTTGTCACAAACTCATTATTTTAACAAAAGGACCAAAAATTATTTCTTTTAGTTTAAAATTGTCAATAAAAAATTGCAAATCAATGTATATTTGTACAATGATCAATCTTCCATCAATTTTTTTCTAATTGACTTAAAATCATGAATTTCTTATTTGAATTAGATATAAACCTTTAATGGGACATTATGTTATAATAATGATGATGGTTATGATGTTTGTACATTGTAAATTGTTCTTTTATTGAAGATATAGATGCTTTAAGTGTTGATTTTATTATCCACAAAATTGAAGCTTTTTAATGGTAAAAAATGGCATACAACTACCATATACGGTGATTTAAACAAGTTTTATAGTGTAATTGGTGTACATTTACTCAAAAGAAATAAACATGAAGCAATTTGATATTTAAATTATATTAATTATTTATTTTTTAAAAGGCTTAAATCAACTAAATGTAATTTTTTTAAATTTCAAAGAATGAATTGAAAGTTGTGATGTTTTTAATAGTTTCTATGCATCCAGTTTTGATTACATTTGGATCCAACATATCATGCAAATACTTCTCGTGTTATTAGTGTTATGTCATTATTATGTTGGTGCTACTATTGTGTTGTTGCTACCATACTATTGTTGGTATTTCTTTATTAATGTTCTTGATTAAGTGTTATTGTGTATTATCTCAATGTTGTTGTGGTTATAAAATTATTGACTGTTATGCAATAAGAAGGTGTGTAACCAAATCTTTTGTTTTGTGGGGTTTGTATATGCATTTGTTGGTGATGTCATTATACTTGAAGTGGGTAAGTGTATATTCATATTGGAACATTTGAAAATGAATGGAATTTAGATCTCACTTTATTGGGGACAACTTGGTTGACATGTATGCAAAATGCGGAAGCATGGTGCATGCTTAGATATTGTTAAACAAGATGCCAATGTTTCAAAATGTAATGATTTAAACCAACATGATATTCTAGAGCATATGAATGAGTTGGGCAAAAGCAAAAAATATTATAACTACAAGTGCAACAAGAAGGTGTGTGGTCAAACTCTATAATTTTTATGGGAATGTTGTTTGTGCATGTGTTAACATAGTTGTGTTTGAAGAGGCCAAATGTATTGTTCATGATGAGATCATTGAAAGAGAATGGGATTCATATGGACCTTTGTGGGAAACATGCATTGGTATGTTTGATCACCATGAAAAGGAATTGAAAGAAGAGGTGAAAAAATTTGGGGGGGTTGTAGTGATTACAAGGATTTTGGTTGGCATCTTATAGCAACAAATAAATTTGGTTGCCATTGGACAACCGATTATGAATTTGGTCGCCATCAATGGATTAGGTCCATTTTTTATCACCATTTGGGAATAAATAATTTGATGGCGACTAAATTGTTTCTTGACTGTTCAATGGTGATTGATTTTCTAAGAGATCTTTGAAGGTATATGAGTTTTTAAATGAAACTCTTGATTCATTTTGAGCACTTTCTTTCCCATTTGGCTTTTGTGTTTTTAATTACCCACTGGTAATCAATTCATGGAAGCCTAAGTGAGTTGAAATGATCAAATCCTTGGCGAAAGGCGACTTTTTTGCATTTTGTGAAAGTTCTTGAAAACCTTAAACCTTGACTTTTCAAGGTTGTAATTACCATTAATGATTAATATTTGGAAAGTTTTAGGTTTTTTGGCATCCTAGATTTTGATGATGCCATCAAATGGACAATTGAACAAACGATTTTCAAAAGGACAATCTAAATAAATTCCCCCAAATTCATTATCCCACACATCATTTGGTAGTTATTCTTGTAAACCTTTGAGTGACCCACCTTCAACCATGTTATGGATTCCAAACACAACAAATGTGTTCATATTGTTGGGTGGAGATAATTAGGGTGGTTATGGCGTGGTGTGTAAGGTGCAAATTGAAAGATTCGATCACATCCCAAATACAATTGAGTTGGCAGGGAAAACACCCAAGACGGATAATAAGCGAAAAGTGCATAAACAATGATCAATGGAAGCTTTGTCTTGCCCATTTGAACATCCAAATGTTGTCAAATTCCTTGCATCCATGCAAAGACCATGGAGGTTTACACATTGTGATGGAATGGGAAAACTCTTCAAGAAATGTTGGATTACAACACGAAGTACTCCCCCATTTTGGATAATCAAACCTTACTATGACAAGGGGGGGCGGATATGGAAAGGCAAACATGACTTGTTGCTTTTAAACAAAATTGTGTGGAGTTGGCATGGGAATTCATAAACATTATGGATATAATACACCATTTTGGAATTTTGCACAACGACTTGTCCAAGGACAATATTATGCTACATTTTTTGCCAAACAAACTAGATGTTGTGTACATAAGTGTTTGTGATTGGGATGAAGTTGGGTGCTTGCAAGAGGTGACACCATCATTGTATGGGTTTACTAAAGAGTAAGATGCCACTAACGCAAACAAAGTAAGTTGATGGGTGGCCCCATAATTGTTTTTTGCTTATAGTGAATCGAAAATTACAAATTCCCTTCAATGAATGGCCAAGAAACATGCCACAACTTTGAGGTTTGAAGCATATTTGGTGGGCAAGTTAACAAATGTCATAGGGGGTGAAGATTGGGATGCAAAATATTTTGTGAACAATTTAACCAAGATGTCATTTGGGAAAGTGATTCATGACATGTGTGAACCAAATCTAGAGGCATGTAAAACTATTCAACACTTTAGAGCCAATATAAATTGATCCCACACACATTAATGGGGTTTTTTACAACTCGACTACACCTAATGAATGTTATTGAAGGTAGCCATAGATAGTTTGCAAATGCTACATATGGAATTTGGTGTAATTTACATGATCTTTCAAAGATGGCATGTTTTTTACTTGTGGATTTTATAAAACCCAATTTTATGAATGAATCATGTTGTCATGTGTAATCAAATTTGATAGTTGCGAATCCATCCTCTTTACACATTTGAAATTTGTGAATCTATGTTATATAATGATGATATATTTCTTGTAAACATAAGACACAATGATCATTTATAATTTTACACAAGTACTGCCCATTTGTTTTATAATTTTGAATTATGGATGATTAAACTTTCCATTGATAATATGCTTTGATAAATGTTCTCATATAATTGATAGACATCAAATAATTAAAAAGAATTTAGAAATTCATTTGAAGCAATAATTTTTAATGCAAATACAAACCATTCATTTTGTAGATTTTTGTTTTGGTTTTCATTTTTTTGGAGGCAGTGCCTACCAAGGCAAAGATATTGTGTTTAGATTCATTATAGAGTATAGTAGCTTTAGGGATTTTGACCCCTAGGTAGTAGGTCTATTTTTATATGAAGATTTTTGAAAGATGATATTTTAACTTGTGTTGAAACTTGAAATTAGTTATATAATTGTGATATCTTGAAGGATTTTGGTTTCTTTTAGATGATTTTTTTGAATATTATATTTTTGCATGGTGAAATATTTGAATTTCCATAATTTTCCTTTCACCTTAAAATACTTTTGAATGTAAATGGTAAGGCCATAATGTGACACACCCCTTGTCTTCAATTGTGGGGACTTATATTATACCCAAATTACATTATATATTTTTTATTGAAATGTTTTTTGAAAATAAAAAATATTTTAATTCTCCAATTTATTATTGCATGAAAACATTCCTTGTTGTGATGAAACCCTAGTAAACCCTTCTTGTCCATTGCCAAAAGGGTCATTGTCCAATGACCAATCATGTTGGCAATCAAAGAAAATGCCGACCCAAAATGGTTGTTAACAATGGAAAAGTTGGCGACCAAAAATTCAATGATTGAAAATGTGGCAATGGAAAAACTAGCTATAAAAAATGTGGTGATTGAAAGATGGTGACAAAAGATAGCGACCAAAAACATGGCCATCGAAAGCTATGGCAACCAAAAGTTATGGTGACTAAAACATGCGGGAACCAGAATTTATGGTGACCAAATTCTTGTGGTGATTAAATACCTATGGTGATTGAAAATGTGTGGTGATCAAAATTTGTGGCGATCGAATTCATGTGTTGACCAAAATTATGTGGCGATCAAAATCTTGTGGAGACCAAATTCTTGTGGTGATCGAATTCTTGAAGTGACCAAATTCATATGGCAACCGAAAATGTGTGGTGACCAAAATTTGTGGCAATTGAATTCCTATGGTGATTGAAGTTTTGGCAACCAAAATTTTGGGGCAATTGAAAGGTGTTTTGTTGCCACAAGGTTTACAACAATCGAAACGAGTCTAATTTTGATCATTCAGGAACTTGCTTCAAGTAACTTGAAAGTGCCTTTGACCTAAGTTGACTGTAGGCTTGACCTATGTCGACCTTATACTAACATGACATAGGGGTGTGTCTATGTCCAAATGCGTTCATCACGATGTGACGAATGCATGGACATGATGACAACTTGGGTTTAAGTATGATAGTTTGTACATACCTAGTTCATATTCAAATTATAGTTATTAAACATATTTAATATTATAATCATTTTAATAATTAGTAGAATATATTAATAAAATAATAATAAATCACTAAATTATTGCTATAACTAGTTAATGATTAGCTTAGGTTAATTATTTTAGTATTATTATTATTATTATCATCTCATTATTCTTATTTTATTCATTCTAATAATTAGTATTTAAAAAATAACAATTTCACTAAGTGGGTGTATGCACTCTAAAATGGCTCATTTTCAACAAATGTTCCATTCCCTTAAAGTTCATATGGTAGTGTTAAAATGACAATCTATTTTGATATCATTAATTTAGTGGGGAATTACATGGTGGTTAGTGAACTAAAAAACCCATATAAAGAATAACCATTCTAAACAATTCTTTGATGTACATGTTAAGAAAATAAAAATTGAAATCCACCCAAAAATGATTATGATATGGATTGATAAGAATATGGTTCATGTTAAACCATTCAAAAGTTCATAACTGTTTTTTGGTTAAATGTTTTTTAACAATGTTTTTGCACGTATGTTATCATATATGGAGACCTTATAATATATCCCAAATAAAATTCATAACAAAAATGCATGTGTATAGAGGCACAAACAATAAACCAATCCATATCTTTCAACTTCAAAAGTTCATTACAATATATTTGGTGTATATATCTTACACTATTTAAAAATAAATGTCTTCTTCTTCAAGTTGAAAATCTTAATCTAGCCACAATTTGGAAAATTATTGTTTTTATGTCATGTTAATAACATGCAAATGCACACCACTTTGCAAAAAACTAGATTATGACACAAAAAATGAATCACCCTAACTTACAACCACCCAAGTCTAAAACATTTTGATAAGTTTTGCAATAGTTGCATATGGGTCACATTGAAGATGCCATCCTTTGGTTCAAGTAAGGACCTTAAGGTTATATTATTATAATATTAAATTCCTTCAATTTAAGTTAGTTTTTGTGATCCTTATGTGGGTGGGTATTGCATTTGAAGAGGAAAAATCCAATGTATATTTTATGAACACTATGTAGGTATTATAATTTGAATACCTTTGATCCACTTTAGTTTTTGTGACCCCAATGCGAATATTACATCTTTTGTATTGGCGGTTTTTTGTGTTTATGGAATTATTGTGGAATCATTTTTAATTTGCATATGTATAGTGAAAATTAATGGATTAAGGTATTGCATGAAAAAATATGATTACAAAAAATGTCATATTCATTTAATTCAAAGATCGACATTATTAAAACTACAATTTGGTGGTAAGCCTCTACCACCTCCACCACCTTTGTTGCGTGATGTTGCATGTGCATTTGGTGGTGTTTTATGGTGAGACGAACCATCGACCACAACTTGATCCTTCATGGTTCCACACAACTTAAATCATAATTACAAAATTAATTGTGACTAGTTTCAATCTTGAAACAATTGAACCTTAATTAATGGAAGGATTTGAAAATACATACCATCGTGGATCATCTTTAATGGTTGGAAATCAAAAATTGCTTACATTTTTTTTGACTCAAATGGACTTGTTAGACTCCTATTTCCCTAAGGTAACATTCCATGCAACCTTTGCCCTCTTAACAATCTCATTCATTTTTTCAAAGCAATTTCATTCCATTGTAGCCTTTGTTCATGAACAAACAACTTCCTTTTGTTCATTTTGTTACAAAATAGATTGGGCATCACTCAAAATGCAAACATTCAATATTTGTGGTTTTAACATCGGGAGCCCCCTTCATGAATTGAAGGGTGCCTGAGATTGCTCTTCTCAATGATGAGTTGATGCACCTTCTTCATGTGGGTAGTTAGTTACCATTTTGCAATTTCATTGTAATACTCACCAACTTCACAAGACCATTTGGAGCCCTCATTGACCCATTTGATGCCCTTCCTTGTAATTTGAGGATGGTGAGGGGTCTTTCAAAACAATATAGTAGTGGTTACTAGAAGGAATTTTTTCATCATGGGCATCATCTCTAACATTAGCCCCTCCTTCCTCGATGGATTCAAAAGTTGGAAAATTTGTAAATGCGAAAAACAAAAAAGTTTCAATTTTAAAACTATTTTGGTTTCACAAAAGGAAAAAAGACATAGAAATCTCACCTTCCTTTTTTCACATATGTGATAGAAGGGGGGTGGGTTGAGATGATATTGAAACATAACAAATATAATCCAACAAAAAATACTTTGCATTCCATAAACAGGTTCAAACCCAATTTGGGTTACAAATTTTATATATAATAACAAATCATAACTACATTGAGATACTGGTTTTTAGTTACATTCTCCAAATTTCACATGAAGCAAAATAGGAAGTATCATGATTTTCAACATTTGTAGGAATCTACAAAGCTTCTTCTAGAGCTTTGTGTTCATTGCTAAACAGCTCATGGGCCACCCTTTCTTTTAAAACTTTGTGCTTTGAATTGTTGTTGCATCAATTTTTGCATTTGGCATTACTACCCCATTTGGGGCAACTTACTGCTTTTCACCCATGAAGATGGAAGGTTTGGGTTGACCTTGCAATGTTCTTTCGTGTGTTTGCAGGGTTCTGCAATATCCTTGAACAAAAGAAAAAGAAGATGATTAATGCTAGAACAAAAGAATATAAACAAAATGGTGTTTTGATAACACACATTCTGGGGTGCATGTTTTTTTGGTTCTAGTTGCCACAAGAAGCTTTCTAGTTTTAGGTGAATTTCTTTAGTCTTTGGTCACACCCAGAGTAAAAATTTCTAGTTCTGGATAAGTTTTTTTGGTTTGTGGTCACACACAAAGTTTTTCTAGTGTAGGGTTTGCAGGGTAAGCTTTTTTGGTTTTGGTTTGCACACAAATTTTTTTGGTTTCTGGGTAAGTGTTTTTAGTTCTAATTTCCACACAAAGGTTTTTCGTTTTGGTCAAGTTTGTTTCGTTTTGGGTCACATACAAAGCCTTTTTGGTTTAGGGTTTTCAGGGCATGTTTTTCTGGTTCTAGTTCTCAGGGTAAGTGGATTTGATTTTGGTTTCCAAGGTATGGTTCTGGTTTTCACACGCAAGCATTTCTAGTTTTGGTTTCTAGGGAAAGTGGTTTTGGTTACAAGGTAAGCATGCAACACACACAAACATGAAATAAGAAGATGGCAATGGCCCTTGGTTGGAGAACTAACAACCCATGTGCAAAGAAAGAAGAAGAAAATGAATAAATATGCGACAATAAGGGGGGGAGGTGGGTGTGTAGTTTTTTCAAATTGGGGGACAACGTGGGATGGGAAAAGGAAAAGGTCCAGAATGGTGGTTTTGGTCTGAGTTCAAAATGGCTTGAACAGCCGCATCGATAACCCGATGCAGTGGTGGGTGCTAGGTCACAACGGCCAGAATGTCCCCACCATTCGGCTTTACATGATAGGTAATGCCTTGGTAGCAGGGCATCACACCCTGTGAACCAAAGGCAGAGCTCTTGGACCAAGGCATTGCGTCCAAAGGAATGCCCTGCTACCAAGGCATTAACTAATATAATAAACAAGGCGCCGGGCGGTCCCAGTGTACAGTGGACCCTCCTGTTATAGAGAGGGCATTGCAATACAATCAGAGGACATTTCAATACAATGAGAGAGCATTTCAAAAACTGAAACACCCTCTGTACAATGGGAGGCCTACATATATGGAGGAAGGAGCCCCTTTGAGAGATTTGAGAGCCTGGCCAAGGGCAATAGCCCGAGGTTGGGCTGGAGAACTAGGAAGAGCCTCATGGTGTTCCTTGGGTCCTTCCCTACCCTAAAGAGCCTTCAAATTTAGGAATCTTAAAAACAGTGTAATGTACCTTTTTTCTGAAATTAAGATTCAGAAAAAATTGAAATCCTGATAGTTTCAAGATTCCTGAACTTGAAACTGGTAAATTCTACCAGGGAAGGCGCTTTCAAATACAAAGACTAAATTTGAAAAGTTCTTTACATTATTTCAATATAACCCGTTGTCTGGGGGAGACGAGCTGCAGCTCTCATCCATTGGAAAAGACATTGATAGGATGACCCTTGGAACAGAATGATTGGGCACAGCCTCCCATTCCAACCAGTTACCCACCCTGTTCTTTTGACAAAAATGAGGACTTGGCCTTCTGAGCATCTTTGTTAAGCAGAACCAGCGTCCAGCGTGCAGGAGAAAAAGAAATAAAACCCCCTATGGGATGGGACGAAATCTTTAGCATTCTTATTGTACTCACGCAGCACAGGAGCTGCGGCAATGGCGTCCTGCAAGGCACGTTTCATAAATGATCTGAACCAATGATTGCACAAAGCTTGGTGTATGCTTTGCATGCCCATTTTGGGCCTTGTCATTGCTCACTCAACAGGAGGAAAAACAGTATGTTAACGAACAGGATTCTGTGAGAACGTGAGTGGACACTTTCTCTTATTTGTCCCAATATGTCAATTTAGTGTTGATCTGCCCACAAGATGGCTATAACTGCTAAGATCCAATAGTCCTATATCCCTGGGTCTTGAAGAAACCAGAAGTTGAATGAGAAAATCAGCTGTCAAATCTGAAATTGGAGGATCCATGCCAGTGATATTTTTTTCAATTTTCTGATGTTACATCATTAAATGGTGACAGGTTTTTAGAACCTGTCTACAAAGCAGAAACACTTGGTTAAAATGCTACAAAATTATAAACAGAGTCCGAATGTGATGAATTATTAGTTTTTTGAAATGCGGTGATTTTTCTTCAGAAAAACAGGGAATATTGTGACAGAATACTCTCTTTAAAATTTTAATTTTCTCATTTTCACAAAATATCGCACCAAAAAAAACGTAGGTATTCTGCAACATTTTGATTGATGTTAGTGCAAAATTCAGGTCAAATAATTTGAACACTGCTGCTGCTTGTAAGCAAACGAAACTAGTCTGCAGGTAATAATCCAGTTCCTCTCCTGAGGAGGTTGCAGGTTCAAAGCTGGAGAGAAATGACAATACATGCAGAACAAAGCCTTGTCCTGCACTTGGCAGGACAAGTGTTGACCATGGAGTGCATGAACTGAGTGATGTGCAGAAGCATGAATTCCCACCTGCAAAGTTTGTTAGATGTTTGACATCCCCTGCCCATAACCAAGCCAGAGTTCTTCGGTGACAACTTTTCCCCTTTAGTGTAGGGCTCAGCTTGATGGCTCTCAGAATTGGTCCCTTCAATTCATGGCCTCTGCTAGCTACTGGGAACGAGGTTTCATTATAGGCTCACCAAATGAGCTTTTTTCTATTCATCAATGCATAGGCACAGACACACTGAAAAATTGAGTAGTCTTGAGGGGCTGACATCTTTCACAAGGTAGAGGTTCCAAACAGCCCAGGACGTAGTCATTTATATTCTGCTAACGCAGGCCAGATAGATGATCATTGATGGGTGAACAACAATTTGTGAATTACTTAGCATTTTCAAACTCTGCACATGGACATACGTTAATACTCTATGCAACAAGTATTGCCAAGAAACTTATTGTTATGTTTTGAAACTTCACTCATTCTAAAATCGCTGAAAAAAAAAATGTTTGCTACGCCCCGCCTGTTCCTTAAAATGTGCAGTCTACTTTCCTTCCAACAACAATAAAATGAGTAAAACTGTAGCTGCTTAAGAGCAACCGTGAAAATTGTATAAGAAGAGCAAGAAAGTTAACCAACGTTGCGTAGCACGCACGTGCTTGCCTTATGTTGGCCCGCTGAGGCTGGTGTCTACGTTGTGTTTTAGAAAGGCGCCCTCATGCTGATGGTATAGCAATAATATTTCATTTTTGTGAAAAGCGAATAAAAAATATAGACTTGTGACCTTTTTCGTCTATTAATCGAGGGTGCACGACTCACCCGTGCACCCCCCTTTTTTTTGTTTCTTTTGGTTCAGATTGTTCGTAAAAAACGCCATTATGTAAAACATGCATACATATTAAAGTGCGTGGGCTGCATGTACTTTACTTTGTAAAGGAAAATGGTTATATGTATGGATCTCGAAAAGGTGCGTACGAAACTTTGGTCTGGGCCACCTGTAAGACATCAATTTTCGATGAATAAACTACGTGCGTTTAACAGATGATTTTTTTATTAAAAGAATTGCTCTACGAGCTATGGCAGAAATAATAAGTAACTTGCTTACACGATTTATTAAGGTGCGGCTTAAGTCTAGGCTTAAGCTATCATTGTGTCCTTTCACTGAAAGTAAATATGCCAGTTAAATTAGTGATGTTTCTTATCATGAAATGGAACAGAATCTTGGTGTGCCATTTACTCCAATCTCGGTATCCCTGTTTGCCATCTTACATGACTCCTTGACTTTGGGCCGCCTTTGACTGCAGTCCCATTCGTCCACTGCAGAATCTGTTCACTTGTTTGGTGTACCAATCAAAAGATTATGTCCAATAATTTCTTTTCCATGTTTGTTAAATGGAATAATTTAACAAGCTTTCTTTGGTTATATGGTAGTGCATCCACAAACATACTCTGGAACTCTAGTGAGTGACATGGAGACTTTTGGTCGGTGTCAGCCCACCAAATGCAGTCAATGCTATTCATAATATTTTGTTTTATTCAGGAAAGAAAGAATTGTTGTCATATGCAAATGTCAATGCCCGTCATGATTTTGCAACACAAGTGGATGCTCATGTTGGGAGTTTTACCCTGATACCCTATTTTGAGGCTTCTATTTGCCTTGTACTTCTGGTGGATGGGTCACCATCCCTGCTTTTTGTTATACAGGGTTTTCTTCTATTTTGAGGAATACATATATCCTTTCAACAATGTGTTTTCATCATCATCATGGACTCTTCGTAAGTATTATTGAGCCACTAAACATTCCATTCCTCTTATGGGATATCAACCTACTCCTTTGTAAATTTCCAAACAGCTCCGAAGTCAATTAAAGGAGATAGTATCAAAACAAAAAGTTTCTAAGAGTGGGCCATTTGTTAAAGAGCCTGGGGAAAACCTAGAATATATAGTCTGCCCATTGAAGAGGAGAGATTCAGTGGAAATGCTCCTGAAATTTGTTAAGATGTGGTGGAACATTCCCTTTATGGGATATCAACATACTCCTTTGTGCACTGAAAATCTCACAGATTAATAATACAGAATTAATATCTTTCTCTAGCCCCTTGGAGCCCAAGTTTAAGTTCCTTTCATGCTAAAAAGATCAGTCGGGGTTAGGCCTTTCACCTAACCAGACTCCTTTCCTTCCCTGGAGTTATATTGTTTGTTAAACTATTTGTTGTACTCAAATTCTTACACTATTACAGAACCTGTCTTCAAACCACAATGCAATTCCATTCAAATCAACCTAAGTGGAATGGACTCGATCCAAACCACTCGAATTCCACCTCATTGTGGGCATAGCGGGTTTTTATCACTAAGCCTTCATAATTAGTGGAACATGTTCGCATAAATCCCATCTCATTATGTGCATAGTGCATTCCTAAATTGCATCACCCCTAAAGTCTATTTCCCCTCCATTGTTTATGGTCATAATTGATTTAAAGTATTTACATGGTTAATATTTCCACCTTGAGTGGAATTCGCCCATGGGGAAAACTGTCCCACTTGCCCAAATAGAGCTCACAAGTTAAATATGTTATGTTAGTATTAGGATCAAGCTCCAACCTTATACACATTAGAAAAGGAGAGAAGAAATAAAAGTTCTTCATTAATGACAATCTAAAGATGATCATAAGAAAAAGGCAATATGCCAGCAATCAAACATGTAGTTACATCACAAAGCATGTGTGAAGAGCTTTGCCAAGTTAGCAATCTACACATGTCGTAATTTTTGAGAGTGCAAGGTCCTTGTTCATATGACAAATTTTCTAATATCATCATAAGCAAATTTAAAGCCTTTGCAAACAACCATTCTAGCTCCAACCCAATCACACATTCCCTAATATCAATCTAGTAATCCCACATCTTCCACAAAAGCCAAGCCTATAACGTTGGCATTATGTTGCATCTCCCACTTTGTTCACCCAACACACTAGCAAACCATGTTACACATGGGAACCCAACTCTTACCTCTTCAAAATTAACCCACAACATGACCAACATGTACAATATTTAGTACACTTAGTGCTCCAAGATAAAATAGAATCCACACAAAAATCTACCACATAAGTTATACAAATTCGTTTTTTCTCTATATTGCCAATAGCCAAAATCCATGAGTTGTTCAACATGATTCATATTACTATTGATTCAACATGTTCAAATGGTTCATATTACTATTGATTTCATAAACTAGAGATTGAACATGATTTACACATATGAAAATCCTTTATCTAAAGCATTAAACTGCAATAACTAATTTCTCATTACAATGACACAAATTTGTTTAACATTAGGTTTTCCCATCATCCATGAAACCTAAACATATGTTCTTGTTGCAAAAATCACATTAACTCATTATCAACTCCAACAAAAATTGAAACATCTAACACATGATACACCCAAGTGAATTACACTAAAAATCAAACATGTCCAAAAGTGACATGAATGGAAGATGGGTGAAAGATGCATGAAAGATCCAAGTGGAAAATAAATCCATGGTGGAAGATGGGTGGAATGTTCTGACTTTGTAAAAATAATATAAAATGGGATCATTTTGGGAATTCAAAAGGAACATGTTGGGAATAAAGGAAAACAATCTTCCCCCACCCAAAACTTAAAAGAAAAAAATCAACGCATGCTGAGCCTTCCCATTGATTGCATGAAATTTCTATTTCCAAAACTGTTTGTCACCATTTTTGGCTTGGGCTAATACCCCATTATAAATTGGGGGTACTTATTGGATCAAAGCTTGGATAAATTCTAGAATGCCCTTTTAAAATATTGAATATTTTAATAAAAGCCAAGTATGAAATTATCCTTGGGGAAGTCAATGTGTTAAATTTTCCAATTATGTGCGTCAAAGAAAATATTGCTTGGAGGCTATAATATTATGTGAGGGATATTTAATTTTATTTATTTATCCAAAATCCTAATATCAACATATTTGAGCCACTTTAAACTTAATTAAAAAATTACATTTGCATTAATTTTCAACAACCCATATTTCTTGAATTTGAAATTTAAGTTGAAGGCATGAAAAATGATGAAAGAAGTAAGGTATTGTGCATGACTAAAGGAGCATCATGCATGCAATGTTCAAATTGAGTTAAAAAACACATCAACAAACATTTCAATACCAAATCACATTTCAAATGATGAAGCACATGTATGGCAACCACAAAGTCATTACAAACAACAAACATTTGGTTTGTTGAACCATGGGAAAATTACATTTTTAAAAAATGATGTTTTTTAGCTTCTAGACTCAAAGTAAACAAGGTCTCCATTGCAACCCAAGTAAGTGAATTATCAAGTTGCTACATCTAGGCCTTCATTATAAATTATATAATTTTCATCCTACTAATTGAACCCATTTATAACAACTAATATTTATTACAAATGTCTTGTAATTATATATTTAATTTCTTAAAAAAATAAAATAAAAAATGCATACCTTATATTAATTATTTTTAGATTTTGAAAATTAACATAACCCTATTATAGAACTAATTGAGTTATATTTTTACCCAACAACAAATATATGATTACCCCATATTTTTACTCATGAAGTTTTTTAAGACAAAGAGTGACATTGCCCCCCTCCCTAAACGTTTGTAAGTTTTATGATGTTATGTATGTCAAAAAATGTTAAATATTTAATTGTACTTGAAATGTTTTGTAGATTTTGAATAAAATGATTATGTTCATGGAGGTTTTGCAATTCATGGAGGCTATTATTTCATGTTATAACAAGCATACTACTTTTGGGATTTTTGGATGTGTGCCTCCTTGTTTCACATGGCATAATTATCAAGTGTTTATAGATTGTTTGATTTTTATTGTGTTTTTTTGTGCCTTAAACCAATCTTGTCCATTGGTTTTTTTAAGTGATGCCTTGCATTATGCCATATCAGTAAGTCTATAATTGAAGGAAGAAGCGAATAACCCACCCTTGGTTGAAAATGTGTATGAAGATTTAATAATTAATTTAGAGTTGGGACTTTTTATTTCTAACATCAAGAATGAAGTTTGTTCCTGTAACACTTCCATTCAAATGAAAGGGAAGATATGTGAACATCCTAGATATTCACTCCCAAGAATCCTAACATCAAATCCCAATTTGGGAATATAATCCTTAAGTGACTTCTTAGATATTCAAAGTAAAGATTTTTCAAGGTTGAAACTTAATTGATGATTAAATTGAGTGATTTTCTTTGCGTGATTTGAAGGTTGTTGAAAAGGGCTACAATAAAATGAGCTCACATGCCCAAGATGAAATCAATTTTTGAATTGTAGAAAGTTTTGAAAAATTATGACAAAAGTGTCCTTAATGTTTACAAACACATTTAAAGTGAAATTTGGAAGGCCCAATCATAATTGAATTGAAAATTTGAAAAGCTTTTGATAAGGGCTATAAGAAAAAAAGGTTGCATGCCCAATTTGATTGAGTTTTTGAAGTTATGGTAATTTTAAGTTCAAAAAATCATGTTCCAAAATTGGGAATTTGTCATGTAGGTTTCATCGAAAGCTGTACAATAACATAATACATGGAAAATAATCATCCCAAAGTGGTGTAAGCCATGGTGAAGATTGTATGAATATGTGATTCAATTTAAATTGTAATTGCACTTAAATTTTTTTATTATATTTTGTGTAATTGATTTTTTTGTGGGTTGTTCATGAAATGTGTTAATTCCTCATAGTTCACTAGAAGAAAAATTGTTTTTGTGACTGGTTAACTTGCACTTACATGTAATTGGTTATCATTTGTGATTATATTTGGGAAAAATCATAATCAAAAGAGTCACCTAGGTGAGTTGACAGTCTTTAAAATTGCATTTTTGTATGTTTGAAAAGTCATAAGGGAAGTTCATAATAATTTGGATAGTCATAATTTTTTTAGATTTTTTTTTCTTAATTGCAAAGTTTTAATGTTCAAAACTTGACACAAATAAATTTTTTTTTGCATGTTCAAAGCATTCAAAGTTCAAGAGTGGACAATCCTTGTTTTTTTTAGATGTCATTTTTTTTTTTACCAAATTTGTAGCATTCCTTTTGAAAATTGGAAAGGATTTTAGGGTGTAAACAAAATAACATGAACCACACCCACCTGCTTTTTGGCTACTTTTGTGATGTTTTTGAGGGAAATATTTAAAAATATTCTTGAAATATATTTGAATATTCTTGAAAATATCTTTGAAAAAAATTAATTTTTTTTTCCATACTATTTTAGTAAGGATCATGTTAAAAATTTGGCAAAATATGTCGTTTTCAAAAAAATTGAAATCAATTTATGAGTCCTTAAAAATAAACATGATACTGTTTAATGAGTACTTTTGTTAAATTTTAATTCATTGGATTAATTTCAAATTAATTCATATGTTCCCATGATATATTAAAAATACAACTATCTAAAAAAATAAAAAATCTCAGCATCACATTAAATTACGACTTTAAAACATGAAAAAAAAAATACACATTACACTTGATATGGTACATGTTATTGTGATTGGACCCTTTAACATTGATGATTAGAAGGGCAAAATGATTTGAATTGATGAAAATTGTTTTAAGACCCATTTGAACACATTTGGCTCAAAAGTGCTTTTGAAATGAAAATTATGGATTTTGAAAATGTGGTTTTAACAAAAGTTGTCACATATATGTGATAGAGGGTATGAGTGCAGAATATACATGATATAGAATCAATTTGTAATTAAAACCTATTTATATTTAAAATGTAGTGTTAATTTGGGTATTCGAAAAAAAATAAATTAAATAATAAATCAACATAGAAATGACACGTGTCATGTGTAGTCCTTGGAAAAGGACTTTTACCTTAGCACCTTTGGCTCCTTTGACCGTGATTTCACCCATTTGATCATTTTTGTAATTACAAATTTTGCCATGTCATTTTTTTTGCTAGAATTATGTATAGTGATGAGTAAGTTGGGGTTAGTAATAGGTAACTAATATGTAGGTACATAAGTTGGGGTTTGATAAAATGTAGGTGGTAGGTAGCTAATGAATATATAGGTAAACTTTATAAGTTGGTTGATGGTCAATATTTTGTTTGAATTTATTGTAAGAATGTCATAGGTGGGAGTAAAAACATGGTTAGGTGATTCATTTTTTGCATTTTCAAGATTCCAAAATTTTAATTATTAAGTCATGGTATTAAAAATTAGAATTTCTTGTAATGGGAAAGTTTCAATGCATTTTAGTCTTGAATTTTTCATTTGATGGTGGTCTACTATTTTTCAAATTTCATTTTGAAAATACTATGAAATATTTTTATGTCCACATTTTTCATTTTGTGTACATGACAAATGTACATTAGAAGAAAAATTGTCGTTTGCAACCAATTTTTGCAATTCTAAATAATGTCACTTGCAATTGAAATTAAAATTACCTTCTAGTGGTAATGTCATCATTTCAAAAGTCCATTACACTATTTTCTTAAAATTCATCCATATTCTTAAATGTGATTTTCATTAAAATATATTGGAACATGAATAATTATATCTAATTTTGATAATGTTAATGTTGAATATAGATTTACATTTACTTGCTCATTTACAATCCATATAAATTGTGACCATGATATTCTAAATAGTCTCTTAAACTAATGCGCAAATCACCCTATAGTTTAGGGTAGGTTGTAATATGTAGGTTGGTAGGGTCAATACAAAATTGCCAAAATGATTCCTATTCATTCACACCATTGTTTTAGGGATCAAGGTGTTTTCTTGGCAAGTTTGATATGGCATTGAAATTATTTTTTCAAGGTTTATAAGATAGTGTACTTATGTAATCAATTTGGTTGGAATATGTAATTAATTATATGGGTCTCCATAGTCATGAAATAACAAAAGAATCTTAATTTCAAGAAATGACTTTGGGAGTCTTGGGGAAAATCTCATTTCAATGTAAAACTTGTAATGATGAGCTACAAAGTATATTATAGGGGAAAAGCTTACACCTTCCAAATGGTCATAAATTATGTAGTAGAGGTTTTTTTTAAGAATGTGAACCCATTATCTTGTGTTGAACAACATCTTTCAATAAGTTGAAGATCATGTCATATGAAAAAACATTGATCATAATCTTAATTTAAGGCTCATAATCAAGGCCAAAGTGAAAAAAAAAAAAAAACAAATATGCATGAGGTTGAAATAAGGTTTTCAAAATTGACATAACACACAAATATACATTGATTAATTGTCATGTCAATATTTCATCTAATGCATTATTTTGGCATTCCCACAATAATAAAAAATTCATTTTGCAAGTAGTTTATTATTTATTTATGTTATTCCTAGGATTAAATTTTAATTGCCATATGGGACTAGTTAGGACTTAGTCCACCTTGTTCTTGAGAAAACAGTTATTGAATTTGTCATTAAAATGATGATTAAAATTTAGTCAACACATTTGGATGATTTAAATTTCTTTTTGTTTTTGGAATAAAATTTAATGACCATGAAGACTAAGACCTAGGTCCATTTTGTCATGATAAAAACCAAGTCCTAATTCAACTTGTATGGAAATATGAAAAGAAGTTTTTATAAAAAAATTCAACTATTCAAAGTGGTGGTTGAATTTTGATTATCATCTTAATGTTTAATTGGCCTGAATGTTTTTTAAAAATTATTTATTTATTAGGATGAACTCTAATTCATATATGGATTAAGACGTAAGTCCACCCAATCCACTTAATCTTTTGGAATTTTATTGTGATGATTAAATTTCAATCACCAATTGGGGTAATTAATGTATGTGTATAACAAGTTATTACTTTGATTTAGGTTGACTTGTGTTTGACCCTAAATTGATGTGACACCACACATTCCCTAAAACAAAATGTGCCCCTATATGCCAAGTGATTTCAATGGATTTTGAGTGAATTCAATGGTCTCAACAAATGGGACCTAGTGGGATGCAATGAATTTATTGGTCTAATGAACAAGGGACTAGTGAATTGCACCCTCATTTTGTAGTAGTGATTTGACACTGCTTATTTTCGGTTGAGGAATTGCAAAGCTCAAACACATTCCTAACAATTGAGAAATATGGGAATGAAATGAAAGAATTATCATGTCTTTGAAATCAATTTCCACTTTGGGAAGTTAAGGATGAAAGCACACTAGGTGGAACATTTTGGATGCAGCAAATGATTGAGCACATTTTAGCCATTTTCAAATTTTCAATACTGGTTAATTCCAATTTATATTTCGTAAATGACAAAAAAAATACTCATGTCAATAATGATTTCATACATCAAAACACAATTTAAAGATTTTGTGAGAAAATCTTTAATATTCAATTTGTTATGGACTTTTAAGTTGTTCAAAAAGCCTATCATAGGCCATAATGAGTTTAGATTATAGGAGTACAAATTCAATACACTTTTATATATGCCCTATAATCAAGAAATGAATCATTGATAATATCAATACAAAAAAACCAATTTGGATGGATGTTAATGACAAAAGTATTATAATGTACATTGAATTATGTGTTTTTTTTACAAAACTCTTTTATTCATTGAAATTATTAGTTTCAATGAACCTTTATTTGAAATATAAAAATTATCATAAGCTAAGGTAAGGCTATTCAAGTCCTTGTGACGTTTATTTTAATGCCACCTTGTCACACAACCCATGTGATTCAAGGTATCTTATTTACACAATGTATTCTAACCTTCAAATGAATTTTCAAGTTTTGCACTTAGGTTCCACCCTAGTGTGCTTTCACCCTCGAGGTGATTATGACAAGGTTGGTGATCAAATCAAATGATTTTTAATTTGTTGAACATTATAAGTTAGTGAACCTGCATTTTGAAAATAAATATGTTTATTTGGTGTTAGTTATGGTTGTTTAAAAGGTTGGGACAAAATTAACCAATTTTTTTTGGGCTTTCTTAGGTTCCATCATTATCCTTGATTTAGTTGTAGTTTGTAGAAGTTATGGTCTCCAAAATTGTGGGATAATAGATTAGTCATGATCTTTGGAGGTGACTTCAAGGGTATTTAGGGGAAATTCTTTTTCAATGTAAGTGTGATGACAAGTCTCAAAATATATTATAAAGATGGTAGTGCCTTTTCTTGAAGTTTATGCCATGGTAAGTCTTGTGAGTCCATATGAACTTGTGCTTAGTTGGGAACCAAAGGGTAGATGCACAAATGAATGGCTCACTTTTGTGACATTTTTTTTGTTTCTATAGTACCTATCTTGTTTTGTTTTCTCCTAGCAAAACATATTTTTTCAAATTTTCCAATTGGGACTTGGTTTTATATTATCAACTTGATTATGAAATCATATATACAATCACTTCTACCTATGGACTTTTGAAATTAAAGAACATGGATTAGTATGTTGACTAGAGGTTTATAAAATTATGATGTTGACATAGAATTACAAGCCAAATGATTTGGAATGACTAAGTATGTCAAATTTTATTATTTAAAGAAATCACATTTGAAAACCTTTATCTTGAAAACTTCATATTATTGGACTTTTATCTTTTCGAAATTGGCTTTTATTTTCATAAGTCCTTAAATGTTATATATTTTCTTTGATTTGAATATTATTTTCACCAAAGCCAAGGTTTTTGAGGTATTTACTTGGGCTTCCATTAATATGAATTTTAATGTTTTTGATACATGGATTTTATTACAATTTAACCAATGTTACCATATTAAAAATTCAATTTAACACTATAGTATGGACTTTGTGTGGATTAGTTTTTTGTTAAAAAATGAGCCACTCATTAGTGCATATGCCCGAAAAATGGTTTTGATATTTGCACTAACCAACCTTCTTTGATTCCTAAAATTATAATTCAATATAACCAAGAGTTTGATTTGAAAAGTCAATTCATTAAAATCCATCTTCAAGGTTTCCTACCTTTTATCATGTAACAAAGAGCCAAGGATTTTTCCTTGGAATTTTTCATTTTGCTATAGGATCCAAAATCTTTTCATTTAATTTTAGGTCCCTAGGTAATCATTGTGGTTGTTTCAATTTCAATACCTCCTTATTAAAAAGCCACTAACCTTATTTATGTCTAGCAACCAATGTCTACATGCAAATGTTTATCTATTATTTGCCTATTGTCATACCTACCTAAATGGTTCTTCATTTTGAAAGGAACAAAAATTTGGTTTCAATTTTGTTAATAGAAAATCTAAGAAGTGTGGTTTAAAATGGCTTTTTTTGGGATTTATAAACCTTCCAATTTCATAGACTAATTTGCAAAAACATTGGAGCTTGGTTTGGTTTTAGGTCTAGTTCCATTTACATTATGGGTGTCAACTTACTAAGGTGTCCATTTGTTTGGATCACCAAAATTTCAAACCCCCAAGTTGTTGATTGTTTTTTGCTTCCAATTAGTAAGGAAACATGTTAAGAGACTAATATCAATGGTCTATATTGTCTTAAGAAATTAATTTAAGAGAAATAAATACCATAGGACCATTTTAAAGTTTAGGGTGGATGTTCAAATATTTGCAACATTGTTGGTCACAATCCATTTTTTTGACCAAGAATTTGTAAATGGATTCAAAACTCTTGAAATGTTCAACCGAATATGTTTAATATAATTTTTTATAAGTTGTAAGATTAAAGTGGGAACCAAAATTTGTATTGAAATTGTCATTACAAGTGTGAATATCCATTCATGTACTTTATTGGAGGTCATAATTGTTAAGATTTTATTAAGTGCTATTCAATATCAAAAAGTCAAATTTAATTGAAGTACTTTATTAAAAGTGTTGTATAAGGTGTTAGAAATGGTGGAAAAAACATAGTTTTTAGAACTTTAGGGTCATAACAAAGTAAAGACTTAAATGGAATTCCTAATGTTGGTATCAAAATCTTTTCAAACTTTGGGCTAGCTACTAAGTGTAACACCTTATTGAGGTATTGCCTTTTTTTTTTGGTATGATAGTATGTAATCATTTTATTTGATAGATGCCAATATGAAACCTTCATGCTATAACACATGACAAGTTGCCTAGTACAATGTCTTCATCAATTTGGCTATCCGAAGTATGAAAGTAAAAAATAAGGTGTTAACTTATTTTCTTGTCATCCATTAAGGAAGGTAGTTTGCTTTGCTCTGCTTGTTTGTTTGTCATGTTACAATCTCCCAAACCATTGATGAGTAGGGTTGCACTAAATTGCTTTCATAATGTTTTGATTGAGAAGATATTGAATATTGACCAATATTTTATTGAAAAATAATTTGAATCAAAACTAAGAATTATGAAGGAATTTTGGGCATGCTCCTGGCATTGTTGGAAAGCCCTCCCTGAGTAGGATATAATGAAAGTGATTTGAAATTTTTTAGACATAAGGTGTGAGAAAAAAGAAACCCTGCATGGACTTGTAAAATATGTAAGCCTCCACTTGCTTTGACTATGAACGACAACCACAAAATCTGTTATCCAACCTTCTTGGGGTAGGCTAGGTAAGGTACTAGCTAGCTCCTCATTGCAACCAAACTCAAAAGTCAAGAAGATGAAAAAGTAGGAGGAAGCATGGCAAGCACTTTCGCACAAAAGAACTCAGACCTTAGTGTGAATAGTAAACTTTGGGACCTCAACTTCATTCCATCTGTGAACACATATGTCGGTGAAAGCTCTTTGTAGTTTGACTTTGGGAAAGTTGAGAGTTTTAGGTCTTGTTCCCGCACCATGCAAATGTCCTAGCCTCAATTGCGATGCCGGTGCCGGTACTGAAATCAAGTGATAGCATAGTAATGAGTTGGAATTTGGAGAGGGTGAGATTCTCATGCTTTTGGGTAGAATTTATTTATTTATTTTTTCACGTCTCCAGGTCCCTTAGGTCACTGACGACCTTATGTGGACATTTTTTGGGGACATCATCAACTTGGGGTCCCTAGCTTCGTCTTGTTACCGCTTTACAACTACACAGACCCCTTTCCTTTGGCGTTCTCTGGAAAAGAAAAAGAAGGTGAAGAACGTGGCTCTCTTTGCATCAGAATTTGGCAACCTGCAGCAAACGTGAACAAGATTACAGAGTGAAGTCAAAATTTCAATGTTTATTTGTAATAAACACTTTACAGCAACCAAATTAGAAGCAAGTCCCACTGTGGCCTGGCCTTGTGCAAATTACTTAGCCATAAAGCACTCGCAGAAAATTTCTAGTGTACCTGGAGGGCACCATTTCCAGCAGAATTTCTCCTTGGTAAAGGGTGGGGCATTTTGAAAAGTGAAATGCCCTGGTGGGCATTTGTCCATTAATTTTTTGTCGTTAACAGTCATGAGAAAATGATTAAAATCCAGGCAAGGTTTTGAGCTGGGTTTCAAGTTGAATACCTTAGGGGCCCTTACATAAGATCATACCCTGCTTGAATCTCATTCACCAGTTCTTTTTGGACGGGGAACCAGTCACTTGAATCCTTGTTTTTATTTTTTTATTTAAAAACATTTGATACCTTATCAAGGTATTAAAAAGTAGCAAGGTCAAGGTTCTAAATTTTATCAGTCCTTTACTTATTACATTCAATTACATTCAATTTAATTTTTTATTTATTAAATCTCAATATGAAATGCCGAAACTCAGCATTTAATGCACAAGTTTCAAGAATACTTATTGTAGTTGTACAAGTAGGAGTAGTGAAAATATATGTGATACCAGTGGAGGCACTCCAAATATAAAAACCAAACGAAACTCGAATGTACCACAAAAAATTGGTTTTCTGAGTTTTTTTCCCTTGATGTTTAGTAGTGAAAATCGCCTTTGAATATCAATGGGTTTTAAGTGCGTGAGACTTGACATTTTGAAACCTGATGAAAACATTTTTCTTAAAATGTTGACACCTTGCTTAGGTCCTTGTAAAATAATTTTAAAAAAATTAAATAACTAGGATAGGTCTATAAACTTTTTAAAAACCTGGACTTGAAGGGTTTTTAAAAAATTTCATCAATTTGGTGTAGTGATTCATGGCGGGTGTGAGACAATGGTTCATGGCATTCGAACAATGTTAGAATTGTACCTAAATTGGGTGGTGCTATAGGTGAATGTCCATAACACCTTCAATTTGGTGTCATGGTCAACCATTTTTTAAGATTTGCAATTTTTTTTTGGTTTGTTATATCAATTTCCCCCATTTATTCAATGACTTTATGCATGCCTATCCTCATTGCATATTTTTCAAGCTTCCTAACATGGGAATTTCATAATCATTTCATTGGAGATAGGTACACAACATGGGGACCCATTGAGAGGAACTTTTTTTACTTTGGTTCACCTTTGCGCTTTTCATCCTATAGCAACAGCTCACCTTATTTATGTTTTCTCTTTGTTGGCGGATGACACACATATAGTGGGTCCTACATCAAATGTAATTTCTTGTTTTTTTATGACTATAGTAAGAGTTTTGAACATTAGGGATTTCAATGCAATGAACGAAGTGTGTAACATGGTTTCACAAGGGTTGGACCATTCTCTATCATTTCTTCTTAACTTTTTTATTCTCGATGTGGGGGTTTCTGTATTTTGGGTGCATTGGTGGGATCCAGATTATTCATTGAGTCGTTTGTGGTTGAGGATTTTCATGAGGATCTTGCGACGATATTTAGTCTCTCTATGCTTGCATGCGGATCCTAAGGTGGTTTTTATGATGCTTTTGTTATGTTATGCCTAGCAACTTGATTAATTGCTTCGTACAATGTTTCCATCTCTAGGTATTTTGTAGCATTAAATTAAGTTCAATATTCATACCATAGTTACGTTGAAAAAGTTATTTAATGCAACATCTTTTGGTGATTCTATTAGTCACTTAGTTTGTTGTTAGGCCACCTTTCTTATTTTTTCGAACAAGTTCAACTTTTCTTTTGTAATTTAGATTGTTGCCCTTGCATTCCAAGGATGTTGGGCATTAATCGTTCCTACACTTGGCATTCGTGTCTAGCAAGATGATCACCATATTCTTTTGGATGCAATAGCACATGTTGATATTGACATTTCTTCATTCTAGATGACATTACAAGATACTTGAGCCCTATTACCCTAGGTAGTTTGCTCTCAAGTCCCACCTTTTGAAAGCTTAATGGTTTAGTTTTACCCTTGGTTGAAGGCTTCTTTAGTGGATCGTGTACACAAGTAGGAGTTTGCATCAATTCTAGTACATGTTCCTTCAAATATCATACAAACATGTTTTCGTTCATGTGGGTGTTCAGGGGTAGGCATTTTGTCCTACCACATCTATATTTCGTTTATTGTCAATCCATTTTTTTTAGCATTATGTATTCATCTTGGCTTGCCAGATCCTAAAGTTGCCCATCTTTCATAATGATAGTGTGGTCATACCATTGACAATTTAAATACCCATTTACTTTGATGCCCATGTGGGAGTGAACGTACAGTGGTTTTTGATACATTTCGAGATACCATCACAACTATTGTTTTAAAATGGAGCACATGTTAAAAGAAGGTCTCCCACCTTTCCCTTCGCCATGCTTGATGACAAATGGGTATCCTTATCATTAGAGATAACTTCTAGAGACTTTGATGGACATTGAGGTGTCAGCAAATAAAGTAGACAAAAAAAGAAATATGCCCAAAGTCCAATTAAAAAATGAAATAACTTTTGATATGGACACAAGAAATTAGATTCAAAATATTTTGAAGTAGAAATATAAAACCAAAGCCCTACATTTAGTTTATGGGAAGTTGGATACAAAGTTTGAACAACTTTGTTATAATAAAAATACGTTGAATGTACGTTTGAAATTAATTAGGTCAAAATAGTGTTCAAATCTACTTCATATTAAAAAATTTGATATATTATGATTATAACATTCATAATTTGATAACACATAAGTTTTTTTAAGGTTCTATTAATTTTGAATCTAAATGTAGCCAATTTTGTAAAATTGGACACTTTGTGCAAGTAGAAATATTTAAAAAAATTCTACTTAATTGTACTTCCAAGATTGGGTTTCTTAACATTTCAAACATAAAATGAAAGATTATCATCATGTTAATTATTGTATAAAAAAATGTTCGACTTTCAATACGTTAATTTTTTTTCATGGTTACATGTAATTTTTTTTGACAAGGAGCAGTGAATTGTCACTTTACCTTGCTTGCACCCATTGTCATTACTGAACCAATTCACATATATATGGTACAATGAACATTAACAATGACAACACATGTAGCAATGATGGCTGTTTAAGAGAAAACACGATCATAAATTATATGAACATCGGGTGATGATTTCATTTCCCTTGCAATTGATATGTATGGGTGTCTTCATTTTCGTTTTGATTCATTTTTTACTACTTGTGCACATACCACTATCACACGTCATCAATGGTCTTATTTAGTCCCTTTGATGCTTGTTTCTTATTATCAATAACGTGTGTCCATAGCCTTGCAACATGTGCAAACCATAGTGCATCTTCAACGGGTTGCCACATTTGGTCAAGGTTTTTCATCTCTTCCACATATTATAGTTAATGCACCTTTGTCACTAGCTAATTTGTGGCAACTGACAATTCTTTTGTCTTACGTATTCTTTGTTATTATTGGTTGTCATTTCATAGTTATGAGTCCTCTATGTATAAGGTCTTTACCTGATTTTTATTAATTGTTTGTTTTTGTTTTTTCTTTGGGTTGTGTCTACTTGTGTTCTCATTTGCCTTATACTTTTGATGGATGGGTTCCCATCTTTGATTTTTATTTGCTAGGTTTTTCTTCCATTTTGGTTCTGGTTCCAATAACATAAATAAAATCGAAACTTGTTTCTAGCCAATTTTTCAAAACAAAGAAAATTAGTTCCATTCCAATTTTCAAAATCAAACTTGGTTCTTGTCCAATTATTTTTAAACCAATAATTGAATGTCAATTAACTTTCAATTGTGTTAAATTTATTCAATATATCCTAGGTTAATGTTTTTTTAATTAGAAATAAAGAAAAAAATTTGTTTTTTACAATGTTGAAATGACAAATTTTACAATAAATTTATTTGTATTATTAGTGACAATTTTTTTTTGCTTATTATAATACAAATAAACTATCAATTTTTCAAAGTGATAAAGTTTTTAACAAACTTATAAGAAATTACAAACTTGAATATTCAAACTTGTGAAACAAATATAATATCAAAACCAAAAGCAAAAACTTTAGTGGAAAAGACAATTTCAAGAATACAAACAATTCAATTTGTTTATATGAAAGTACAATGTTCAAATTTGCCTCTTTCACAAATTGAAAAACTCCACATCTAAACACCTTAAGACAACAATGGGAAATCTAATCCTTGAAATGATGATTGCTCTAAAAATAGTTGATTTCCTAACCTGAATCCAAACCAATTAGACCTAATTTAATCTGTAGCTAGAAAATGCTACCCAATAATCATCAATTTATCACTAAAATTTTAATTCTAAAAATAAGATAAAATTTTAGATAATAGATTTTGAGTAGGTAAAATTTTTCTAGTCACTTTTGATAGACTAATTTCACTAATTTTTTAATAGACTAATTTTGGTAGTTAAAATTGGTAATCTACTTTCAATAATTAAAATTGGTAGACTAACAATTCTTGTACCAAAAATTGTAACAATTACACCTTTAATAGTTTCTACTCCTTTTCTTTTTTCAAAACCATATATTTTGTAAAATTTTGATAACAGTTCCACATTTAAATAAAACTAGGAATTAGGTTTAGGGTCCGAATCTTCAAGATTCCAGTTCCAAAAATCAGACCTGATTTTGGTTCAATTTTTATGAATTGGAATTGGCAATTCTTACCCACCAAAGCAAGTACCTGCCCAACATTGATAAATTTTTTTTTAATGCCCTTTTTTTTTATCGCAGACTACTTAGTGATATTAAATGCACTTCCAACACTATAATGCAATCAAAATCAAAGAATCTTAAGTTCTGGTTATTTCAAATACATCAAACAATCAACAATTTTCATGAGAGAATTGATAAAATATTGATGAGCATAAAGACAGTTTATGGAAATTAATTTGAGTTAATTGTAAACTTTTCAAACTTTTCCTTATTTTATTAGTTTCATATGCTTTGATATTCACAATTTTGTGCAAAAGGTAAAATTTTGTGAACTGATTGTGTGAAATGCATTTGTTAGAACTGCCCATTACATTGAAATGACAAACAAAAATCAATTGTCAAGAAAAAAAAAGGGTAAACCCATCAAAATGCATCACTGATTGAGATCCTGTCATGGATGGATAGATTGGATCACGTTCATATAACTAAGGGTTCAAGCGCAGGTAACACGTTTAAAAAAGACTTAGGCTCTTAATGGTTACCTTGTTCCAAAACAAAAGTGATTTAAAAAGCTAACACACTGGAAAGTCTACCCACAAAGACTATGTTTTGTTTGTTTGTTTATATTGCTGTTTGTTAGAAAACTTTCAAGTCTGGGGTAGAGCCCTCTCCGCCTCTTTACTTGAATAAACCCTTGCTTGGGGTGGAAGGTGGACCCCTGTGATATGTTTAGTGAGTATGATGAGGAAAACCCCAAAAAAATGGGGGTGTTGGGGAGCGCGGATCGGTGTATTAAAAAATGGATGGTAAAACCTTGTTGGAACACCCCCAAACACTGGGCAGGGGTGAAGCAGCACCCACTCTGGTACCTTCACCATTTTGAGTGAGACTTATAATGATCATATTAAGCCCAGGAAATGTTAGAGTTGGACTCTGATATCCTGATTTAGTCCAAGCATGGACTATTTATAATATTTAGAAGCAGATTTTTAAAATTTTGGTGAGTTTACCATGGTATGAGTGAGGGGACGCCAGTTCACCCAAGGTCCGGCGGAGGAAAGACAAATACACTGGGTAATATGCCTTCCAATTACATTACAAAAATAGGAACAGGTCTTTTTGCCTTTGGAGAGAAGTTGCTGGGAAAAGAGGGTTATATAGACATGGGGACCCACAAACAAGTAATTCTTTCGTGTTGTAGGGACATGGTTGTTTGTTGTGTTGCCTTTTGGGGTGCGGTTAAGTTAGACACCAAATTTCCCAGATCTACTTTTAAGACTGTATGAGAGGGAAGCCTAACGCGTACCTTTAGCAAAAACCGCAAACCGCCGTTGAAAAAGTGAGAGGAGAGGAGCTTAATGCTGAAGCGAGGAGCGTAAAATCTCATGAGCGTCAGTTAACTAAGTTAAATAAAATATGCAACGTGCAAAGCGAGCAGCAGCGCAGCGGGCAGAAAAGGAATGCCCGTGCCCAGCATATGGATAGGGGGGGTGAGGCTAGAGATTTGTAGCTACTCCGGAAACAGCGGCTGACTGTGTGTGCTGTGCCGCATGAAACCCAAGCAAATAGTAAAACAAAAAGAATGGACTTTGATAGTCCCCGGCCGCCTGCATCATACATATATTACCCAGTCGCCTGATCAAAATACTCAGAGGTTTCTGTTGTACACCTGTTAGCCAGCTGCTAGCTACATGAAGAGAGTCAAGATCAGCGATTGATCACTCCAGACAAAGCGGTTGTGTCTTTCATACATCCTGTTGTGAGCAGGTGATCTTATCTTGCTGCACTCTGTTTTAATCATTTGCTACTAGCTGATCTAGTTCAAGGTCTCTTCATTTAGAACAATCGTATAAGGTTTAAGCAGTCTCACCGGCCGTCACATGAGTACGATTAATTAGGAGTGGACTTACTAGGTTCATGATCGACTTTGGAGAGTTTTTGGTGGACTGGGACTGTCTGTATATTAAGGACTGATGCTTTGTAGATGTGCTTTTGTGACCTGTCATATCTCATGAATTTGCAAAGTTTACATCATATGCGGAGAAGCTGGTTTTCGAATGGGGTTCTTATAGAGCACAATTAACTGATCAGTTGAAGCTTGGATTATACTGCATGTTGACCAATTGTTTGTAGCCCGTTTTTTATGCTGAATAAGGAGTTGCTGAGTTAGGTACTGTATCATCGCACTGAATTAGGAGGTCGTGTTTGTACTAGCGTAGCTCAATAACTCGACTGGAAGAGTTGAATCGCAATCTCACTTAAGCGTAATTTGGCGAGCTCCGAAGATCTGGATCGAACTTCAACATATTGCCTTAGCACATGTATCATATTAAACGTGAAGCTCATATACAGAAACGCGTATTCTCTTGCAGGTAGCTAGAGGTCGTCACCAGCCGGTAATTCATCTCAACTCCGAGATTCGGATTCCATCTGTTACAACATTCGACATCATGTCCGGCAGGAACCAGAGAGGCGGGAGCTCACAACGCCAGTACCGAGGGATACGTATGCGGCGATGGGGGAAATGGGTCTCGGAGATCAGAGAGCCCTCGACGCGAACTCGGATTTGGCTCGGCTCATTCCGGACTGCTGAAGAAGCTGCGCACGCTTATGACGCAGCTCTGGTGTGCATAAGAGGCCCAAACGCACAGCTCAATTTCCCTAACGACCCCCCCACCATTCCGAGGGGAACCCCAGGACGCTACACGACCCGCGAGATCCAGGCGGCCGCAGCAGCGTCGGCTGCTGCGTCAGTGGGGCGTCCCTTCAGCTACAGTGATTTCATGTCCCCGGAGGCATCGGACAGTGACGACGGCCAAGACCTGGAAGACATTACATACACGGAACCGGCGCAAGCCACCCAGCCAGCCCCTTCGAACAGTACCCAATCTTACAACAGCTGGAGCAATGCAGGCCAATTTGACGACCCTTACGAGCGCGAATGGGTGAACAACATGATTTATCCACCGCGTCCAAAAGACGACTCTGATGATGACAACGACTCCTTCGTTGAGCCTTCCTTGTGGAGCTACAGACGATGAGTCGTGATCACCGGAACTTAATTCGAGCTGAAGTCTTTCGGCCATCAGATTTTGGCTGCTGTTTCCACTGCATGCAGTCTTAGTCCCTCCAGAGAATTCCTCCTCTCTGATCATATTGATATCAGCAATAACCATACATGATTGTGTATGCAGAGTTGCAGTTCGACTTATCACTTTAGTGCTGCTACTCTATAAATTAAACTACTAAAATTTTAAGGTCCCATATGAGCCGATCATCAGGCCTATTTGTTACGGAGACAGTAAGCAACTACTCCGGCCGAGCTGTATATGCGATCTGCAGTCCGGTTGTATCAGAATTCTGAGTAGATTTACATGAGGACAATTAATCACGCTCCTGGACTACTGTACTATGTTAAATGTGCAGCCAGGCTTAAATGTTATGTAGCACACACACCTAATACAAATTATTTGGTTCTGATATGTAGTACAATCATCCATTACCGTTGCCGGGCCACTTGCTAGGGATTTGCGTCTCGCGGATCGTCTCCAGCTAACGATGCTAGTAAGTGACCCCGCAAAAAATATTTCTCACATCCGAGTTTAGTTATTTACTTTTTTCCAACCCATAAAACTAAACCTGGGACTGCAAATTGGTTGGAGATTACTAATACCAACCCAACTGGACCAATCAAACTATCTAGCTGCTCACCATCAGCTGTTAGCTTTGCTGTGCATTTTACCAGTCTCAGCAAACTGTGCGAAATTGCTGGGCATTGAACCGTTTTGCTGCGCCAAACTGGCATCTTTTGACTTTTCTTCATCCAATTTTAATTTGGAAGGTCACACACTGAGCACCGGTGGAGTTGTCCTTAGTTGATTTCCATCCAGTGAACATGATCAGACTCCCTAATTTCTGTGAAGAAATGTAACTCAGTGTAGTAAGTTTCTCACTCTTCCACTAGAGAACTCAACGAGTTGAGCAAAGCAAAACTGCAGACATCAAGTTCCATGAGACACTAGTTCGTTGCAGTGGGTCCACCCTTGAAGTGAATAAATTGGACTCTAAATGTTGGCTCAGTTCATGGGATGAAAAACAATTTATATATATATATATATATATATATATTACTAAAGCTTTGATGACAAAAACACCTTTGGGTATCTAGAATGCACCATGACTTTTTTTATTATATATAGATATTCCAACTGAAAAAGAATTCCAATGTACAAGTACAAACTTCAAGGTTCCAGACGACACACACACATGGGACAAAATGGACAATTCCCATGTTGGAAGCTTCTACTTACTTCTGAACCCTAACATGGCTAATCTACCATTTTGTGGTTCATCCCACACAAAAGACATGTGTACAGCTAGAGCTTGAACAGTTGTATGGAAAGCAGACCTCAGAAGAAAAAAGCTGGTCTCCTTTGTGTTGAATGTCTCGAACATATAGATAGATTAGAATCTAATAGTCCACATCCTTCCATCTGTAGGTTTGTGAAAAGGGTTAATTTGGTTTGAAACTCGTTTCATTGTCAAATTTCACCCTGCCTAACTTTCAACGAGAGAAGGGCATGTCAAACCAGGCAAGAACGGTGTCAAATTGCAAACAGTTACATGGAGATGTATCACTATACAAAAATGATGATAATCATAGCAATTTGTGCTAAATGACTAATATGATTGTTAGGAAATTTAAGTTCAAAATTTATTTATCTTGATTTTAATTTTTGGTTTTAGTTTAATATTCTATCATGTGTAATATTCCATTTTGTGAAAACCCCTTTTGTTTCCTTAATATAAACTTGTTGATGGTAAGAAAAAATAAAAGTGGATAGGAAATTGTGTGTCATATTCAAAAAACACTCAATTTTAAACTTATAATTTCAAATTTTCAAAAGTCACTTTGAATTTCAATACTTATGAATGTAAAAAATATGTGCTGCAATGTAAATGATGCGCAAAGCAAAGTCATGGCTTAGTGCAATCTATCTATGAAGGAAGGTAGTTTGTTTTGTTTTGTTTTGTATTTATGAGATCCTACAAACTGGAATGCTTCAGATTGTGTTCTTGGTGTCTTTGGAAAGCTCTTGACAAGGAGGCGTGCATGGCCTTAGTTCCATGGCATTTGGACTTGTGGTGCAAAAGTTCTTTAATATTGAATGATTTTTTCATTGAAAATTAAATTAAATCGTAGCTGAAAATTGTGGAGGGATTGGAATGTGCCTTTGGCGTTGTTGGAAAGATCATAATGAGCAGTATTTAATGGAATTTACATGGTAAGATTTGGATTCAGATTGTGGGAGATATGGATTTTAAAGTGATTTCTGCCACTGAAAATTCAAATAAATTCTCAAAAACAAGGTTTTGGAAGGAAAAGTCAGTTGAGCACGTGGTAACACTTGAAGGCTTACCATTCAATTCAAGCATGATTTCCTTTCATATTTGGCTGTTCAAAAAATTGATACATACATTGCCAAACAATGTTCACATGTTGAGTTCCCTATTTTGTAATGGGTTCACTTGGGCCAACAGCACATGCCACACTACCAGTATAGTTGAAACAATAAACCATGAAGTAGTGAACATGTTTTGCCATGATTTGACATTTTAAAGCAACACAATAGTCCATTTAGAACCAAGTTCATCAAGCCTCCTATTTTCAAACTTGCTGGATCTGATTTCATCCATATTTGGATGTCCTCTTTTTTATTCATAATCTTGCCCCCCTTCACTAAATTTCCTGCTTTTTTTCCCTTATCAAAGGAAGGTCATTTGAGAATATGTGGCACATCGAAAGAACTTCAGGAACAATTTCCAAACAACATGATAGCTTTTTTCTGAACCCAATTGGGTATTTAGGAACAATAGTGGGAATCTAAACTTTGGATTGTTTTGGGGCTCATAATGTGAATTCAGGAACAAGAATAGTGAAACATAAAAACATAGAAGATTCAAAATCGTCGATAAATCTTATACTATTCTCTTGATGATGAAAACCAGTCATTTTCACACATCCAACTTTTTCTGGGAATCTTAGTGAGAAATTTGAGCCAACTTTTGCTGAAACTTGCAGACAACAACAGAAACACAGCTACAGTCAACCAGCCCCCACCAGTGCACCATCCACTGGATGCCTGTTATGACTCAGTTGTGGATGATCCTCAACTGAGTTACTACCCGATTTCATCTTTATAACCCATTCTATTAAAGTAGGTCTAACATATAGACAGGTAGGTCACAAAATAGGAGACTACTAGGTAAGTAGATAGTTTATACATAGTAGGTAGGCGCTGTTTTTATTACCTACGTAGCTAGGGAACTGGAACCCAACAGAAAACTGTTTCCTGATCACATATCATCCATCCTTGATGGTGCACTGGTGGGTGCTGGTTCACTGTGGCGCAGAAACACCAGTGTCAGATGAGATGAAGACTTTCGGTAAACCATTTTGGGAGCACACTTGTACAACTCCTTTGGCCATTATATAAGAGTAGCAATTGAATTTTCCGCCATTACTACAAATATGGTTGGTTTGCAGTTCTGACAACCTTGAAAGTCGTGAAGCACCAGCAAACAGATTCCGTTGGTGGGCTGAGCACTTGACACCACTTAAATAAAATGCGAGACGCTAAATACACCCACACATAGAGCACTGTCCGAAGCCTGACAGTGCAGGAGTGCTGAGAATTGCGCTGTTCTGCTGCAAGGCTTTCATTTTTTGTCTTTTGCTGTTATAGAGTGTAATAAAGAAGGCCACAGTGAACCAGCACCCACCAATGCACCATGAAGGATGATGGTAAATGATAAAGATTACACTTTATGTTGGGTTCCAGTTCCCTTGCTAACCATGGTGGTTGGCTTAGTTGCTTTTTTTACTACCTATCAACTAGTAAGGTATGAATAACCGCCCTTTGCCTATTAGGTATAAACTATTTTCTTACATATTAGTGACCTATTTTCCTACCTATCAACCTATAAATTGAACATACTTCTTACAAAATGAGTTACCAAGGTGAAACCAAATATTGCTCAGTTTATGTTCATCCACAATTGAGTCACAACAGACATATATCCAATGGATGGTGCACTGGTGGGTGCTGGTTTACTCTTGCCCCAAAAAATGTGAGTTTTTTTGCTCATTGCGGAAAGGTATGCCAGTGGTTGGTCCTGATTGCCCTGCCTCAGAATATCTGAGATAGCTGAAGAAAACATGAAGCTTCATGTTCTTTTGCAGAACATTGAAAACCATGTTGCATGGTTTCACGTTAAACAATGCAAGGCAAAAACCATGTGCAAGAAAACAAGCCAAATATGTCCCAGACAGAGCTCGTTAGGGGGTGTTTAGCGCTTCTGAGGGGAGAGGGATATTTAGTAGCATCTCGCAAATAAAATGAAATGTGTCAAAATGTACAGATCCAGAATGTTGAGATGCATTGTGAATACAATGTTTTTTTGTTTTTCAATTTTGTGAGGTTGCTCAAGCAAGGATCATTCATAAGTATATATTGCCAAATTTGGAGACATTCAAAATGTGAAAGTAGAAAATCTTAAGAAACCTTTCATATTGTAGGCAATTGTTGATTTTAAAAAAATTATTTTTTTGGTGATTTCTTTTTAAATATTTCTTGCAAAATGGCAAAAACATTCCACAGAAAAAACATTGGGCTAAAATCAAGAGGGTGAGAGATCAATTGAGACATCCAAAGTCTAGAATCATTAATGACCATCTCAAAAAAAGACTTAGCATTAATCAGCAACAGATTTGTAGGAAATGGTCAAAATTGAACAGAAAACTATGAAAAACTGCCCCAGAAACAAAAAAAAAACTAGGCCCAAATGTGACCAAACCTTTCCCCATATATTTTGTTAAAGAAGCTGAAATTTTCTTTCTAAATAGTGAATTTCAAAATAATATCCATTTCTGATTTTTGAGGTCAAATATTCCAATGTTTGCTGTGTCAGAGTTTTTTTAGAGACCTGCTGGGTCCAGGTTTCAAAAGCTTTTCTGATACTTGCCCTGGTTCTTTTTTTAATATTAAAAAAAAACCTGAAAAGGGTTTCAAATAATTGGAAAAAAAAAATGTTCCAAGGTTTCCACTAGAAGAAATTTGGCAAAAAAAAAACCACTAGATTTGCGACTACATTGTGGACACTGACAACTAAAAATTCTGTAGTTGCCCAAGACAAGTGCTAGAAGACACATAGTCGCAAAAGGCTTTACATGGCTAGAAGTTGAAAATACAGTTGAAGCTCTTACAACTACAAATGTTTTTCTCATCCATGTAAATGGATGATCATATGTTTGACATGGACATCAAGTTACAACTATAATTGCCACTATACAAATGTAGTTGCATGACATTATGGTTGTTGCATCAATAGGTCATAAAGATTGTGCCACGTAGCATTCGCAACCATGAATGGTTAATCAACACTTGGCTAATATTTGTGAGTGATCATTGATAAATAGAGTTGTGTTTAGGTTAGGGGTATGGCCAGCTTAGGATAGGTAGAGGTTTAGTAGAGGTTTGGTTCAAGTTATGGATAGGTTTAGTTTAGGTTAAAGGTAGGTTCAATTTAGGTTAAGGGTAGGTTCGTTTAGGTTAGGGAAAGATGGTTTAAGCTTGGCCTAGGTTTGGTGCAAGTTTGGGATATGTTCATTTTCTAGTAGGGTGTACCACACGTTCAAGCAAATTTGAACATTTCAATTAATCTACAAATAGTTTATTACCACGTGGAATTTCCAATCTGCATTAAGCAATCTAGTCACATGTGTTGCAACTAGCATATGTATCAAAAAAAATTTAGAACAAATTTTCTAATGACCATGTTATATCAATTTCACACAATTGGCCTACGGCAAAGCCATTATATATTGGTTCAATTTTACTAACATCAAGATCCTCAAGTTGGCCATGCATACCAGTTGATTTATGGCATAGGTGGCTAACTTTCTCCCTAGAGTTTGTTTTATGTGAGCATTTTCACCTTGGAGTTCAATTTCATTTTCATGAATGGATCAAAGCAAAAAATCCATTTTGCAACGTTCTATTATGAGACAATACATGTATAAAATACTCGAATAACACCCAATCTAAAAAATATAAGGACCCCCAAAATCTTGGCTAAAAAGCCAATTAACAAATAGCTTCATCCATAGAAGCTTTGCAATTTGAATATTGAATTATTTATTTATTATCTAATATGTACATTATGATTTTTTTTTTCAATCATCCTAGGTTTGACACATGGCACAATCATGACACATGACATTTAAAATTGAATTTCAAAAATATATAATGAAATAGGTGAGGTCGATACATGGGCTTAAATAGCTAGGTTAATAGATCCTACCTACCTACCTAGGTTATATACCTATCTACATAGGCAAAATTAGGTAGGTTAAAAAGTAGGATGTAATTATTGACCTAAGTAGGCAAATAGGTAAAAAGGTAAACAAGTAATTGATTCAAAAAATAACAACATATATACCTCCATTTAGTTGTATGTTTTGCCATTCAAGGTAAGTTTTTTTTACACTATCCCAAATTGGCAAGATCATTTCTTTGAATTAGCAATAGGAAACCACCTTGTGTATATACTTTGTGATATGAGAGTAAAACACAAAGCTTATGGGTTAAATGTTTTGGTTGCACTTTAGGTTAGGTAAATAGGTCAGTTTTTCAACATGTTAGAATTCAGAGCTTAGCAAAATTCAAGGGCGAGCTCTTTTGTATATGGTGTCCAAAGAGACATTGAGCTCTCCTTTTGGCGCATTTGAAACACTAAAGATTGTGGAAAAGAATTTGGAAATGAGAAAGTTATGGGCCCCCAAAGTATAGGGGTCAAAAAGTCCAAAAAGAATCACAATATGAAGCCATACTCCAAACACCCAAAAACTCCTTGGATGTTGCTTTGTTGCCTTTAGCGTTCAAAGATGATTGTAAATAAGCAATCATTTGATAATTATATATGTGAATTATTACCTAATAAGAGTATATTATTATTATTATTATTATTATTATTATTTGAATTAATTATATGAAATATTTATCTGAAATAATTACCCAAAATAATTATCTGATACTTATTATTTTTGAATTAAATGTCTAACAATTAGTTATCCGAATTCAGATGTTAAAATTCAAACAATAATTATTTGAAATTAACAAACTAATGAATTATTTGAACTAGTTATCTAAATCAAAAATAATAATTCATCTAATTTGTTAGTGATCTATTTCAAATAATTAATTATTTGAATTCAGATAATTGATTATTAGATAATCAATTAATTGAATTTAGATCATTAATCTTTATTAGCTTAATTTCAAATATTCATTATTAATTATTTGAATTCAAGTAGGGCTATTGAATGCAACATAGACTACATAAGAGCTAAGTGGCATTACCTAAGTTTATGTAGAATAAATAGAGGTTACTAGTGGGTGCCTGTGCCCTTCGGACACTGTGAAGTCCCCCGGGAGCATTTTCTTTCCTTCTTTTTTTTATTTATTAATTTCTTTTGCCTTCACTTCACTAATCTGCTCTAGTCTGCAAGTAAAATAACAATGTCACCCTCCAAGTAAGCAACTTGCATAAATTCAAGCAATCTTCCAATGTTGGAGTCTTTCTTCTTCACCCATTGGCTGGTATTATGCTAAAATCCAAAGATAATTTGAGTTAGTTTCCAAGTATAGCCTGTTATTAATTAAGTTTGCCTCCATTGGTTAACCCTGAGGACCTATGAGTTATGACTGAATTAGTAATTCTGGCCATTTTGGGGGCGGGGGCTGCTGCATTTGGCTCTCAGGACCTAAGTCTCAGGACCTGGGTCGCTGGTAGCCGGTGGTCATGGTCTTTGTGGCCGGTTCCGCCATAGAAAATCTCTGTGGCCGGTTCCGCCACAGAAAACGCTCCCAGAACGTCGTCGGACGGACGGACAAGGCAATTAATATAGTAGATGTAGGTGTTATCTAAATGTTACTTAAGCTATGTAACGATTATGTACGAATTACATATAAGGGTTATGTAAAAGTTATGTACATGCTACATATGGGTATAGGGACTACATAGTTTATGTAAACACTATCTAGGGGTTATATATATGTAAAGTTTACCAAGTTATGTATGTTCTACCTACCTAGCTACATAGGATGTATTTAAGGTTATATAGTTTCACTTTCATTTACCTAGGCCTATCTAAAGGCTACTTAGGAAGAATTTAGTTCCACCTAAGCCTATATTTAAAGGTTAGTTCGGACTTGCATATAATGTCTATCTAGGCCTACTTAAGGTTTACCTAGATTTTTTATCCTTTATATTTAGCCTATTTACTTTGCCTAGCTTGTTTAACTCACCCCTGTACCTACTTAACCTAGCTACATTTCATGATTACTAATCATGTAGTTGTAATATCATAGTCATATGAGACTAAAAGTCTTATAATCATGACTAAAGTCACATATGACTAGGTCATATCATTCCATGACTTGGTTTGGACACTAATCACAATATGTTCTAATCATGGATGCTATGCTTTGGTGTAGTGAAATTTGGGTTTTAACATTGATCATAACATGTTGTGGGATTTTTTCCTTTCCATATCTTCTTTTTTTTAAAAGGAACAATTCAACAATTCTAAAACACCACAAACTTCCTTTTTAATATTGATAGCAAACAAAAATAATTCAAAAGTAACTCTAGAATCATCATCAATCAACTTAATTGAAGCAAGTAGGTTTGTAACTTCTTTTGTACATTTCAAACACATGGTAATGGTAGACTCCAATGCATCAAACAATAACCAATGGTTATTAGATTGGTTCAAAACACATGCATTCACAATAGGAGAAAGACAATTCACAATTTTTTGAAATATGTGCCAAGTTAGAAAAGGAAACACCCTACCATTAGTTATGACAATATTTTGCTTACTATAGCAAAGGATAATAGCATCCTCGAATTACAAGGCTTCTTGGAACATAATGATTTTATTGGAAAACCTACAATCAAAATTAAAGAAATGTTATGTATTAACAAGCATAATTGAACAATGAATAACAAATAAAAACTTAAATAAAAAAAGAAAAAGAAGAAAAATAATTTGTAAAAATCAAAATTTCACCTTACTTCCAATAGAATATTCAATTTTTGAAGGCAAATGTTCAAATATAGACATGCCTTGTTCCATTCATGCTTGCCCTGCCTTGACTTTTTAAGCTAAATGATACATTTATGCAAATCTAACTTCGCAAATTTGATAGAAATAAATTGATGGTTTTTGCAAACCTTATCATCAATTGTAGCATACTGACATGCCTTAGAAAAACATGGCCAAAACAAGTGCTTGGAAAACTTTCATCTAAACCTGAAATTTCACATGTAACAATTGATTTCAAGGCATTTATCACTATAGTTAAATTTGACCCTTCATCTTTCACATATGTAATAATTTTTTTTCTCAAACCATATTGATTAAGTAATTTTGTTATATTGGTGGCCAAGCTTGATTATTAATTTTTATTGTTTCAAATAGCCCAATAGTCACTTATTTAAGCTACAAATTAGATCCCACGAAGTTAATCACAAAAACAAAAATAGCATGTGCGCCTTTAAACATCCATAAGTCAAAATTTATATTTTCAAACATACAATCCCCCAATTTTTGTGAAACATACACTTGTTATATTTTTTCCAATTTAAGTAATACTTTATATGAAAATTGTTTTCTAAAAGCAAAGGCAACTTAGGGACAATTTAAACACTTGAACCAAACACTTTCGACAAACTATAATGGCAATAGAATTTTCATAATTAGAAGTCCAAGGTCCTACAAAAAGTCTTTTTGCTACTCATCATCCTTTTTAAATGGGTTTTTTATAGAAAAAAAAAACTTAGATATTCCACTTTTTGAAATATTCGTTCTTTAATTGGTTGTTTTTCAAATGGAACTCTTACTAGAGCATTTACTTCCTCTTCAAAAGAATTGACAATTGTTGCATGATCATAATCCACATGTTTCTTCAAAGTTGTTATACCATATGTTTAAAAATATGTTATAAGTACTTTTATTTATTCATTATTTGGATTAAGTGCATACACAAAATTGTTGTAACATCTCATGACTTGAATATTTGCAAGATCAACTTTTTTATCATCATTTACACAATAAGAAGCCCAACAAATTACATTCATATTATGTCCTCTCCATTTTTTCTTTTGAATATGTAATGTTTGAATGTTTCTTTCCATTTCATTGTATTCATTAGGGTTTGTTATTTCACCATCAATTATCATCACATTTTCATTCTAACCTAACTCCATTTCATACAAGATATTACATAGGGTGGAGGAGAAATTAGAAACAAATATAAAATTTACCAAAATTAAGGGTTTGAATTTCAATATATAATCTATCCAAAAGCTAATCAAACAAAAAATACAAGCAATTAAAGCAATTACAAAAAAAATTACAAGGTTAAACAACTATAAACATTTATAAGATTATTGGGGTTAAAGGCAAAAGATGTGAAAAAGATGTTTAATGTGAAAATTTTGTGCAAGCATGTTTATGGTCCTGCACATGAAAAAATACACACTTTATCAAATACTTATGATTTTATTCTAAAATATGTCTAATTAAAATTAAAATAGAAACTAAAAAATAGAATTACAAGAATAAAAGTTGAAGAATGTAACAAAAAAATGAAAAAAAGGGAAAAAAAGGTTCAAAAACAAATTCCAAAAAAAGAAAAAAACCTTGTTGAAGAATGTTGGAAGATGTGTGCTATGGAAAAAGCTGGAATTTCCAAACCTACACACTTGCAAAGAAAATGTAGGGGAGAAATACCAATTTGGAATCCCAAAAAACATCAACAGAACACAATAAAGAAGGACCAACAAACAACAATAGAGCACAACAAAGGAATGTCGACAAGCAACAAAGGTTAAAGACATATCTGAGACCAACAATAGAAGGGGGTGCCAAAGATCACCAATAGAACATAACAAACAAGCACTAACAAACTCCAATAGAACACAACAAAGATGCACCAACAAGCAACAACAAAATAAAAAGGTGATGATGAACACCAATAGAATAGAGCAAAGAGGTGTTGATAAGCACCAACAAAACATAGCAAGGGGGCAGTGATGAACACCAATAGAGTGTGGCAAGGGGGTGCCAATGAACACCAATAGAGCACACCAATGGAGCACAACAAAAGACCATTGACAAGCATCAACAAAGGAACGCCAACAAGCACCAACAAGGCATAGAAATTGAACGTTGACAAAAAAACAACAAAACAATAGGAGCACCAATAAAACACAAAAAGGGACCATCGATGAAAAACAATAAAACATAGCAAAGGGGCATTAAGGAGCACCAATAGAACACAACAAGGAACAATGTAAGAATGGAACAAGGAATGCAACTAAAATCAAAACAATGAACAATAATCAAGCAAAGCAGAAAAGAAAAAGGGGGCTTAAAGCACACTAAACATTCTCCTTATTTATAAGGAGGGTGAAGAGAGAAACAGATTAGAGGTTATGGGCGTCTCTACATCTGAACGCCTGCAACCTAGAACCCTAATTTTAAAAATGAGATTCTAATCCTACCTACTACCTACCACTAATTTACTAACTACAAACACTTGACACCTTGACCATGACAGGGTATCAATGTTTTTTTAAAGAGCAAGGGTTTCAAATGGGTGGTTCTCAGCCCAGTGAGACCCTCTGAAAGGGTTTCAAAGAGGGTATCACCCTTCATCAGACACTGAGATGTTCAAGGTGAGAACCGGCTTGAAACACTGGCCGGTTCTCATCTCTTTTCTGAGACCTGCCCAGTACTGGAATATTCACCACCAAAAAATATAATCATAGAAAGTTAGTCAACTGAACAACGCATGAAAGAAACATTCCAAAATAATTGAAAATGGTCTAGAGAATATTGAGGACTGGCAGGAGCTAAAGACTGGGTTGAGGGGAGAAAACTCCATTTAAAGGACCACAGTGAGCCAGCACCCACCAGGGAACCGTGAAGGATGGATGATAAGTGGTCAGGAAACAGTTTTCTGTTTAGTTTCAGTTCCCTAGTTAACCATGGTGGTTAGCTCAGTTGCTTTTTTACACTGCCCATTTACTAACGGCCCACAAGCAGGTTGTTAGTAGGTAGGTAATAAAAACAGCCCTTACCTATGTATAAACCATCTACTTACTTGGTAGTGACCTATTTTTCAACCTTTCTACCTATATATGAGACCTATTTCTTACAAAATTGGTTACCAAGGTGATACCAAATATTAACTCAGTTGAGTTTCATCCACAACTGAGTAATAATGGCATCCAGTGGATGGTGCACTGGTGGGTTGCTGGTTCACTGTGGCCCATTTAAACAAGGGGCATATCACACTGTGGCCTTGCCATTTACATTAAAAAGTATCTCAAGGCGAAAGAACAATTATGGAAATTCGAATATTTCAATCACCATGCAAAAATATAATCTTCAAAAGTTTCCTCTCAAAATCTTTCATGATACCATAACTCTATAACTATCTCTCAAGTTTCAACACAAGCCAAAATATCATCTTTCAAAAATCCTCATATAAAAATAGACCTACTACCTAGGGGCCAAAATCCCCTAAGCTACTATACTCTATATTGAATCTAAACCAGACCTCATAGTTTGTGGCAAATGCCAACTTTGCCAAATTTAATTTAATTTTGGCAACTTTCTTTGGGTAATTTTGGCAAAATTGGCAGTGTGTGTATTTTAACATGAGAAAGTGAATTTCAAGGGTTGCCGCCATCGTTCGCAGTGTTTTGACCTTTGAAAAGGGCCTTTAAGTCCTAGGGTGAGGTTGAATCTGGCATGACATTTTGGGAATGGCCTTCATCATGAGCCTCATAAACCATGAGGGAAATACTATTATGGACCTAAGCTTACATAGGTCACTAGGCATAGGAGAGCAAGGATGTGTACACCTAAAGGTCCCTCCCTCTCTTAAGGAGTAGGCCTATTCTCAAAGCCTAAGCTTACATAGGTCACTATGCATAGGAGAGCAAGGATTTGTACACCTAAAAATCCCTCCCTCTCATAAGGAGTAGGCCTATTCTCAAGGCCTATGCTTACATAGGTCACTAGGCATAGGAGAGCAAGGATGTGTACACCTAAAGATCCCTCCCTATCTTAAGGAGTAGGCCTATTCTCAAAGCCTAAGCTTACATAGGTCACTAGGCTAGGAGAGCAAGGATTTGTACACCTAAAAATCCCTCCCTCTCTTAAGGAGTAGGCCTATTCTCAAGGCCTATGCTTACATAGGTCACTAGGCATAGGTGAGTGAGGATTCCTACACCTAAAAGATCCCTCCCTCTCTTAAGGAGTAGGCCTATTCTCAAGGCCTATGCTTACATAGGTCACTAGGCATAGGTGAGTGAGGATTCTTACACCTAAAAGATCCCTCCCTCTCTTAAGGAGTAGGCCTATTCTCAAGGCCTATGCTTACATAGGTCACTAGGCATAGGTGAGTGATGATTCTTACACCTAAAAGATCCCTCCCTCTCTTAAGGAGTAGGCCAACTCTCCAAAGATTATTTGCCTATTATTATTACTACTACTACTACAACTACTACTACTTATACCCACTTAATTTTGGCAACTTTGAGTTTTTATTTTTATAGAATGCCAAATTTTATGAGGTCTGATCTAAACACAATATCCTTGCCTTGGTAGGCAAGGCAAATAAAGACCAGGGATCTTTTCCCCATTGTGGATGACAATCAGAACTCTGGTACCAGAATAGCTGCTATTCAAACTTCTTCTACATTCAGAGTTGACAACAAATATTCTTCAAGTGAGACCATCTACCACCAATTTCGCCGTTTTGTCAGTATAGTTGCTTTGACTATTTGTTTGGTATGGAGGCCTTTTCGGACGCAAGAAACACGCACAGCAGCAGCCAAAACTCACGTGGCCCTACTGAAAATATCAGCTGGTTACAAAATGATTTTTTTCTTCCATGCGCTTCTGTTTCTCTAGAGTTTGCTTGATTGTGCTAGTGTTTCATTTGTTGGTCAGGATGGAATCCTGTCCCGTAAGAGTCACCTAGTGTAAGTAACCGAATTCCGGTCTCTTCAGTAATAGATACGGAAACCACCGGCAGTAATTTCTAAGTGTATTTGCAGCATGCCTTATTCACTGAGATATTTCCTCCACAGAAGGTCAGGTGTTTCCTAAAAGAGAAATGCTCATTTCTGTTTTCAAAATGTCTCACCTCTTTATTTTAAAACTTTTTCTGGTGATACCCAAGGAGTATGTCTCATGTATCACAAGGAAATAATGAAAAAAAACCAAATTCTGTCATGTGCTTTACGTGTAGGGTAAAGCCCTAGGTCGAGGGCAATACCAAAATAGGGGCACACAAGGTGATAGCAGAGTGCAGGCCCCATTTTGGTAATGCCCTGCCCTCGACTGAGGGCTTTACCTGACGAAATGCCCTGCCTGCTCCTGGATGAAAAAAATATGGATGTATAACGCATATTTTTTCATCCAGGAGCAGGCACCCCTTGGCTCTGCCTCTGCTAGGCACGTATTTTGGGAATGCCCCACTCTGAGGGCATTACCTTATTCTTTTCAAAGTCTGTTTCTAGGTGGGCTCCTCCCAGTGATCTGCCAGCTCCACTCTTCAGAAACCTTTCCTTCATGCACATTAAAAAAAACAGCTGAAAATGGAGAATTCCTTGTATATCGAAATTCATAATCCAAGACCATAGAATCAACTCTGGTAGACCATATCACCACCTTCGGAAAGCTGCCACTCGTCTTGCTCACTTCACGTGTTCCTAAGTGGCAAGTTACAACTGGTGGTGGACTGGACCCATGCTAAATACATAACAGGAGTAGACAATACGACAAAGGAGGTTGTAAAGTCAGCTTGCTAAGGTCGGTGGTCTAAGCTTGTTGGGTGTGTATTGTGCACTGTGGACTCTGGAGTCTCCACTGTCTAAGGAGGAAGTTCATTACTATCTGGAATACTCTGTCGGTACTAGTATGCATGGTGTTAATGAGAATGTTGATTGGTAAGGGGACTCCAGAGGAGAGTTTGAAATGTGAATTACGACAGAATCCCAAGGCCAATCAAGGATGAACTAGAGGCTATGTTCACTGAACATAAGAAATTTTTTGCTGGATGTTGAGCAAAAGGGGCAGGTTAAGAGAGAAGGGGTTAGTTTCTTCCTTTGACCTTCAAAAAAATGATTGATAATGTGGATTGTCTCCTTCTAAAATAGGTAAGTATAAAGTCCTAAAGACCTGCTCCAAATTTTTCAATGTAATTGTAGGGCACCATATTTAACATAATTTTTTAGCAGCCTGCCTTCATTTTCGGTTTTATTCCCACGACACCCACAGGAATTATGTTTTTATAAAAGTAAAAACTTGGAGGAGGTCTTTATGCTCAATAATGCCCTTGGCAGCAGGCTTTACTGGATTCAGGCCTACCAACGACTCTCCACCTCATGCATGCCCTTATTCTGCTGGTAAAGCCCATCACCTCAAGCTTTACCCTACACTAATAGAGTGCCAGTCACTTTTTCATGCTAACTTCAATCTCCTAAGAAACAAAATATGATTACAACAGTATCTTATCTGGCTTCGTACTACCTTGTCAAATAATTACTTCATTTTTCAAAATCAAGATTGACAATAAAATAATCATTTATGAAAATTTCATCCTCATAGTATGTTAAAATAAAAATATTTAATGATGGAGATTGATCATTGTGTTAATGTTCATGAAAAGATATCATTAAAAGAAAAGTATTGCATGATTTTTTTGTCCTCATCGCATTTCTTGATGTAAGCAACAAGGATTGCACTTTATTCAACAACTTAAAGTGAATTGTAATTTACAAGGGAAGCTGTTTTAAAACATTAGTAGGTAAGTGATTGGTGAAAATCATCTACTTAGTAAATATTGAGTTATAGCAAAAACAAAGAAAATGATAACCTTAAATATAATGTACACAATCATCTCATGTTTCAAATCAATAGATAAGTGACTTCTTTGATTTTTAACATATTAAATAGATAATTTTGTAAAACAATGACATTTATATATATATATATATATATATATAATTACCACCTAACTTATTATTGTATGCATAACATTTTCAATGGCAAACACTAAACAATAGCAACAAGTTAAATGTGACAATAGGTTCAACCCATTTGTAGTATAATGCCCAACATGAAAAGATTTTAGATTTTTTTACTATATTCATGCAATGATTAGAATCCTGCTTTCAACCCAAAGCTTCAATTTTCAATCCTTTGTCCAAATGTTTTTTGCTAACAAACAAAATGGATTTTTAAAAACTAAAAAATAAATAATTAAAAATTTAATTGCCTTTAAGAAGTAATTTCCTCAATGAAAAGAAGACTAAATGTTAGTCCAAAACAAGTTGTTTAAAGGAACAATGTAAGTTTTCCACAAAGCATAATGAAGTTCCCAAGGAGCAAAAGAAGTTCCTTGAAAACCAACTTTCATAAAGAATAAGAAACATTCCCCAAAGAAAAGGGCAATTTCCCCAGGGAGCATTGAATTTTTTTCAAGGAAAAGGACAACTTTCCCAAGGAGCATTGAATTTTCCCCCAAGGAAAAAGGCAACTTCCTTGGGAACAATGAACTTTCTCCAAGGAAGGGCCCAAGTTTGTTGGGGAAACATATGTTTTGAGCCTTTTTGTAACCACAACAATCTCATGCTCATTATTATATAGGCTTGCAACATATCATTAAAAACGTATTGAGGAAAACTATGATTTTGTAGTTGAAATCACTTTAATCAAAATTCATATGAAAAAATTATGATCACACAAAGATTCTAACACATTTGCTTTTTGAGAAACATGGTTGCTCCTTGGGGCAACTTAGGCCTTTTTCCATGGGGGACATGGTTACTCCTTGAAATGACTTAGGTCCCTTCTCTTTAGAAAACATGAAAAACTCTTTGGGAACAACCATTTGCCCATGAGAACAAAGGCTTAAGTTGTTTGAGGGAGCAACCATGTTCATTAGGAACAAATGTGTCAAACACTTTGTGTAATTGTAATTTTTTCATATCAATTCCAATTGAAGTGTTTCAATTACAAAGTTACAATTCTCTTCAAAACTTTTTTAATGATAGGTCACAAACATATATTAAAAAATGAAAATGAGATGGTTATGGTTACTAAATGATTCGAAACATATGTTTCCCAAGGGAATTTGGGCCCTTCCTTGGGGAAAGCTCCTTAGAGAAGTTGCCCTTTTTCCTAGAAAATTTCTCCTCCTCTTCATGAAAGTTGTTTTTTAAGGAATTTCATTTGCTTCCTAGGCACTTCTCTTGTTTCTTAAGAAAGATAATCTTTTATTTCCCTAGGCACATGGTTATCCTTGGGGAGTAACCATGTTGCCTTGAGGAGTAAGGGGCTTAAGTTGCCCCAAGGAACAACTTAAACCTCTCTCCCTTGGGAACATGGTTGCTCCTTGAAACAACTTAAGCCTTTTACTCCTTGAGGCAACTTAAGCCCTTTATTCTTCAGAGCAACATGGGTGCTCTTGGGGACAACCTTAACCCTTTCTCCCCTAAGGATATGGTTCCTACTTGAAGCAACTTAAGCCTCTTACTCCTTGGGCCAACATAAGTCCTTTACTCCTTAAGGCAACATGGGTGCTCCCCATGGCAACTTAAGCCCATTGCTCCATTAAGAATCTAGTTGTTCTCACAGGCAACTTAAGCCTCTTATGCCCCAAGTAAACATGATTGTCCACTTGGGTAACTTAATCCCCTTTTCCTCAAGGCAACTTATGCCCCTTGCTCCCCATGGTTCTCTTCAAGGAACTTGTTTTTTGGCAACTAACTTAAAAAATTGTCCACAGATTTTTTAAAAATCATCCATTTCAATGATGGCTGGAAAGAGAATTCACAAAAAGTTTCGAACCTTGCACCTTTTGGCTGTAAAAGGGGATTATACCATTGCATTGACTTTTTGAAAATAATGTAAGAAAAAAATAATTTCAAACATTAATCATTGTGTGAGCACAACAAAAAAAAATCTAACTTTTTTCTTCCCTATTAGACATTTTACTATATTATACTATAATTATATCCAGCCTAGTGCCACATTTAACTCATTGCCACTGTTTAATGTTTACCATTCTCAATCCATGTCTAAACAAGGAGGTCTTCAGTTTTGGGGGCCTTCCAACAACAAACCTCAAACAATGTAAGCAAATCTCTGCTCTTGCCAAGGGCAGTATGGCCAAGTTGCCCCACCAAGGGACAACACCTGCCCAATTGGAGAAGGTGTGGCAAAATAATACGTCATCCAATTAAGGTTTTCTGTTATTTTTTTGATATTTGAGATGCAAAGACGTTTTTTAAATCTAAAAATCTAATCCTCGATTCCTAATGTATGTGAATTTGTTAATTTAACAAGTGTTTCAACTTCTGTTACACCATATTTGCAAATGGTTTAAAATCAATTTTTCATGGCATGATGTAGTGACTAAAGTAATAAGTTTTCACCCACCAAAACTGAATGATTTTTCAGTGAGATAAAGTATGCAAACCCTGATTTTGTGGAAGTCTCTATTGAGGTTGTGATTCAATTACATGTACCCCCAGTTATACGCTATAATGGGTGTGTTAGCCCAGGTTGAATACGACTAACATGTATAATTTAAGAGAATATCATACATAAGATGAAATCTTCAATAACACTATCAATTATATTCTGTTGCCCTAAAAACTCTCAATTGTTTAGAAACATTTTATAGGACATGATATCTGTGCTTCATTGCAACCATGTTGTTTCAAACGCATCTACTCTGATGTGTTTTCCTTCTTTTTCCCACCATTACACCCCACACAAAGTGCAAGCACCTTACATTGACTTCTAAGGAAAGCTTTACAAATTTGTTATCCTTCAATGAAAAGTCAATAAAGAGCCACATCTAGAATTGACTTTAATTTAATTACATGTTCCAATAATTCTTAACATTTTCGACATGGTGAACATCAGTCTCTTTTTTTTGTTTGAAAATTTGCACAAATGTGAAAATAAAAAATAAAATAGGAAAATTCTGTCACATATTCCCTGTTTTTTGAGGAAAAAGTGCCAAATTTTGAGAAAAAAAAAAACAAAAAGTTTTTGACATTCTTTCGGCACATTTCTTTTTGGATTTTTGAGGGGGAGCATTTTTTGTGCTAGCTTTTTAAACCATTTAAGCTAAATCCTTCTTGATGCAACTTTGGAAATTTGAAAGAAAGAATGAAAAATACAGGTGAACATTCAAGGAAAAAAACAGGTGAATAAAGTCATATTAGATAATCTTCATTGGAGTCATAATGAAAATTGCCAAACTACACATCATTTGCAGTGTGGACTCTGGAGCTACATTGCAAGGAGTAATGTCGGAGTGAGAAATCAGGAGCCCATGTTTCATTGACTGGAATAGGCATTCCTGGAATTCAGGGCCAAGGTACTTGTGGTAAGGACTATGGACCAATGTACCGGGTTTCCATCTGTGTTTTCAGCATGTGTTTTGACAGCAGGTAAAGAAGCTCTCCCCATCCCTAACCCTTGGATGCTTGTGTTTGGGAAATGGTCTCAAATGGAAAAATCAAAACATTTATGCAGTCCAGTGACTGGCCTGTATGGAATGGATTAACAAACTAGTTTTCTATCCCGCATGTGTCTACTGAAAGTTGAAATGGCCTTGGTTTACCAGGAGCCTACTGGACACCAGTAGACAGAAGGTGACTAGATCTGAGAATCATTCGTTTCACAGTCTTGAATTGGGATCCCTTGTATGTTTCAAGTTGGATCAAGTTCAAGACTGCTATATTTTACACTGATCCAGAAACAAAAAACCTATCTCCATTAGAATAATTCAACCATGCATCTAAACCAGATGGACAGTGCTGAAGCTATCTAGCATGCAGTCTACACTCATGTATTTAGGATCCTCTGAAAATAAAGTACAATTTGCCAAATCTAGTCAGTTTCAACTTCTGTTTCTTCAATATCCTCAATTGCTATTCTGCCCCCCTTGAATTGCCAATGATCATCCTGAGTCAAACCTATCTTTCACTTCCATTCCTTCACATATTTAGCAGCCTGTGGAAATAAATACTATCCTGAGGATACCTAGTCCACATCATCTTCTGTTTCTTCATCATCCTGGACTGCTATTGGCCTCTGCATCCCTTGCCAATGATCATTGTCATTATCTTCCCCATCTTCATCTTCTGTTTCCTCACTATCATCTTGATACTGTCGCTTTAAAGGTTTTGTACCTATGGGGACCTTGATGGTTGAAGGAACTGTTTGTGCAGACCCTGTTGGGCGTTTCCGTTTCACTTTTGACAATGAACTCTTTGAACCCACAGAAAGTTTGCCTTTTCCTGAACTCCTAGCAGTTGGTCTCACTGGAGGTGGTTCTTCATCACTGCCTCCAGCAACCTCCTCTTCATTGTCATCACTTCCTTGTTTCTCATGTTGCAGCTGTTCAGTCTCAAGCTCTTCGTCAAGATGTGCATTTCTAAGGTGCAGGTTAAGTTTGTATTCATGAATGTAACGTTTTGTACAGCCTGCATGAGGGCATGCAAATGGGCGCTCGGATGCACTCATATCAGGACGTGATGGTGCAACTGGCTTTGGTGTTACAACCTCCCTTTCTCTCTCAACTTGAAGTGGCGGAGTTGTCTCTGGTCGGTTCTGCACCATAAGCAAAATATGTTATGGCAACTCTCCTGGCTTGAAAAACAACATATTATGACATGTGAATGTGTGAAGACCTATGAAAAAAACTGTTAGGAACTTAGTATGAACCAATCTCTTTTTACTCAGCCTGTCTACTAAGACACAAAAGCAGATGTAATATATGTGCACTGAGCCAAAATTCAAAACCAATGGCACACAGTAACAAACCTTGTCATGATAGCTTCTTATGTGTGCTCGCAACTTGTATTCATGGGCATAACGCTTTCCACAGTCTTCAAATGGGCAAGCATGATATTTCTCCCCTGTATGAGTGCGCATATGTGACCGTAAATTGAAGTCCAAAGAAAATGCCTGGCAGAAGGCATCATAATAATAGTTTAGGCCTAGGCAAAAACTTGTTATTCAACTGCACTGGGACTTCATATGATATCCTACACAACTGCATGTGACAGTATACAATACCTCCATTGACATGTCCTGAATTCATGCCTACAGAGCCATTCATATTGATTAAGGCACCTGCTACTCCACAAATGTTGAAACCCCCACCAAATGGGTGTCCAAGATGAAGCAACAAGACTGGTTTCAAGTCAAAAGATCTAGGATTTGGTTCAGATTCTACAGTTGAGTTTGGCACTTGTGATAGAAGGTTTCAGGAGTGGAGTATAGGGCTTAGCACTTATAACCTTGCCGCAGCCCTCCAAGGGACAAACAAACTGTCTCTCCCCAGTATGACTTAAAAAATGTCTCTTCAATTTTGAGCTGTCCATGAAGCCCTGCACATTCCAGCAAAAACTTACATTGTCATGACTGTGAAATCCAGACCCAGGCTCGCCAAAGCACAAATATACAGAGGTGGAAAATGAAGGAAGGGCACACTGTCAGGACCCTGTATCCACTTGTCTATTTCACAAGCCCAGCCAGCTTATGGCTAGTTTTTCTGGCATGCAGTTAAGTGTTGAGATAGGCTTCCACACAGGACTCTTAACCCTATGGCCAAGTTCTCATTCAAATTCTGATGGACATAGACACCATATCTGCATAACATAAAGGCCTGGTCACATTGTCCCATCAGTTATGGACAGAGAAATGCATGTACAAAAGTGATTGATGGCCTGCTTGTAGGTTTAGGATTTCAGGTGATCAGACATAGGGTCTTCATTAATAACTAAATTGACCAACCTTCTGAAAATAGACCCCACCAGGATTTCAGACCAAGAAAATAGATACCTTGCCACATCCTTTGTGATGACACATAAACTGCTTCTCTCCATGGACATGCAAGTGTTTACGTAATGCAGCAATTTCTGTGAACACTTTCCCACAGCCCTCGAAGCTGCACAGATACACGCTCTCATATTCTTCTTCAGGTTCATGTTCCTCCTCCTCAGATACCTTCAAATCACTTAGTTCAGGTACTGCATCACCTAATTGCCATCATCCAACAACAACATCTCAGATGGACAAATTTCCAAAAGCGCAGAGACTGACTGTTCACCAAGATTTGCTCTAACAATAGTGAGCACCTCTATCATCTAATCAACAAGAGACATTTTCTGGACTGCAAGTGTCCATCTGACTGGTTATAGGGTATTCCACAATAAAAGGGACTGAATGGGATCATGGAGTGCTAACCAGGTATCCACTTGAGTGTCCGCAGCTTTCCTGGATTCAAAACTGTATCTTGGGGCACCCTGTCATACACCCCAAACTTGTCAGTGACAAAATTCAGTGGAGAACTAAACTCCTTACTATCTTTTAGAGAGGAGACACATATGCCTTTGACTCATGTATGTAGTACAAAAAACATTTCCTTCAACAGGATTGTTCAGATTTTCTTAAATCAAGTTCTCGAGCACTGACACCCTGATACCCTAAAGAAGAAAACCTGATCCAGTCAAGGTTCCTTCCTGAGAAGTGTTCAATTCTGCAATGCCTGAAACACCATATACCACTTATGGAAGCAGCAGAGCCCGACTTCTCGATGACCTAAACCAAGTTGCCCTGAGAACTCTCAAGCTAACTTTCAACCCGTCCAAAGTGAGAATCTTTCCATCTCTACGACAATTGCGTGCAAAAGTACGACCAATTGCACTATGCGCATTTCTTATCCGCTACAATTATCTTCGCCGATTTTTTTCCTTCTCTAGCCCACATCTTCTCAACGCTGCGAGGTTCAGAAAACCCTAAGAAAGATTCATCCGCGAAAAGAAGAGGAGGAGATGGCAAAAAGAAAGAGAACAGGTTACCAATGCTTGAGCCACCTCCTAGGCGGCGGGTTGCTCTCCGCCAGCCTAATAACCGAATTATTATCCAACATGTTGTAAACATCCGACTTCAGCAAGCCCGTGATCATAACGTCGCCTTCCTCTCCATACTCCTTGGGATCCTCCTCAGGAATCCTCATGGCACCCCCCACTGGCACAAATAAGCCCCCACCGTACCGCGAGACAGAAGGAAACCGACCGACGCTCAAAACATCAAAAGCTCGCGGCAGCAGTCGTCCTCTCTTCTCTCTTTCTCCCAACAAAGCTCACCCCGCTCCACCCCCACAGTGCACAAAACGCGTCAGCAAAGCACGAAGAACGAAAAACACAAAGCGAAGTACTCCTGTTCCACCGAAGCCCGTGTTTGCGAAGAAATGGAGGGGGAGGACATTCTGCAAGCCAACTGCTCAACGTTCTATTGCGCAATTCCAACAGTATGAAATTTAGTTAATTAGTTAACAGCTTTAGAGGTCGATTCTGCGATCTGTGAAAACAAGTTAGTTAATTAGTTAACAGCTTTAGCTTTAGAGGCAGATTTTGCAATCTGTAAGAACAAGTTAGTTAAATAGTTAACAGCTTTAGAGGTCGATTCTGCAATCTGTAAAAACAAGTTAGTTAATTAGTTAACAGCTTTAGAGGTCGATCTGCAATCTGTAAAAACAAGTTAGTTAATTAGTTAATAGCTTTACAGATATTCTGCAATCTGTAAAAACAAGTTAGTTAATTAGTTAATAGCTTTACAGATATTCTGCAATCTGTAAAACCAAGTTAGTTAATTAGTTAATAATAGCTTTATAGGCTGATTCTAAGATCTCTAAAAGCAAGTTAGTTAATTAGTTAACATCTTTTAGAGACTGATTCTGTGATCTCTAAAAACAAGTTAGTTAATTACCTAGAAGTTTTAGAGGCTGATTTTGAGATTTGCAAAAACAAGTTAGTTAATTAGTTAACAGCTTTAGAGGCCGATTTTGCAATTTGTTTAAACAAGTTAGTTAATTAGTTAATAGCTTTAAAGGTTGATTATGCAATCCTTCAAAACAAGTTAGATAATTAATTAACAGCTTTCGAGGTTGATTTTACAATTCACAAAAACAGGTTAGATAATTAGTTAACAGTTTTAAAGGCTCATTCTACAATGTGTATAAAAAAAGTGTTGTCTATGTATATGATTTTAGACACATCTTTTGTGTAAGTAGCAAACTTACTTTAATATTGCATAATCATAAAACTTTTCATGCACCTCCATGTAAATGCCTAACCTTGTGTAAATTCATAAATTCATTTTAAGTACTGTAAAATTTTGTAAATATTATTGTACCATTTACACTTTTGTGTAGGGTAAAAACTTATGGCAGGGGCATTCCCAAGATAAGGGGCCCCCCAATGTGTGCTAGGTCTTTACCTACTATGGAATTGTCAAACCCATGCCCATCAATGTGGGGTAAGACACCAACTAGCCTGTTAGAGTGAGCTAGACCATGCATCCATTATGGGCAAGGGAGATTGCCCATCCATGGGATTAAGGTCTTTGCTGTCAGATTCAATGATGTAACCTAAAACTCATGTTCCACAGACACATTTTGGTCACTATTAGGACTTTATGATCATCATTGGAAGATTATGTCATATAATGTGATCAAGAAAATGACATAATCTGTGACCATATATGGTCATGTCTTTAAAGGTGGTTTGTCAAAAGTTTGACCCCATGTACCCATGTGGCCAGTTAAATTGACAAACTTTAGCTTGTGAGATTCACAGTCATAGCCAACATCTAGCATGGCTTAACTTGAATCAAATGACAATCACTTGCAAGGCAGCCGTGATTCCCAATCACATAGGCCATTACTTTGAGGTTGTCATGAAGATACTTAATACCAATTTTATCCATGCACGGTGCTTTCATGAAATTTTCTTGGCATTAAGCAATAGTGGATCACTTCATTGCATCATTTCAAAATTGCCAACTCACAACTTGTAAACTCCAGAGTGGAGCTGAAATTGAGAAAGTGCAGCCAAATGAAAACTGATAAGGGGTTTAAGGAATAGGGTTTCAAGAACCTGTTAGGAGGAAACATGGAAGGATAACAATGGGGTTATTGCTCTTCAGCAAAGCATTACCCCACCCCTAAAGGTCTTGTGAGGTCTCTATAGAATAGATACTAGACAGATGGGGTCTCAATAAAAACTAGACAGGTTGGATTCTGGCTGGTGCTCAATCAATTTCAGACCTAACAAGTCTGTTATGAAAAACCTGCCCTTTGACCCCTGTTGATAACATGCCATTTGTGCAACAACCAGCCAACAATGGTGTCAGCATGATCTCATTTGGAAATAGTATGTAACATCTGAACTCTGAATCCATTGAAACATGAATGTATTTGAAATTCTTCCACTTGTTAACATGCAACCAATGGTCCATATCAACATTTGAGAACTACTGTCATGAGAATAATGCATGTAAAAAGTCCTTCACAAGAAAAGATTGAACACAATAAAAGTTGGAAAAAAGATTAACTATGCATGAATGAAACAAAAATCCATGGATTTTCTTTTGTCTTACACAATGGATATGAAAGATAGCAAGAACAAAAAAAAGGTTAGACACAACCATGAGCAAAACAAATCCAAGATCCTCCCCCAAACAAGAGAAATGGCCAGACTGAACCCACAGCCACCAACACAGTATGAGATATGGATGGTTGTTGGACATGAAACTCTTTTCTATTTGGTTCCAGCTACCTAGCTAACTAGGCTGGTTAGCTCAGTTTCTGTTTTCACTGCCTATCTTCAACAACCCACCAGGACCCACTTACATCTAACCAGCTACATGTACTGTAAGACACTTTGGTTTTTCTCACACAAATTGTAGCAGCTCATGACACATGTGTGAGGTAAACTTTGCAGTTTCATCCATTACAATATACAATTTGTCGTGTTTATTGTGACATTTGTTACATTAAAATGGGAATTTGACATTTGGTAATGCCACATAACCCTATTACAGTAAACCCATCACCACACACTTTCTCCTCTACAAGACTCTGGAACATCCAATTGGAAGAGGAGGCCACTGAAAAATCATGGCTCAGCTAGGATTTCTCTCGATTAAGTTTACATGGGGAAGAAACCTATTTAGCAAATTACATCAGCACTGTGCGGAAGTGCATACCTCTCCTCTGTTGACACTGGAGAAGAACTCTCCACTTATGTCGACTGTATAAATGACTAACAGGAAGACCAGAAAACCATGGCAAAAACTGGTGCACACCTCTGGAAGCAAATGCAAGTTCATAGAATCTGAAGGCTGGGATAGTAGCAAGGCAAATAGATCAGCTGTTGGACAGCGTGAAACAGACTTGAAATATTCCTGGTGAAATGGCTAAATTTACATATTACAGCTCCCAATTCAGAGGAATTAATGTCAACAAAGAATTTAGAATTCCAGTCCCTCACCTTGGGAGTCTTGGTTCCACATCTCCTGGAATTTCACAATGAAGGTGAGAGGAAACAGTCCTGTAAAACTAGAGCTATAGGTTATATATTACCAAACTATGTTACAGGCAACGAAGTGCAAACTGCAATTGCAAACTTTGAAGAATACTTTGTTGTACAAGAGCCATGATATCAAGCTACAAAGCTAGCATTTGGAATCCTTTGTGCAAGGGATCCAAGCTTTGCGAGAAGAGTGAAGCAGCATGTACATCACATGACTCCATTAGTGATGCATGGCTGGCTGTTGCATGGTACAAGCCATATCAACGTGCTGCTGCATTGATAGAAGAGTAGTACCTTGCATGACTGTTGGCTGTTGCATATGGCCCTTATTAGGTCCAAAAGAGACAGGATCCAAAGCTGAAAGCATACCAGCAGTTCCTAAAGCTGGTTGATGACCCATCTGTGGTCCATACTCCATCCCATGCTGAATTGAACCCTGCTGAACAGAATTAGAAAGAGGTTGTCGGCCTGAGGCAGGAGCCAGTCCTCCACGTCCAGTAATAATAGTGCCATGGCTTGGTTGCAGCATCTGCTGCCCATAGTTATTAACACTAGTTATGTCATGAATGCTGGAGCGCCTCTTGTCCTTATTGATTGAATTCAACCGGATGAAATACTTCTGTGCATGACTTGCTACTTGGGTAGGGGTTCTTGATATGACGAAGTTTCTGGAAATGCTGCGCCAATCACCTTTACCGAACTTCGTCAGTCCTAGCAAAAACAGCCTGCGAGAAATTATGCGAAACTAAAGGAGATCAGGATCTCAGATATCATGTCACCGATTCACAAAACAGAGATGTGATCTGATCATGGTATACATCTCAGTGTCCGCGACAATATCGTAATGTTCGATTGCAGTGGAGAATCCACAGATTGCAAAATGATTGCTACGAAAGACAAGAAGATCTCTGTCTTGAAGGAGCAAATCATGTTACAGACAAGAAGATCTCTGTTATGCACTTCTCCAAAAGAAGAACATGCTCCTAATTAATCTTTGTACATCCAGAATCTTTAACCTTACAGGGAGACTGTACTCTATTCAAGCCTTTCTATAACAAGCTCTACACACGGTGTAAAAGAGAATGGCAAAGGAGACTAACCTGTGCTCCTCTTCTGTCCAAGGAATGCCTTTACGGCGCTCCTGATCCGCTGATTTTGGTGTTACACCCGGCCTTACCAGTGAAGGGCTTCCTAACAAACCCGATGCCTCCCTGGATAAAACTCTCCCATCTTGGAACCCGGATTGTCCAAGGCTAGGCGCATCATCAGATGTGGAGGGAGACGCGACGGCTGTGTAGCTGGACATCAGGATTCGTCCCGATGCCTCCCTGGAAACATTATCTTCCTGTAGAATCTCGAAATGTCGCTTCACATAGGCTGCGATAGGATTCGCTGCAGGAATCAACGCTGCAACATCAGTTTCCCAGCGATTTGGAGCCTCATGCTCTTCGTGAACGGCGAGAGAATTTTCGAACAATAGGTTGTCGTTGTCTTGACGTGTCCAAGTATGGAAGTGCGGTGAGGAGGGCGATGAGAATTGGAAAGGGGCCGGCAAGGAGGAGAGAGGCGACACCATGGCAAGACGCGGTTGCCCTGACGATGGAGCTGCCATCCGACTCTGTTTTCACATCAGAATAAGAAGAGCCAAAAAAAAAAAGCTTTCTACGCCGCTGAAGAGATGTCCCAAAGCTGGCAGAGTTACTTCTCGCCGCCGAAATTGTCCGTGACAAATACCATTCCTCGCTCTCAGATCTATGCCCCTAAGAAGAGGACTAGCAACGCGAAACGATTTGGAGATGTCGCAGGCGCTTGAAAACTCTTGTAAACATCCCGGAAATCCCCGGAAAAGCAAGAGAAAGGAGAGAGAGATTCAGCAACTTCACAAGGATGAGAAGCTTGCGTGCGTGACATGGAAAAGTTATCTGAGAGCGCAGGACGAGAGGAGAGAGACGATGTCCGAGCCTAGTCCACGAACCGCCCAGGGAGCCTCCGAAGCTGTATCGAACCTCGCCACGAATTCCTCTAGCCTGTCTACAGGGCTCCTGCAAAATGGATGTCGCTAGGCTCGGAAAAGCGATTGAACCCTATCCACTTGAAACCCCTTTTCCCACGAAAACGCGGAAAATATCTTATCCTCCTTCAGTGACAGGTCAGCTGTATGAAGGCCCACCAGGCTAGCCAAAAGAAAAAGAACAGGGAACATATGTTGACGTGGTTTTATGACATGACGTTGGTAACTAATTTAGCTTGCCAGGGTGAGTAATAGAGTGATTAGGGGGGCCTCCCGCCATACCCACCTACCTTCGTCACTACCTGTGTTTGCCAGTTATTGAGAAAACACTTGGTTATTAATATCCTACAAGGGTGGCAGACTCTGGTTTTTTACAATCAGGTTTTTTAAGGTTTTAATAAAAAACCCGATTGTCTGAGATCGCACAAAATCGGGATTTATTTTGAAAATCAGGTTTTAACTTTTAATAGGGTGCGGACTGCGAAACTCTCTTTGTGTTGGGTTACCGTTTTGTTCTCTCTCTTCCAAATCACTACTACCGGAGTGGAGAGCTCTTCTTTTAAGGAAGATCAGCAGTAATATAGCTGGTATACTTCCATGGCACCATCCACTAACGGTAAGTCGGTTGTGACTTCTTCTTTTTTCGAGTTGTTGTTCTTGTTTTTTTCCCCCTTCCTTGTCTTGTTTCCCTCTTCTTTGTTTTGATCTGATATTTTTGCCGGTTCTTGATGAAAAATGCGGTGATGGGTGCTGCAGATGAAATCTATTTTGTTGTGAGCAATGCTCGTGGGTTGATTTGGGTCATTTCTCTTTCCACTCAGGCTTGCTGCGTGTGAAGCTTGTTTGGGTTTCTGTGTGTTGTGTGCTTTTTGGGAAGGGTCTGGAAGAGATGTATACCTCCCAACCCACTTTGTGTTCAAAACTTCAGAACTCTGAACTTCAAAGCTCTGAACTTCAGAACTCGGCAATTGGCAGTTTGGCTTGCACTCAAGTGATCATGTCCGACATCGGTGTGGAAGAGGAGGTCATCATCATCGACATCGAAAGTGACATCGTCGACGACAGCAATATCAACACAGCTCCTAGGGCCGACGTAGGTGACGATCCATTAGACGGTAATGGCAATGACGATGCTGCTGTAGGAAGGCGTAAACGTGGTCGGCAAGGTAGTGACTTGTGGAGTCTCTACACCGACGATGTCAACTCGCACCAGAACAAGTCGACCGTCTGTAAGCATTGCCGCATGCTTGTGAATCATCACAAGAAAAGCGAATCGGTGAAGGTCCATTTAAACAATTGTGCTTTGTTCCGCAAGCTCATGAACGGTATGGAGGAGGACAAGCGTCCCGCTTGGTACATGGGCAACAAGAAGGGCAAGAAGCCCTTGTCGACGGTAGTGTCAGTATCAACATCTTCAGTGGCTCCCAGTTCTTCTCGTCAATGCTCAATCAGGGAGTTCGCCATACCTGTTGTCAACAAACAGCAGAAGGTGCAGTTCCAGAAACACATTACAATGCACTATTACGTCACAGGGTCGTCGTTTCAACGAGTTGAAAACATTCATCTGATCGCCGCAATCAAGACCTTGCGCCCTGATGACGGTTTGCTCCCCAACAGAAGACAACTAGCGACCTCTTTGCTCAACGCCTGCCACGAGGATGTCAAAACCAAGGTCGTTAAGGGCATGATTGGTGCAACTTCCTGTCTGATCAGTGATGGTTGGTCAAATGTTAACAACGATGCCATCATCAACTACATGGCGGTGTCACCTGAATTCACCTTGTTTCTAAAGTCAATATCGACAGGCCAACAAGGGCACGATCACAAGTTTATTGCCGACGACATCGAGCGCGTCATTCGCGAAAATCCATCCACAATATTTGCTGGTGCAGTAACTGACAACACCTGTACGAACAAGAAGGCGTGGGGCTTGTTGCAGATTACCTTCCCGTCGCGCTACTTCCAGGGGTGTTGTTCCCATGGCCTTCATCTATTCGTCAAGGACGTGTTTGCAGCGACAAAGACAAAGAAAGTCGGCCAAGTCGAGGCCACCTATCCTGACCAATACCCGTTTGAGCTCGTCCTAGAATTTATTTCCTGTTGCAAGGATGTCGTCAAGTACTTTCACAACCATCACGTCGCCAAGGCTCACCTATGAGATCTGCAGCTCTTTGCCAGTGCTCGAACGCTCGTACGAGCCGCTCCAACTCGCTGGGGAACAATTCAAGCCATGTGCTAGACCTTATTGGAGTCGGAACGGCACGTACATGTCATCGTCACAGCTCGCGACTTTGTGCAAGGTACATCTGCCCAGAAAAATGAGAGATCAAAAATTAAGGAGATCGTCACGGACAATGTGTTTGTGAGCAACCTGCGCAAGGCCCTTGCCATTCTCGCCCCGATCGACGCTCTAATCATCAAATATCAATCTGATAAGGTGCCCATTTCCGAGGTGATGCCCGATTTCCACAACCTACCCGAAGAATTTAAGAAGGTCATGTCCAGCAACATTATCACGCGCCAGGAGTTCGAGTACCTGGTTATCCTGGCACAACAACGCTTCCAATTCATGTACGGCATTGCTCACGGTTTGTCATATCTGCTCGACCCACGACACATTGGAGATGGGCTGCCTGCGGATTCACGAAGCAGCCTGGAGGAAGTGTTGATCAACAGTCCTATCGATGATGTTACGCCCATTGACAACGACCGCAAGGAGAAGCTGTACATTCAGTTCACGGCATACTTCATTTCTACAACAAAGGAGTGGCGAGTGAACTCCTTCCATTACCAGATGTTGTCCAAGGGATCGAAGACCGTGTTGCAGTACTGGCAAACTGATGGATGTCAATGGGCAGATTTGCAAAGCGTCGCGGTCTGTCTCTTTAGTATGGCGACGTCTAGTGCGGCGTCTGAACGAAACTTCTCAATGATGGGCTTCATCCATTCCAAGCTGAGGAATTCCCTAAGCGCCAAGACTGTTGAAAAGCTCGTGTTCATCAAGAGCAACATGGGTGTGTTCTACAGCTGTCCGACGAGCGACAACTATACCGGCGAGAGTGATTCCGATCATGCCAACCTCGATTAATGTTAGCCGGAATAAAACCCGATTTGATGCAAATCGGGTTTTATTCATTTAAACCTTAAACCCGATTTGTCAAGCGGACAAAATCGGGTTTTTACCACCCTTGATATCCTACCATGTGGTTATTGATTTTTGTTTTAATGCGTAAAAAGTCTTTGGGAAAATATAGAGAAGTTCAAGAAAGACACTTATGAGTTTGTTATTGAATTTTTACAATTTGATAACCAACTTGGATTTCTGGAATTTTCATTCACATAAGTTATTAATTTTGAAATTACATGCACATAGACTTTGTCATTATTGAAAAAGATTAGGTATTTGTTGAGAGAGTTTGGAGGCATTTGAAATTTGAGATCCTTGCACAATCCCATTAGAATAACCAAACTAGAAACTATAAAAACGTAAAGCAATGCCTTGATTTTTCATTCGTGTTTTCAGCTCCCTTACCAACCCCAAGAAACTTGTTTTCAACAAGTGGGATCTTCTGCCGTGGAAGGTACCTGCCAGTCTGTACTAGGATCTTCTGACCAGCAGAAGGTACCACCCAACCTGTCACTATTTTTAAAAAGTGAAAAAATCCCAGCTCTGCTTTATGTAGGAAAAGGATTTAAGTATATGCCCTTTCGCAATTTTCAACATGTTCCTTCAGCCTACTGAACTTGGGCACAAATCTCAAATCACGGACGGCCCTATACTCAGGCCCTTCTTGTATACGAAACAACACATAAAAAATTTCACTATTTGAGAAAGAAGCTAGTGTCACATGAAATCCTTTAGACATGGCACCCTATTTTCAGTCAGAAGTCACCTTTGTGTTTGCATCCATGTCTTTAATGATAAATGTTCCAATTTGAACCTCTCCAAGTATTGTCCATTTCCTTGTCCCATAGTTTGAGTCACTATAGAAACTGAACTCTAAAACCTAACCTACCCATGTAATATAATCATCCATTTTCAAGACAAGTATTTAAGAACCAACCTTTATGCATAACATGTGACTACTACCCCAAAAAAACCAAATAAATCGCAAACTAGGATTACTTTGACAATGAAGTTTATAGTAATAGTTCAGATCAATTCTTTTACGTTTGTACACATCCACAATTGTGCAATCAAATTTTCAAAAATGTTCCAACTCTAGCTTCTCAAACCAAACCGCCTCTTTCTTCTCCATAGCCCACATCATTCCACACATGTAGATGTTAAACTTGATATACAATAATTCTAGAGTGATGGGTCTCTACAAATCTTTGCATTGAAATCGTTTAAAAACAAGTTTGATGTTTGAACCTTCCTTCTTATGCTTCATGTTAGTCACAAAACAAAGTGGTTGTTTCTTGTACATGTTAAATTCTTTGTTCTAAAACAACACTATGTAATGTTGATGTGGAGGTCAAAATGACACACAAAACATATCAACAAAATTGATATCAAAACCATAATGAAAAATCTCAATTTCAAAATGTTGTTGGCATGTTGATAAGAAAACAAACTTCTTTTTCTTTGTTTCTTCGTTCTTCCACACCCATCACCAAATTAACTCCAATTCAATGTTGCAAGAGTTTTGATCCTTCTCTTGAAGATTTTGAAAGTGTCTTTTAGTATTGTCACCTCCACACATTGAAACTTCTCCCAACATTTTTCATGATTCATGAATTTCGAAAAAAATCACATCCAAGTCTCTTCATTAATTGGAGCAATAATCACACATACCATAGACAATACATCTTTTGTAATTAATGGTGCATGGGTCAATTTCCTCAAAGTTGGTTTTCTTTGATGTGCATACTTTGTGAAAATAAATAGTTGCCCATTAAACCTTGAATCATCATAATGCACAAGAAGTAATTTTGTCTTTTTCCACTATCCAAATTCACTAGGTTTTTAATGGGAAAGGATCAAATTCACTAATATGCAACTTGTATGGTTTTGGTTTAAAAGGACTAATTGATTAGGACATTTTTGGTAAAATGTTTTTTAGTTGTTTTGGATAGTCACATGTTGCACTAGATAATTTTTAATTAAAAAATTATGACATGGATATATGAGGTCCTAAATTAATATGATATGGCATAATGTGCCACATCATCATATAATTTTTTTCTTCGATCTTTTTGTTTTTCTTTCGGATCATGGAGTCATGGCATGACAAATTTAAATGCCATGAAAAATTTGCAAAAAAATTTTTTTTTTTTAAATTTGTCGACAAAAATGTTGACACCCCATTTAAGCATGTTGTACATTTTTGTGGATTCACCATTATGTATATGTTTCTAAATTGCATTTGTACAAGATACATTAAGGCATGCATCCATCACGGATTGACCCAAAACCTCATGGAAACACATTGAGCTCCTAACCACCAATCACTTCAAGATGTTATTAATAATGATGAAATTTTGTAATTTTATCATGTTTGGCATGAAATTGTTTATTAAATTTAATTTTTAAAAATAAATTTTCTTTTGCAAAATTTATTCAAATGCTACAAATGAATAGATGATCTTAAAGCTTATTCAATAATGTATTCAAACAAGTTATTATAATTTACAAAAATTAAATTTACAATGTTAAAGAAAAACTGAAAATAGCATTTCATGAATAAATCAACAAAAATAAATTTGTTTAAATTTACCTAAAATATTTTGTAAATTCAATGTGAACTCAAAAGGGCATTTTTAAAATCTTTTAATTTAAAAATTCATTACATAACATATATCCATTTTTTGACTAATTGCAAGTTTTTATTTTCCTCAACATGATCAAATATAAATTTATTTATTTATTTTTACGATGTTGTTCAAGTGGTAATCAACCATAAAACAATCACCACATTTGGTTATAGACAATGTTTTCAAACGAAATGTGGTAACAAATTTGCATTTAAGCTCAATCTTTGAAATCATCACAAACCTTACCCAATGTTTTTGAAAATTTAAAAAAAATATTAATGATGTAGCTAAAGGTTTTTTTTGTGGTGAATTTCCACCATTTTGCAAACATAAAAAGGGTATCAACATCAACAATTAATTTTTTAATTTTTTAATTTTTTTAAATACATATCTTTAATAAATTATTACATTTAAAATTTTTTGTATTAGAAAATTAATTCAAATAATGGGTTCTAGGAATTGTAATATTTAAATCAATAAATTAAATTTTTAAATTAAATTTTACAAAAAATAAATTTTAAATGTTAAAAAATAATTTGAAATTGCATGTCATGAATAACTTTACAATTTTCTTTTTGTTTAAATTGACCTAGAATCTTTGTAAATTCAATGTCAATTCAAAAATGCATTAAGTCTTTTACAATTTTATTTTCAATGCATAAAATATGTATAATGTTTTTAAAATTACAAGTTTTATTTTCCCCAATATGATTAAGCAAAAAATTTATCTATTTTTGCAATGTTGCTTAAATGGTAATCATCCATAAGAAAATTGTCACATTTGGTTATAGACAAGTTGTGTAGTTGGAAATTTTTTTAAATCCTTCAATATCTAGTTCTTTATTATATTTTATTGTAAAACATTGAAGATATATAATTTAAATTTAACAAAAAAATTTCTTTGAATTTTATTTTTTAATGTTTTTGTGCCTTTAAATTGGCAAAAATTAACCACAAGAAAAAACATTAACCAACTAATTAATATAACCATTTAATTATCAAGACCGTATTTGTTTAGCAAGGTGAAACATACACTAATACAAATGATTAATTACCTAATTTTGAAAAATAATCACAACATTGCATATAATAAAGGACGTCGTGGTCGTTTTTTGTGAAACTTTTCATCCATCCATCCATCCGTCTCATCATCTATCCATGGATGGCATCATACAGGGAAAAAACCTTGGCAAAAATAAATAACCCCCCCCCCTTCTATGCATGTGTTATTGTTGTCTAGGAAAGGCATGCCCGGCCCCAGGGACCAATGAAGTGGTTTATGTTAATAAGACACAAATTAGTCGATCCTTTCATATAAGATTTGTATCGAAAATCTATATCAAAAAGTGATTATACATCAATCAACTTGAGATGTCATTTCAACGCTTCTTAGTAAATGAACATAACATATGTAGGGTGGAATAATCCTGATATGTTAAAATGTGGTATGTTTTTAAAAGCTTGGTTTGGAAAGTGGAGAAAGGACTTTTGAAATTCAAAATTGCCAAGAAGAAAGTTGCAGTTCTGGAGTGTGGAACGGGTTTTTGAATTTGATCTGTCATATTTCAGTCACACCACTAATATGAAATTTTGGAAGCAATTAAGTATTTCCTAAAAAATCAATGAATGAATTTTTTTTGCAGGTATCAATGGCATCATCTTATTGTGTTAATAGCCCGTAGTTTTGGAGGGTTGGTGTTGAAGAGATTGGTTGTAGAATTAAAGAAGGCATCAACCATCGGAAATCCTACCGATTCTTTGTCTGAAACTAAAGTGCATTGTGCAAAAGAGTTTTTAAGTAATGTGAGAGGGGTGGTCTTCTATGTTGTTCCACATGCTGGATCAAGGAATTTTGCTGAATATGTGAACAAGTTGTGGAGATGCAACAATAGACATCATCCTAGAATAATGGATAACATGCAACCTTGGAAACCAGATATGGAAGAATTATTAGTGGATTTTGATGACATTGTCAATGAAAACAAAATCAATATATATGTTATTTGTGAGGGCCTACCAATGGAGCAAGTGGTATGTGTTGGATGAAATGGATGTTTTGTAACCAAAAACCATTGATGGTTTGATGTTGTCTTGTGCTGACATGTGCAATTTGGGCTTTATGATTGAACTAGGGAATTTTGGTGGATTCTAGCTCGGCACAACGATCAGCAAGGTTGAGGATGCCAATCACATGGAGGTGTGCAAGCCTCCAAGTAAAGAACATCTCAGCTACATGTTGTTTTTACAATTTATCAACAGATGTCAAGTGGTGAGTCTTGATAATGTTGGGGTACATTTGCCATCTCTGGTCTTTTCCCATGGTCAACTATATGTTGCTATCTTACAGATCACAAGCAATGCAAACATCAAGATTTTTAGCGGTCAGGGTCCCGATGGATACATGCGGAATGTGGTATATAAAAAGGTTTTGGAAATGTAGTTTGTAGTTATAATTTTGTAATATGTACTGTCAAATACACACACACCTATGCATTAGGCACATGGTTCAAACTAGTATATATATATTTGTTAGAAGTAAAATAAATTAATTTGGTGAAATTATGGGTTTAAATAGTTGGATACTCCCCCCCCCCCCCCCCCCTCACCCACACACACACACAACAATTTTTTTATTTCAAATTTTCCTAACTTGGTACCTTTTGTTGGGAAAAAGATGCAAAAACTAGTGCAAATTCAAGAAAAAATGAAAACAACAAAAAAACTTTCCAAAAATTTGAAATCACAAATTTCAAAGAAAATGTACATATTCCTCATGAGTAGAATTTTTAAATTAATTTTAATAATTTAAAAATTAAACACAAAAAAAATTCCAACAACAAATTTGTTTAAAAACTTTTAAGTTTAATCTTTGAAATTGTTATAAACTTTATCCAATTTTGTTGAAATTTTTAAATAAATATTAATGATGAAACTAAGTTTTTTTTTGTGATGAATTTCCATCATTTTGTAAACATAAAATAGGCTATCAACATCAAGAAAAGATTTTTAATTTTTTTTACATTTCAAACTATTTAAAATTATGTAATTCTACAATGGGTTATAGGACTTGTATCCAAAATATATAAATATTTTAACAAATTTGTACTTTCATATATAGCTTGTAGCCAAAACATGGTTCAATTTTCTTATGGATGATCTTGAAGACGATTACAAAATTGAAAAAATGAAAAGATGAAAAAAATCATTGATGTCATTATTATTATCACCATCTATAATTCATTCATTTTTTAAAATAGTTTCTTAATTCATCTCTATATATTTAAACATAAACCTCTAATAGAACAAGCTTAAATTTTTTGATAAACCATGTTCAAAATAAAAATAACAAGTATAAAATATTGATAATTTTTCATAATAATAACAATAATAATAATACTTTAATTTTTAATTTTTAATTTTTAATCCATTAATTTTAACATGGGATTTTTTTCGTACACCAAAAAAAATGGGGAAAAAATTAGGGATTATTTTTGGGGTTCTTTTAGTGTGGCATCATGAACATTCATAATAATAAACTTGTCCATGATGCTTAAAACAAACTAAGGGAAAAACATACATTTTAATTTACATAAATGTCCAAGATTTTAATATATGAAAAAATATTTAATTTGGAGATCTACATGCATCCTTGATTTTGCATGCATGAACATTTTGACCTAATTATCATTAACCCATTCATAAATGTGAAACTTTCCAAATTTTATACATCCATTTAAAAAAATTGTTGTGAGTAAGAAATGCAAACTCATCAGTAACGGATTTAACAACATTCAAAGTGAATGATTCAACTCATATGCAAATGTTAATAGTTCAAAAGATGTGAAAATTTTCACTAACCCATTCAAGTATAAATGTGAATAACTAAATTGTTATGTGTGTTTCAATATACTAGTATGTGTAATATGCAACCTTTGAATAATGATTTCAATAAACTCAAAATGGATGTTTCAACTCATGTAAAAATGTCGACAATTTAAAAAATGTGAAAAAAATCACTAAACCATTCAAACATAAACACAAAATATTGAGTTACATGTGTGTTAATATACTATAATAAGTGCAAAATGCAATTTGTGAATAAATACATTAAAATTGAATGTTTCAACTTTGATAATTGAAGAGATGTGAGAAAAATCACTAATTCAATCCAATATAAATGCGGGGTTCTTAATTATTGCATTTGTCTTGATAAATTATTATAACTATAAAATGAAACTTTTAGGTAATAGTTTCAACATGTTAAAAGTTGATAATCCAACTCATGTACCATGTTCATAGTTAAAGAAATGTCCAAAAAAACACTAACCCACTATAATGCATTATGTAAATAAAGTTAAAAGCTACTTCAATTTCCATGTCACCAATTTAAAATTATTAAATAATTAAATAATATCCAAATTATACCCATAAGTGAACAACATAGTGAATGTAACAACTATGAACAATATTGACCATTAATTAATGCAACAAACCACTTGCAAACTTAAGATCATCAAATGTAATTAAAATGTAATCAAATTGGACAATAGTCGCAATGTGTGAAAGTGAGAAAAGACAAGATTTTTTCTTGCAATGACCCTTTTTTTAAAAATTGTTAAGGCTATTATATTTCCTTTTGTTAATTGCTAGTGGACTTTAGTTTTACAAGTAGCCAACATACCACCCCATTTTCTTGCCATGTCTCCATTTTTCACATTTTAAAATAATAAGGCATACAACTCTTGGGGTTAGTTTTGCACATGGTGCCATCAATAATGATAGCCATTATCATGATAGATGGGGTGTCAATTTGATATGCTAAGTTAATGTAATTAAATTCACTTTCTTGAAATCTTCGTGACTTGAATGGCAAATAGTCCCATTTTGTTATTAAACATTCTTGGTTGTTTTATTGGGTCATGAAAAAACTTCCCTTGGTTAAAAACAACCAATGTGCTAAAAACCCACATGGCACTCCATACAAAGAACATGCAAGTCAAACATTATCTTCAAATTAAAATAGAAGCAAAGTGATGAACGGGTGCATAACACATAAGAATCTGCCAAACACTTTGGACCAAATCCTAAATAAAGAAAAGCCCACCTTTTGTTGGAGGTTTTACTTTTTGAAAAAATTGAACTTCATGCATGATATGAAGCCTAAAACCATGAAAATATAAACATGGCATAACTTATAGAAACATGTTTATAATTCAATAATAAAGTGTCAAACTTGTTTGATTACTCGTTTTTTAGCAATGGAACATTTTTGTAAGCTAAGGAGGTTTTTTTATTTTTAAAAAAATTTAATGATTTTTTCAAGTGTAATTTTTTGTATATGGCAATGTCCATTTTGAGTGTATTGGGAAAATTTGAATTGCATGGTTTTTCATTATGGTTTGATTGAATGTGTTCTTGATTGAACATGTGAATCATAGGCAAGGCTAGAAAAATATTGAAATTGTTCCCACTATTAAAACTAGAATGTGTGTAGCTAAAACCTGGTCCTTTTCTAATGGAGGTCATGCATGGGTTGAACACTTGAACAATTGTGTCTTGATATGGTCTTGTTATTCCAATGCATATTTACAAAATTCATAACAATATGGGCTAAAGCCTAGAATGAGCAACATCTTGTTTGTTATCAACAATATAAACAAATAAACATAGTGAATAATTCTAATTCAATATTTACGCTTGTCAATTTAATAAATTGAAATTATTTGAAAGTTCAAAAGATTTCTTTTCATAATTTTGCCTTCAAACTAATCAAAAGGTATAATTGCTTAACTTTTAACAATTGTAATTACCACATATCATACTTGCAAGTAAAAAAGTGTTATATCATCTTTTGCATCCTAAAAAGGATGTAATTTTTTCTTTTGACACATTAAAATTTTTAAAGACATTGTTGAAGCCTAAAACTTATGAAAGATATGTAAACATAGGACTTGTTTAAAAGTTCAAATCATAGAAAAGCTTTATGTGGAAAAGGCATAAAGGTTGATCTTTACACAAAATTGTTCAAGTTTCAAGTGAAACTTACAAGGTGGTTCCATGCATTCAATAAATTCATTAGTGAGGCAAAATATTGCCCATTGGATGAAATTATGATCAAAGGAACCAAGAGCACCAAAGTAAAAGTCCTTTTCCGAGGATTGCACATGTGTCATTTTTACATTGGTTCATAATTTAAATTTTTATATTTCAAATACCCCATTTAACACTACATTTTAGATATAAATAAATTTTAACTAAAACTTAATTTTATATCATTTACATTATGCATTCATGCCCTTTATCATATATATATATATATGAATAAATTTTGTGAAAACCACATTTTCAAAAATCCATAATTTTTAGAAAAACATTTTTGAACCAAATGTGTTCAAATGGGTTATAAAATATTTTTCATTAGTTCAAGTCCTTTTGCCTTCTAATCATCGATGTTAAAATCCTCTCCAATTTTCAAAAGGAATGGTGCACATTTGGTAGAAAAAAAGGACGTTTGAAAAAAACAAGGATTGTCCACTCTTGAGGTTTGAGTGCTTTGAACATGCAAAAAAATAAATTATTTGCATCAAGCTTTGAGCATGTAAATTTTTCAATTAATGGAAAATATTCCCAAAAAATCTATGACAATCCAAACTATTATGTTTCCCTTATGATCTTTCAAAATGCAATTTTAAAGATTGCCCACTAACTTGGGTGGCTCCTTTGATCGTGATTTTACCCCATTCTATTATGTCATCTAGATGTTGGTTCTTCTACTCACCTTCTTCAAAACAATTAACTCTTCAACTCTTTCAACAAATTAACTCTTCAAGTCTAAATTCATCTTTGCCTAATTATTCCCCAAATCTCTATTAATACCAATCACATTGAATTCAAAATGAAGTGTTCCATGAACATTTCATCTAAGAATAACCAAAAATGAAATCCTTTTATCACAAGCATAGAAAGCACGAAATTGACAACATGAGATTTTTAAAACAATTTTAAAGTTGAAAAGGAAACAAAATGATCCTGTGACATAATTAACAATTAAATTAGATAATGAGAGTCCATAACAAAATGTGACAAGTATAAATAATACTAAATTGAATGAATGAAGACAATACATTTGAAAAAATGCAATGTGCACAACTTTTAAATATTCCCAACAAATTACAAATTTGTTGAAATTAAAAAGCAACCATGAGATCAAAATGTTTGTAAAAACATAAACTTTAAAATATGATAGAATCCAAGTGAAATTTAACCCATGTGAAGTGGAATTTATTTTTTTCAAGGTCTTTTTTTGTTTCAAATTCTTAGCATGAATGGAATCTTGGAATGCAATTTTGGTGGACCTCACATTAATGTGAATTCCCAACCAAAGGTCAACATCTTTGTTTTCCACATGACACTAAATTCACACATTCACTTTAAATCTTGAACTTGGAGAGGTTAATTACATTTATTTAGGAACGAGGTTGGTTCAAAATAAAAAGTTTATTTATTACTTTGGACATTGATTTAATAAAAATCTAATAAATTAGACCCATGAAAAGTCTTGAAAACATAAACATAACTAAATAAAACAATAAAAAAATGCAAACTTTGTAGAATGATTATACATAAATGATGTACATTACTTGTACATAATTATAATTATATGTTACATCATATGTATATGTGTACACATGCTCCACACTTGCAATTTTACTTTTCATCCTTCCAAAAGTTCTTTTTTTAAAAAATACCTTTCCAACCAAAAATACATTGATAAATTGCACAATAAATATATCATAAATTTTCAATTATTGTAAGCAAGTACCTATGAATATCTTTTGGGTTGCAAACATGCAATCCAATATATGAAGGTTATCAAGTATTTAAGTGATGTGTACTTATATCACAACACATAAAATAAGTCCATGTAGAATAAGAAAGTCTTAGAAAAATGAAGTGCATGTGTATTTAATAACAAAAGATAAATTTAAATGTTGGGTGATCACACTAACATGTATCATTAACAATTATAACCACTATTTAATTTTTTATATTTCAATTTTTTTTTTTAAACTTGTTTTTATACAATGTTATATTCAATATATTTGTACACATATTCAAAAAAATTAAATCAAATTAATGAAGGAAACATACAATTTTTTTTAAAATGTTATGTAACCAGTGTTTTTAAACAATAATTAAACATAAAGACACACAACAAACAATTTGAATTTTTTTAAATGACATATGTTTGAAAAAAAATATATAAACCTTAACATGATAGTATTAACAACATTTTGAAATATATATAAATGATGTATAGAATATATTAAAAATAGTTTTGCAAAAAATAGTGGAAAAGTTTAAGTGGACAAATGTGGCTCCTATTAGCATGGTTGGACCTTGTTCCAACATGTAGGAGTATGTGGCCCATGGGTGTGTGACCAAAATATTTATGCTAGTAATGCCCATAAATTTGTTCTTCCTAGTCCATCTTATTTGTGCATGAAGTGTTACCTTTTTCCTTTGTTCCAAATTTTATTTTATAATTTGTGTGATTTACCTTTGGTGAACCAAACACCTACATTAGTACCATGCCAAAAAGCCCAAATTTCATTTAGATTGCTTCAAAAAATTATAAATATCCCACACTTAGATTAAATCATTGCTATGATTCCGAATCTAACATTTCAAAGGAATTTAATTTAACCATTATGAAGTTTCACTCAAAAAGGTCAAAGTATAAGTGTGGGTGCTAGTTCACTTTGGCCACGTAATCCCAACCAAGAATTATCATGAAAAGTGAAATGAAGACTTATCATAGTTACCTTTACCATTCTGAAATATTTCTGAATATTTATTCTATTTATTACTTTTTCACTTCTACCTTACAATCACAAATTTCCTAAAAATTCGGATGTAGTGAAAGTGAAATAATAATAATTCAACACATTATTATAAATAGGTACTTATGGTAACTAAGTACATATTGATAGGTAACTTACATAAATACATATCCACATTGGTTTTCATCCTCGTGGTGTGTGAGAAACACCAAGCCGATAACCACCTTTGCAAAACTAGTTCAATCAAAGGTTGAAGGCAATGAAGCTTTGGAACTTGATAATCTTTAAGGTGTTAAGGTGGGATTCTTTTTTTTTCTGCACATTCCCATTTTTGCTTGCTAATGCATTTGCATCTTTGGTTTGTACCAAAAGAGGTTTTAAAAATAGTTTGAAAATGGTTATCAACAATCCCCATCCATTTGCCCAATCTTGGCCACACAAATCAAACATTTTTAAAATTAAAAGTGTTTGAAGTTGTATTACCATTTCAATTGTCAAAAATTGGCACAAGAAACTTCATATCAATGAAGAGTTTTATCACAAGTTGGAGGGGCATTAGTGAATCACACAAGATTACATGACTATTAGGGCCACTCAATGCACTATCGAGTTTTGAAAGGATAAAATAAGGGAGTAAAAGATAAAATCTTATCACTCTACTTAGGTAAGCAAAAAGCTTAAACACACAAGGGATTGTCAAATTTTACTAGGACAATCTCATGAACCTTTTATAGAAACTAACTTGAAACAAACATGCAAGGAAGAATAATCGCATACAAAAAGTCAGAATACTCCAAACATACAAAGGAAAAAAATTACACATACAACTTTATGTACAAAAGTATGGCAAGAGAAAAGTAATTTTAATCCCAAAAAATCCTCTTATATAATACACAAAGGGACAAAACTTTAAATACCTTCAAGAAAGAAGTTAAAAATAATGGAACATGCAATTAACCTAATCCCAAAAAAATCAATCTTAAATATACACAATGTAAACAGATAGTAAAAATTGGTTCAGTACAAGAAATTCAATAGGAAAGTTTTGGCAGGGAAAGATTTGATTTCCATAAAATTTTGGTAAAATTCTGATTTTGATAAAATCTACCTTCAACAATGACATGATGACCCACAACTTTAGCATTCAAATGAACATTAGCAAAAAAAAAATGTTTTGAACAACAAGAAATTTCTAATGTTGGGGTCTTTGATATCCATAAACTCAAAGTGATCCCAAGTTGTTAAAGATGTGATCAAACAAAACATGAATATGTGAATGTTCTTGAATAACATCAACATTTTTCATAAAGTCATCAAGTCAAATCACACATCAACAATGTAACCACAAACAACAATTGAAATCACACAACTATTTTCAAGTTCCTATATTATTTTGACAATGTAGAATTGTCCTTAAAGGACTTTCCATCAACATCAACTCTAATGCTAACATAGTTTTAAACCCATAAATGTTGTCTTTCACATTCTACAAGACACAAATATATAATGAAATGGCAACCATTGTAATTCCCAAACAATGGGTCTCCAATTATATGTTGTTCAAATCCATGTTCAACATGCATAATGAAAGAGATCATATATGACGAAGGTGATTTCCTATTGAAAACAATTTGCAATCTAATAACAAGGACAATAATTGTTGCTTAACAAAGGTTGAGGACAACCAAATGTCCTTCTAGATAATACAAATTGGCAAATAATTATTCAATTGTTCATTGTAGCATCAATGCCAACTAATTATATTGTTGATCTTTTTGATGTGGAAGCAATTCCTATGAATCTTTTTGAAAAGATTTGGGGGGAGGGGAGAGCTTGGGCTCTTACAAAACACACACACACTAAGGGCATTTGTAGGGTGTTTTCTTCTAGTGGAAAATACAGTTGCCCTTGGCCATTCTTCTCTGTTTGCTCAGCACAGACAACTCCTTCCTTGAAGACAACGAGTCCAGCAAAAACACAGTAACAAAGATCCATCGCACGTGCGTCAGTCGATGTGAATGTAGAATAGTCACAAAGCACGCCAGCCGAGGTGAATGCAGAACGATCACTGAGGCACATCATGAGTGTCAGCTCTAGTTGAGCTTGACATCTCAACACTCCCCCTCAAGCTCAACTCCAACTCCATCACTCCAAGCAGGCTGCAAAATCGGTGATGCTTTTCAACTCCCAAGACCTTGGTGAAGATGTCAGCAACCTGATCCTCTGTGCTGACATAAACAAGATCAATCTCACCTGCCAAGACCTTCTCCTTGATGAAGTGATAATGAACCTCAATGTGTTTTGTCCGTGCATGAAACACTGGGTTCTTAGCCAGTTGAATATTGCTAAGGTTATCACAATATATGACAACATGTCTATCCACATGCAGCCCCAAATCTCCAAGTAGCTTGCAGAGCCAAGCTACCTCACATGTTGCCATCGCAACACCCCTGTACTCTGCCTTTGTGCTTGACAAGGCAATTGTCGGCTGCTTTTTGCTACTCCACGTAACAACAACATTCCCAAAAGAGAACATAAAACCGCTAGTAGATCTCCTGTCTGAGATGCTACCAGCCTAATCAGCATTTTTGTATCCATGCACCTGCAACTTTGTGCTAGCCTCATAAAAGAGACCATAATCTGTTGTGGCACTCACATAACGTAGTATGTGCCTCACACCATCCAAATGTGGCTTCCAAGGAACCTGCATAAATTGGCTCTCCAACCCAATTGTGTAGTTTAAGTCCGGCCTGGTGATCGTCATGTAGATAAGACTTCCCACTATCTTCCTGTACATAGTGGCATCCTCTAAAACCTCACCTGCATTTGCACTCAGCTTGCCATTCTGATCCAGTGGTATAAAAATGGGCTTACAGCCAACCATACCATATTTGGACAACATGTCTAATGCATATTGTTGCTGTAACAACCATATACCCTTAGGTGTCCTGATGACCTCAATGCCTAGGAAGAGTGTGAGCTCACCCAAATCCTTCATGTCAAACTTCTGCATCAGGAGACTTTTTACATGCTCAACTTCCTTCTCATTGTCACCCCCAACAATCAAATCATCCACATAGATAATGATGACCATAATACCCTCATCACTTTTACGCAAATAGAGTGAATGATCTGCATCTGACATACGAAAGCCAATGGTGACAAGACACTCTGCAATTTTATCATGCCATGCTCTCGATGCTTGTTTTAGTCCATACAAGGCTTTACGCAGCCTGCACACATGATTTGGGTGACTCATATCCTCATATCCAGGTGGCTGGTCCAAATACACCTTTTCTTGCAACTCGCCATGCAAGAAGGCATTATTTACATCCATTTGATGTAACACCCAACCTTTTGATGCAGCCACTGCAATCATAGCTCTCACTGTTGCCATATTTGCAACAGGAGCAAATGTCTCCTCATAATCAATGCCATGTGTATGTGCATATCCTTTAGCTACTAGTCTAGCCTTATACTTGCTTATGCTTCCATCCAAGTTGTGCTTCACTTTGTACACCCACTTACATCCAATAGCCTTTTTCCCTTCAGGCAAAAGCACCAACTCCCATGTCTTGTTTGCATCCAATGCAGCCATTTCCTCATCCATGGTTTTATCCCAAAGTGCATGCCCAATGGCATCCTCAAAACAAATGGGTTTAACATCTTGCACAACCTTTGCCATATATGCATAATGGCGAGCTACATAACCATCACATATCAATCTCTGGACTGGTCGTCTTTCCCTGGTAGACCTGCGTGGACCTGGATCTGTCTGTGGTGTCCTATTTGTTGCATTAACTCTTTTCACACCAGGTCTCCTAATAACTGGAATCCCAAACTCCTCATCAAGGCTCTACTCAGAGCCACTAGATTCTCCATCTACATGTGAATATCCTGCAAAAATGACAGGCATGCCAAGGGCGTCACTAACCTTCTCTTTTCCTTTATATGATGCATCACCTGTATTTGTAGGATTGCTATTATGACGCAACCTACCACTCCATGGTCTATTAGTAGACCCACTAGAAGGGGACTCTCGTGGTCCACTCAATGTCTGTGATTGTTGACCTACATTATTTTCAACCACATGCTCATCTGCATCAGCCCCAATAGTGTCTTTTACATCAGCATACCAACTATTCATTTCATCAAACACAACATCCCTGCTAACCTTCATTTCACGTGTGATAGGGTTATAACATCTGTACCCTTTCTGCTCAAGTGAGTACCCAATGAAAACACATTTTTCAGCCTTCGAATCTAGCCTATCCGTAGCTCATCTGGTACATGTACATATGCAATGCACCCAAACACTTTCAAGTGTGACAAATCTGGTTTTCTGCCACTATACTTCTCCTTTGGAGTCATACCATGCACTGCTGTTGTGGGGGTCCTGTTCATGATGTAAACTGCAGTAGCAATTGCTTCAGCTCAATAATGATGTGGCATGCTCTTCTCAGCCATTAATGCACGAGCAACCTCTACAATGTGCCTGTTCTTTTTCTCAGCAACTCCATTTTGTTGCGGAGTATACCTACATGTAAATTGTTTCTGAATTCCATGCATTTTCAGATATGCAATAAACTCATTGGAAAAATATTCTCCCCCTCCATCTGACCTTAGGCACTTAACTTGCAGCCCTGTTTGCTTTTCAGCCAACAATCTGAAATTTTGAAAGTGAGTAAACACTTCACTTTTTTCGTTCATGAAGTACACCCACACTTTCCTTATGTGGTCATCAATGAATGATACATAGTAGCGACATCCTCCCATTGATGTTGTTTTGGTTGGCCCCCATACATCTGAATGCACTACATCAAGTGCTCTCTTACTTACATTCTTGTCATGCGGAAACACATTCTTTATTTGCTTCCCAAATTGACATGCTTCACATATCTTATGCATTCCATCCACCTTAAACTTTGGCAAACCAACGACAATTTCTGAATTTTGCATAGACTTCAATCACTATTCATTTACATGATCGATACGCTTATGCCATATGTCCATATCAGCCACAACTCCTGCACCTTGTGCAAACATAGCAGCTTCCATCTCAGGCATACTTACATCCAAAGTAAACATTATGCCCACTCTTTTGCCCTTAGCAACTAAACGACATTTGTCCTTGAAGTCTTCAACATAGCAGCCATCAGGGTTGAACCAAACTTGCAAACCCTGCTCAATCATTTGCCCAACAAAAACCAAGTTCTTTGTGATATTGGGCACATGAAGTACATCAGACAAGTACTTTATCTTGCCATCTTGCATAGCTAATGGCACATTCTCGATATGAGCAATGGGATGAGCTGTGTCATCTCCCGTTTCTACATAACCTGGTTTTTCCAGATTTTTGACATCCCTAAACCACTCACCATGATAGGTCATGTGGTTAGAGGCTCCCGAATCCACATACCATACATTATCAACACTTGTGGATACATTTGCAGCCACTGTATTTAACATGTGCTGCACAACAAATAGATGCTCACACTTATCTTCAGCCTGCTTGCTTGAGGATGCATAATTATTTTGCTGTAGTCTTCCATTCCTCATGTCACTTTCCTTCTTTCTACATTTTCTGGCCCAATGGCTTGGTTTGCCACAATAATGACAGTCTCTAGAATTTGATCCCAATTGTTGTCTGTTCCAATTGCCACGTCCTCTTTGGCCCCCCCTGCCTTGAGACTGGCCTCTTCCACCACCTCTGTATGACTGTTGTTGTTGTGAGTCATTTGACTAATGTTGTCCAAAATTCTGATTTCTAAACCGGCCACCACCTTGGCCTTGACCACAACCTCTTCCTCTGCCTCTACATGTATTTGAGTAAAAGGTCTGTTGCTCCACATTGTTCTTGTTTTGTGTAGAACAATCTTCATTTAAGGTTTTCTCTTCTACAATCAGCATTGAGACAAGATCCCGAAAGTTGGGAACATTATCCCTAACAATTATGGATGTCTTGAAAGGCTTGTATTCCTTTCCAAGTCCATTTAGGCAAACGCTGACCAAATCATCATCATCCATAGATACATTAATAGATGCAAAGGATTCAACAATACCCTTGATCTTCAATGAATACTCATTGATATACATGTTCTTCTTCTCCATAGTGTGCAGCTCTTGCTTTAGCTGCAGCTTCCTTGCCTTTGTATTTGTTTGGAACATCTGAGTGTGTGCATCCTGTATGTGCCCAATCATCGTGTCTGTAACACTGACAAATAGCCAATACATGACCTTGCGTGCACCCTAGTTCCAATCCTTGAATGCCTTTATCTCTATTGTAGTGGCATTCTCCTCGGGCAACTCTGGAGGGTCTTCATTCTCACCTTCCATATAGTCCCAAAATCCTTTTCCCATAAGGAAATTGGTCATCCTGAACTTCCAGGCATGGAAGTTGTTCTTGTCAAGCTTCTCACTAACAATTTGATTGATGCCTCTGACATCTTGTCCGAATAGCACACGAACGCCTGCTAACTCAAAATAGAGGTCGAGATGATGCAAAAACGCAGTTTCAGCCCCAAAATTTCGTCCAAAAGTAGCTTCGTCTTGGTGAAGATAGCTCCTCGATCCGATGTTGTTTGTTGGTGCCTCCTGAAGAGCTCCGACACGGGTGTAATGGTGAACATGAAGGGGGAAAAGATGATGACCTCTTGCCACCGTACCACCTATTTTGGTTCTTGTGCTTGCTGCTCAGCCCTTAGCATGTACCAGGCTCTGATACCATGAAAAGATTTGGGGGGAGGGGAGAGCTTGGGCTCTTACAAAACACACACACACACTAAGGGCATTGGCAGGGTGTTTTCTTCTAGTGGAAAATACAGCTGCCCTTGGCCATTTTCTCTATCTGCTCAGCACAGACAACTCCTTCCTTGAAGACAACGAGTCCAACAAAAACATAGTAACAAAGATCCGTCATGCGTACGTCAGTCGATGTGAATGTAGAACGGTCACAAAGCGCGCCAACCGAGGTGAATGCAAAACAGTCACTAATGCACATCATGAGTGTCAACTCTAGTTGAGCTTGACATCCCAACACTTTTTCACATGCTAAATTTGACAAACATGTTGATGCAACATATTAGACCCACAAATGATCCATAGTAACTACCAATTAAGAATGTACCTTTGAGATCATGGATGACCAAACCTTGAAATCATCAATTGCAAATTGTCAATTGTCATGTTACATTACAACACCAAGAATTTATATATAGCATTTTCCATTTCCATCATCTTCAAGTTCTTAATCTACATAAGAATGATATAAACATGCATGTGCACACACACAACTAGTTAGCTTATGAAAAATTACAAAGATGAAAATTTTGACTTGGGAAATTTCCTTGAGATATCAAGTGACCAAACCTCAAGAACACTAACTACAAATATTTTATTGTTGCAATTTTTTAAATGGAATGAAAGATGATACCAAAGAATTTGCTCCCACCCAATTCCAATTTTTGTAACTTTCTATTAAGATCCAGGTATCACTTCATAATGTTACTCATTCACAAGTTCCATCCCACAATAGTTCATGAGCTACACATTAGTAACTTCACAAAAATGCATGCTATCAACATCATTCCACATGTGAACCAACATAGAGCTCACAACAACACCACATTCTAAAAACAAAACTTTCGACTAAATTCATAAACTAAATCAATGTTCATGATTACATGTTGAGAAAGGATGGTAGTGGTTCTATAATTAGGTTTAAGTTTTTCAAAGTTTCAATAATAGACACCTATAATTTTCTAATTTTGACATTTAGGGCAAGTAATTTTTTTTAAAATTGACAAATTTTTAATGAATTTAAATTTTTAGTTAATTTGATAAAATTTGGCAAAATTAAAACTTGGTTAAGCCATGGCTAAACATTGGTGAAATTAAGATTTGGTTAAGTCATGGTTAAACAAAAATTTAGTTAGACCGCACCTAAACATTGACTAAACTAAAACTTGACCAAATGTTGGTTAAAACTTAGTTAAATTAAAACTTGGCTAAACTGTGACTAAAAATTAATTAATACAAACATTGGCTAAAACTTGATAAAATTGAAACTTGGCTAAACCTTGACCAAAACTTGGCAAAATAAAAACTTGGCTCAACCATGAGTAAACCTTGGTTAAATTATAATTAACTTGAACAAACTTTGGTTAAACTTTAGTGAAATTGAAAACTTGATTAAATGTTGATTAAACCTAAGTTTGCTTAGGTTAAACTCATGATAATCTTTAACTAACCCAAAGTAATGCTCAAACATAAGCCATATGGCACCTATGCTAGGAATAGACCTAGACCACATCACATGACATCTAGGTCTGATATTTAAATAACTTTAATATACACAAATGATACAATATACTTTTAATGTATGCATATTATACACTTAATATGCTTTAAAATACAAGCTAAATACAATTTAAATACACCTACAAGTGTATTTTCATATTATATCCATAATACACTATAATATACCTTTGAGGTTAAGGTCATCCCACAATGGTTTGATTAATATGATTACTATTATAATTAATGGGACACATATACTTATTTCTTGAATGAAAATATATTAAAAACTATTCATATGAAAAAATGACCAAAAGTAGTTACAAATGATTAATAATTACATGTAATTACAAATAGAATGATTGCATATCATTTCTTCTAGTATCCATGACAAGCTTTCAATTATTAAATTAAAATTGTCAAATAAATTGATGACATTAGATCCCGTGCTACCTAAATAAACTATTCATGGCAATTATTCATCCCACAGCTAACAAGTCAAAACTATGAAATGACATGAGTTAAATTTTTGATTATGCAAATCAACATGCCAAAATGAGCTATGAAATGACATGAGTTAAATTTTTGATTATGCAAATCAACATGCCAAAATGAGCTACCCATTGTGAGTTGAATTTTCCAAGCACCCAAGTAGGAGCTTTGCACCCATGCCACATGTTGCACTCGAACTTTGTGCCCAAATAGTCACCCTAATGTAAAATCTAAGAAAATAAGTTATGTGTCCACCCCAATAGGGTGTAGAGTCCATTAGAAATAGGGTATTATGCCCACCCAATATGCCACCTTCCCAATCAATATACAATGGGTCATGTGTTATTCATGTGACCATCACCACATCACTACCACTAGTGGCAATTAACAATGAAGACCATGCCATTGCCTCCATTGTTATGCGTCAACTAACAAAATTGCCTTAGTTACACCAATATATGTTAAATGATGATCTTTCAAATAAATATTTTATGAAAATTTCAACATTTCTACAAATAATATAATTAGTGTCGAAACTGCCAAGTTACTACGTTTGAAGACTAGATTTCTAGTTAGTTGAGGTGACCAGCTTGTTTTTTACTCTCAATGTTTCACCAAAAAGTGAAATTACAAATTTCAAAGGTGAAAATGAAGTGATTTTTTGGGGCTTTCAATAAACAGAATTTGAAAAAATCAAAATGAAAATCTCCACATTCTTATATTTGGTTCCAGAAGGTAGCCAGATATATAGAAGGATGCTTTTTCTTTTAAAATTTTCAGATCTTGTAAATATAGCCAAAATTGGCTAAATCTCCAGGCAATGGATGATTGCCACTTTGGCTACATCATAAAATTGACCAGAAACTGGTAAGCAAACTCCTGAACTCCATGCACTTACCCCATATCTCTGCAATTGCCAAGTTCTTACATTGGGATTTGCAAGCAAAGTTGCATCAATGCTAAATGTGTTGAACGGATACATTGCCTCTCGCTTGTGTACAGGTTATCACGCCTCGTGTGTGTACAGGTTATGCATGGACTGCAGATGTGACCTGCAGAGTTTTGAATACCTTGATTAGCAAGAAGTGTTTTTTGAACAAGGTGGATGGCATAAGATCAAGGCATAGATGCATTTGGGCAGGAGCCACAACAAAGGTCTGACATATACACTTTATGAATCTCCATGGCTCATCTATGGTACGAATTGGAGTGTCCACAAAGACAAAAAATATGTGCCTTGTGATTGTCCTTTCATTGAAGATTTACTGTTTTGAAGCGGAAGTTGTGCAACTTGACAACAATGCAACTTGTGAATTTAAAAGCAGATCTCCAAGCTTTCCACTGAGCATCCATACCCCACCACAAAGATTATGTTCATACCTGACAAAGAGTGCTAGAAACCAGGTTTGCTGGCAACAACTGGTGTTTTCTGGCACATATGGCAGGCTAAGCTCCAGCCTTGCCATGAAAATTGTTTGTCTCACCTCCACAGGATAAACATAGCATGCTCTCTGATCTTCTTGGAGTGTCTAGCTTCAGCATTTGCTATACTTAGTTCTTCAAAATCACTGTCTTGTACTCACCTGCATAGTTATCAAGTACTTATAGGCCAATATCACCCGAGTAAGGATTGTTGCTTTGCATGGTATGAGGGATAGTGTAAGATTAAGTGCAGGCTAGTTTGCTGAAATTTTTTGTACTTTCTGATGAAAGTGTTATGAAGGCAAGAGACTCCAAATTGATTCTATTTTGGTCAAGATTCATTGAGTATGCTCTGTAATCAATGAGGATTGCAAAAACATTGAAGGTGTTCTGAAATTTAGTATCAGAGAGCCTCTCTGAAACAATCTGAAACATGGCCCCTAAGTTCTTAAAGTTTCGCAATATGGGTTATATGGGTTATGGAAAAGTGCATGATGACCAGGTGAAATTCAAAAGCCTTATTGACAACAAAAAGCACAGTAATTTTTGTGCACCAGTGACTTGATTTGATTGGAATGAAATTGAGCCAAGTGGCTTGGACCATCCAAAATTGACACAACATGCACTATTTGGGACATTTGGAAGGAAATATTAGACACCCAACTCATTGCTCATGACAAAGAAGTTTATGCAATTGCATGGGGGGAGGATGGGGTTTTATTTCTGTGTCAGCTGATGGTTCTGTCCAAGTGCTTGATTTGAGGGATAAAGAACACTTGACAATTGTTTATGAGAGGACAAGACTAGACATATCTTTCTTGTGTTGGGTTGGAATAAGCAAGTCCCCTTCTACATGGCCACAATTTTGATGGACAGCTCCAAAGTGGTGGTTTTGGATATTTGAGTTCCAACAGTTCCAGTTGCAGAACTTCAGCAGCACCAAGCTTGAGTGAATTCTGTTGCTTGGGCCCCTCATAGCCCTTGCCCATATTTGGATGATTGGTGATGACTCTCCCAGGTACATTGTCTTGTTCACTTGCATTGAAATAACCGTCTGATGCACCTATAAAAAACACAATGGATGAGGCCTCTAGTGAATTGTGATCATCATGCTAACATTCAAGGCGTTATTTTTGGTTTGAGGGTGATTGAAACCACAGAAGGCCCCAATAAATACCTCTATGTAGGCCTTTCTGCAGGTGCAGTGAAAAGCTTAAATGAAACGAAGCTTACTCTCACAAGCATCTTGCAGCTTAATGAAAATACAATTGACTTTACTTTTAAGCTACATCTCCTGAGTGCTATCCAACATCATTATGGAATATTCCCCTTGCCGCCAGGAATATGACAGAATCCCAGGGCAAAGATTTTGCATAAGTGTTTTGCCCAAAATGTCGGGCAGATTGTTTACATACTTATTTACACCCACCATTGGGAGCTGATGAAGTCTGTGGGTAGTTACTGCAGCTAGTACCTGTTGTTTTATGATGAAGGTGATGGTGCGATACTTTGTGAGTGACTTTCAAGGTTATGACTGCACTCATTCTTGTTGTTTGCTTTTGGTTTTGCCGCAAACATTGATTACTCTCAAATGTGTTCTCATGGATTTTTTTCTGCAATATCAGTGTCTAAAATGCAGGCTTTAATCTGGGACTTCCATTAAAAAGACAGCTTATGGAAGTGAATCTAGATGCAAGTCTTCTGGCTTATACTGCAGGTCCAGAAATCAACCGGTTTCAACGGTCTTCAACCTCAGCCTGACAGGGTTGTCACTGCATTCTCAAGGAAGCTCCAAATTTCATGTGCTAGAACTCAACATCCATGCCATGATGTTGCTGTTACATGTTTTGATTCATGGATTGCAGTTCAATTCTGTAAGAGAGTTTGTTGGCACTTCAATGGTTGGCATCTGCAATATTTCAGATTTGCTGTTTCAAGTATAGAGAAGACTTTTGGTTCAGGGCACTGTAAGAGGTGTGTATCCCTGCCCCCACTGGAAGTCTGGGTGATGGGACAAACCAGCCTTTCTTATTTAATGAAGAGAAGACAAATATTCTCATCTCCCAGTGAAGGATATCTTGGTACTGGTTGAGGGTGTCAAAAGCCTTGCCTGGAGTGATCAACCATCCTGTACCAAGCAGTAAAGTCACATCAACACCCTCTTTTCCCATTGGGGGTATCCTTTCTGGAAATATCCAATTTCTAATAGGGTCAGGTGCTGTTCACTCCCATGTCAGACTTCATGCCTTAAACTCTCATTTGAGCTTCCAATTTGTAAGCTAATGGGTGAGGTGACATCTCAGATATTTCACATATATCTTTCACCTGTGCATAACAGCAATCAAGCCATGAAAGAACAAATCTTGTTTGCAGAATTGTTTTATGCATCTGAAATATCTGTCACAAAGAATCTGCAAGTAGTTCATGACTAAAATCGTTGATGCATTTGTATTCCAGCTTTGTAAACAGCACTTTTTGGTACAGTCCCAAAATGGTATTCATGGCCTGGAGATAAAAATGGAAACTATGGACCCTGCGCTAACCATGAATCTAGTGTAGAAATCTGTACATGACTACTCACCAATATTCTTATGGACTGCTTGTTAACAAGGGCCTTTTCACCCACAATTTTACAACTGGTTTCAAAATTCATGGGAAACAATGTACAGGAGTTAAGTTTGCTGTGGATCATGTACATTAATGATGCAGCTGTCAATAACCAATACCTGACCAGTATGGCCAATTGAACATGGGAAGGTTTCATCAAACCACAGCACCTTGGCTTACTTCAAGCAAATGTACTGTCAAGAGCTAATTGGCAATTCATGGAACCTCTTCATGATCCTGTAAACAGAAGTGGCCTTCACTTTTTTAAACCCGTGCTGGGATTGAAGCTCCAACTAGATTGAAACAGATTGATGAGCTCATCTTCCTCGTCAGAGTCATCATTTAACTGAGACTTCTGAGGACCTTCTGTGCTGCTTTCATTTTCTTGAGTTTCTTCTTCCATAATTTCATCTTGGTAAACTTCCTGAACATCACCTTCAGGACTTTCATCTCTGGGATATTCAGGAACTGTACCTTGGGGATCCTCATATTGAGGTGTTTCAACCACCAATTTCTGCTTTATAGCTGCCCCATCCTGGTGCTGTGCCTTCACAGAGCTTCCCTTGCTTGCCACCTCAACAGCATTCATGCTCTTCTCATCCAGATCAGTGTCCAACTGGTTCATCTGCAACACTGAAGCATCCTTTTCACAAACCACAAGATGTTTATCTTCAACCTCACTGTGCCGAACAAGCCAATTGGAACCTGCCTGTGCCAAAGGGACACCAATAGTTTGCACAACAGGAACAAAAATCCGCAGCAATGTGACTTTATTGGCCAAATTGAGTGCCTCTTCTGACTTGCTCTTCACCACAACCTCATACTCAACCCAAACATCAGCAGCAGCACCAACCAATCCCCGCCTGCAAACTCTGTTTGCAACCTTCCATGAGAGGACATGCAGATCTTGGGCTTTACACAAAATGTCTGAGACACCTGGTACTTGTTTCTCAACCTCACCGCCAATCAAAAACAACTGGATACATCAACAACAGATGGAATGTCAATACTCTGCAAGAAGTGTGCAGAAAGGACTCAAAATGGGCATCTTATTCCTTGTGTATCAAGTGACTTGCACGGCAGCAAATATCTGACTATGCACAAAAGGACTTTTTGTACACATGTCCAAAACAGGACCTGCTCCTCACCTGATCAAAAGGAAACAACCAAAGATGTGCAAAGCCAAGAGCAGCAGTGACAGTGAAGTAGTCAGTACACCTTTTCTATGCTAGAGGCTAGCAGTCATGCAAAATTTGTCAGGAAGGAGCAGGAGAAAATCTACTTCCCAGCTGTAGGAATTTCCTCTTAAACCAAGTTCAGGTCAGATTAGTCATTGAAAAACTTGCTGTTTCTCCACACAGAAAATAAGCCTAGATTTGGAAAAGACAGAACAAACCAGTAGAGTGCAAGAAAAACACCTGATCATCAACATAAGACAGCATGTTTAAACTTTGATTTTGTATATAGGTGACAAGTGGTTGTAAAGGTGGGCCAATGACATCCTCCACTACTCTGACACTTGATCCAAATGGAAATGGTAACTGCTTCACACTTTGAAGGACAGAACATGAAAGAGACAACACTCCCAATCCTACACGCTCCAGCAGCTTCGGCCTTTCTTGTATTGTACCATCATCCTGTTCCAAACCCCCAATAATAGACCACTTAATTTTGCTCTCTACAAAGAATACTCCATGATGCAACTGTCATATATTCTGTCTTCACTTAGATGTGTTCCTAATTCTGGCAATTCCTTTCAATGGACTCCCCCACGATGAGGTCAAAAGAGATAATAGCTGAAATGCAACATCTAAAAAGGCATTGAAAGAAAAGAACAGGGTGATGTGAAAGAGGAGTGGATACATCATGAAGTGTATCTGGACATGTAGATACTGCCGGTTCTGCTGAAGTCATTTTAGACCCCTCCAAATGCAGACTGCCACAGACAAAACCCATGTAATTGATGTTCATAGACTGTGCATACAATTTGACGATCTGGCTTTCACGCACTTTGTGTAGGGAAGCAAGAGAAAATTGATATAGCCATGAATTATTTTGCAATTTGCAACAAAAGTCAAGCTCAATGCAGAATTTTCTTTGTGGATGCTCTAATACACCAAATATTGAGCAAGGAATTCAATTTCTGTTCAAAAATTTCTTATAAAAACACATCCAAAAATCTCAATTTCACCAAAACTCACATTCTGATCTTGTAAGCATTCACAGACAGAAAAGGGTTTGATGTCTGCAAAGAAACACATATTGCATACACAATACTTCAGCTGACTGATGAATTTCGACTTGCTGAACTAATGATGTCCTCTGATCTCAAACATACTTCTTTGCAGCGATTCCAAGATACATACCTAAAAAAAATTCAGACACTAAAAACGAAGTCCTCCTCAGTCCTTTCCCAGCCAACTTTTGAAAGGAGGATCTTTGTTGGTAGGGTTGAGCATACAACAACAGAACACAAACTCATAGTTCAACAGAATGTGCATTTTTTATTCTTGTACCACCGTTTCCTACTCCCTTATTACAGCACCTAAAAGTCAGAGTTCATTCAGAGAATCCAATGACAAACAATATCTACATCATTTACTCACAACAAGCACAAAAATTGCAGGAGATGGAGCAAAACTATGGTATGATCCCGCTCAATAGGAAGAGAGGCAATAGTGGCGAAACCAAGAAGCCGCTTATCCCTCAGGTCATTCCGAGAGCTCTTGCCCCTAAATACATGGAGGTTCGCGACAATTGATAAATCTACCACAAAGGACATCGACAGCTCACTTGTTTCCTCCGTCATTTTCCGAACGATTTTTGAGAGGAAAACTGACTCCAAATCGACAAATCGCGACAGAAACAGCGACAAAACCTTCCTAAAGGACCAGAATGTCGTCAACGTACTCACTCTACACCTGTGCGAAAACCGTAAACCTGATGAATTTTTGTGTAATTTTGTATATAGCTCGTGTCAGCGACTAAGGGCCATGGGAAAATTTGGATTTCCATCTTTTTGCAGCAGCAGTGGAGTGTAGGAAATCACGCTTACGAAATGAAATTCAATCTCAAATGCATGAAAGCAAAGGAAATAGTGAAGCGTACCTCCCCCTCCCGAAAAGCCAAGAGAACGTGATGGAATTTATCGATGGAGCTTTGAAGCGACTATAGATGCGGCTCCAAATTTTCTTTGCGATCGGGACAAAGATCATGAAAAAACGAGAGGTTCACCCGACCAAGAAAATTGGCGTGCGCGCGCAGAGCCCTCGGTCATCACAAGAGAGGCGAGGGCGCCGCGAGGCGGAGTCGCTGCAGGTGTGGTGCCACCGCGGCGATGGCACGGACGTTGCGACGAAAGACGACTACTGCTCTCCTCCTCTTTTACCCAATTAAAAAGAAATCCACGTGGAGCTCGCTGCACAACTATACTTAGTGAAAACATTTCCCCTTCTTTTTTGCCTTTTTCTCCTATTCTAACAAGTAATTTCTTAGGGGGAAAATTATTATTTTTTATAAATTTGTCAAATCATCCTTTTGCCTTTATCTCTCACTCTAAATAGTTTTTTTTATAAATAATTTAAAGTAAAAAGACTTTTGATGCAAAAAAAGTCTATCTTCTTTGAGTGAAGTTCTCCTTCTTCACCTTCCCCCACCCCCCACCCAAAAAAGGACTTTGCGTAAAGAATCAAAATGAAATCCTATCACAATCAACATCATTAATTTTTCCTTTTTAAAAAATTATTTTGAAAGCATATTGTGGTGAATGAGTTTGTATTTTATGTGCCGCAACAAAGCATCCTCAAATTTTTTAATTTTATTTTGGAGTAAATTGTCCTTGTGCCTAGTAGGTTTGGTACACTTTTGTATTGTGGAGTGCAAAATTGAACTCACCATATGTTATCAAGACCTCAAAGAATTCACCACCCTCTTTAAAAAGGGACAACTTCAACGTCCTATTCAAGAGATGATGGACTCCAACTTATAAGAGAGGGAGGTCATTATGTGAATTTTTTTTATAAATAATAATAAATTGTAACTTCAAAAAATTAGGCACACTACCCCACATCGAATTTGGACTCCAAAGACTAAAATCCACTGTTGCTTCAAGGTTGATGACCCAATTTTACAACCTTTATTTAAACTGCAAAGGTCCCAAGTTCAAACTTGTTCATAAACAAGAAAAAACGGTATCATGCCATTTGCTATTGGGCCTAACTTGCAATATTACATTTACTTTGTAAGTTGTATTTTGCTAGTGTCATCCAATAAATTATATACATAAAAAATTGAAATTATTTTATAATGTTGATTCGAATATCACCCACTCAAATGCAACAGTGAAATCCCAAACATTGGGAATATTACACCACATCTCAAAATGTATGTGGCATGAGAAAGCAATGGAGCTTAAGAAGGGTGAATGAAATTGCTATGGCATGGCTCTTGTTTTTCTAAAATGATAGTTTAGTGTTGAAAGTTGCCCATAGGTTTTAATTGAGTGCAATTTTTCTAATTTTGCATAATTCAAAAAAAAAATTCTCTTTATGTTAGGTTGTGGGTGTTCAAGGTGTGTTCAAACATGTTTATGGTTTTGGTGGATAATTGTGTGAGGCTTGTGTTAGCGACTTTGGGGAGCATGCAGCTAGTAGCAAGGTTGAAATGGTGAAGCTGTGTTGAAATAATCAAATAGAGCAGTGATGTTAGAAGCAAAGTTGTATGGCAATAGCATTCATGGAGTAGAGGTCCTTTGTTGATTATGTGCAACAAGGAGCAAGCAAGTCCAAAGTCCATCCCATGTTTCCAAAGACACGAGTAATAGAAGGGTTGCAAGAAATCATAGCATGTCATTTTGAAAAGATTGCTTTCAATGCATAACAAAAGTTGAATTAGGTGAGTTATTATTTGTTACATTTAAGATTTTGTCATAATAATGCAATTTTTTTACTAAATGAAATGAAATGAATGATTGAGATAAACTAAGATGTCATCATTGTTGAAATGATCTATTTGAAAGATCACACGGTCATTGCTAGTTTGTAAGACCAAAGCCATCCTTCAGCTTTCAATGTTTAGTTCGATAATCTTAAACCAATGAGCTTGAAAGATGTAAAGTGTTGTTTGATTGCATACTTGGAAGAAGCACCTTTAAGCTCAAAATTGAAAAGCTACATGTTATTAAAAAAAAAAAAACATTGATTGTTCAATGCCACTATGGTTGTGCCTTGACCATTGACTTGTACTCCTGGGTTTTGATTGCTTAATTCCATAGTTGTAGCTTGGCCATTAACTTGCACTCCTGGGATTCCATTGGCTTGGCCTTTTGTCCATATCAAACTTGACATGCAACAAACCTTTGGGGAACACAATCACATCACCCCCATTCACAAGTGCAACAAATAGAGTTGGTTGTTGGTGGTCACAAACCCCACCAACAAAGAACCCTCCATCACAAACAAGATTTCAATGGCTCAAGTGTGCATGTGGGGTGGGACAAGACCTCTTTAAGCTAAGTTGAAACATGCCATGGAAATGCTTAGAATATTGAGGTTGAAAAACTAAGTTGACAAAACTTCCCACTACATGGGTTTACAAGGGTGGCCAAGGCATGGAAAATGAAATCATTTGCCATAAAAATTGCAAGGTTCTTGCAAACCAAACCGTTGACGAGAGTGATGCTGGCCAAATCAACTATAAAGAAGTCGTCTTCTTGGTTGACAGTTGATGCTAGGGCCATGTTGCTTTTCTTAAAAGTCTCAATTATGCTTTACTTAGGAGAGCCTCATTTATCTGCTTGAGTGAGACCTCTTAGTGGCCAAATTAAATCGAAGAAATGTTAGATTCGGACGTAGATACCCTGTTTACTCTAAACGTGGGATATTTATGTAACTTAGAGCATCTCCACCGGTATCTGACTTCAGACAGTAAAATTTATAGTCAAAAAGTCAAAATGTGCCGATTTAACGCAGGAAATTGGATTTTTCTGCACCAAATTCGTGAAGCTTGCCGTGGCTGGTGAAAGGCGCAACACAGTTGGGCACCTCCAATAAAGGTGTAAAAAATGGACCTGATTGCGGCTCAGTATTTCTGATTGGTCGATCATAATGATTGGTCCAGGTGGTTTGCTATTAGTAGTTCCCACATTTATGCAGTTCCAGTTTTATGGGTTGCCAAAAAAAAAGCCAGCTAAACTTAGACACTTAATTTTATTATCCAGAGTGACATACTGAGCACCGGTGGATATGCTCTCACAGCAATTTAGATGAATTTTAAGCTTTTTACCATGGTACCCGTGTGGTTGCTGGTTCACCCAAGGTGAAGATCTTGTTCCGTATGCTGACGTCGAAGCCAACACTAAACCTAAAAACAGAACGATACGCAGAAAACGAAGAAAAGATGTCCCAAGTACACAGGCTACAACACGTCACATTCCACAGTCCACTGCCGTCGGTGAGTACAGATTACAGAAAATAATGATGCGTTTCACTCTTTAACGTCTTCGTGAATGAAGATTACAGAGCATAATGATCATCCTTATTGTCATTCTGTTAAAATTAGGGTAAGAGTTATTTGATATAATGGCCTAAAAATTGGACTGTCTAGATCTAGCGCCGTCCAGATCCAGCGATGGTGCGGAAACCCTAAAAACTTGTATAAATAAACTACGTCTTGTAGATAGTGCATTCTCTTCCGCTATGCGCAAGTTGGGTTAGATATGGCGCGACGGTCAGCCGAAGAAGGCAGCGATGGTCTGTGTTCTGCGCTTGCGCTTAGTGGCCAAGGTATTTGTTGAGAGATCTTCTTTAGGGTCTGATGTGTTACCGATGTTTGTTTTTCAGTTGTACTATCTCTAATGTTTCAAATGACTTTGTCCTTAGTTTCTGAAGATGTTTCTGAAGATGAAACCCTTCTGTAGGGTTTCATCTTCACAAGCCTTTGTAGGCCTTTCCTACATATGGAGGTTTCTTGTATGCGTTAGTTTTCGGGAAAGCTTTCTATGGAGCCTACTTGTAGGCGTTAGTTTATGGGGAGCTTGCTATGTAGTCTTTGCTTGTCTTCTCTGTGGTTTTTTGTTTTGTTTTGTTTCTTGTGAGGGCGATGATTATAACCATATTTATATTACCATCTTTCGGGACGGAGAAACCTTTTTTGGTTGTGCCGATTTCTCTAATTATGATGCCCTTCCAATGCTTCCCTAAAAGTGGTAAATTTCTAGCTGTTATATAGGGGTTATGGGCAACCATCAGTGGACCGTTGAAGTCTGTTTCTCCTGAACTAAAAGCAGAGGCCAATGAAACCAGAATGAGCTGGATCTCTCGTCAGTTACAGGAAGATAAAAATGCATCAACTTTAGGTGGTGAGCCATTGTCGGGTTTCTGGCCAATGGCAATAGGTTCAATCCATGGTGCTACAACCTCAAGCGTACACTGTTCTTATGTTTAGTTTCATCACTGTCTGTAGCATTCGAAGCTCTCCAGTGGCTTTCATCAAGGGTCTTCTTCTTGGCTTCTGTGCAGGGGGGCCAAGCCTCTGGAAAAACTTCTCTTGAGCTTCAACCGTGGTCAAGAACTCCATCTGAGTTCGCTTCTGATTTCGTAGTTATGGGTCTGGCTCTGCTTCTTCTGGCAAGTCAGAACTAGCAACATTTAAAGTGGGAAATGTTCCATGTGAGCTCACAAATGTAAACCCACAAATGAGCTCCCTGGTGAATGGTCCTCAAAGCGTGGCATCAAATGAACTCTGCGTTGTTCCAAAGTTTCTGGATGTAGACCAACTAATAACCTAATGCACCAAGAACTCATCTGCAGTTTGTGTCATGTAACCCAACTGTTATTCATGCAGCATTTTTGTGTGCATTTGAACCATGCAGGCAGAGTTTATTGCAGAGAGATCCATACCTAGGTGCATTGTGTTTATCAAGCTGTTATTAAACTTATGCTTCCCAATGCACGCTCAATCTACTTTTGCAACTATGTCTCTAGTAGGAGATACCCAGCATTTAGTTTCACAGTATAGTCATTAACTGTTCAGGTAATGGCATCATCAGTAAAATCACAATGGCCTTCCAATCACCATAAGGAACATCTAAAATTCCCCGCCTTGTTGAGGCCCACAGCTATTACAAAATAGAGCTCAGATTCTTTAAGCCCCACAAGCTTCTTCAAAATGGTGGTTGGCAATGACAACCAACATGTGGACAATACTCTGGAGCTGCAGCAGTTCTGAACTTCCGACCAAAGCCATTACTCTTCTTATTAGTGTAACATGGCTCTCTACTCTTGATCAAAGTGGCATATCTGCCCACTGGCTGTTTCCCTCCCTTTTGGGCAATTTCAAAGCAGCGATGGTTAAAATAATAATGCTCCTAAAGTGCCTAAAAACTGAACTCAATTAGTACCTGGTGAAACAAACATTCCTGGAAATGTGGGACCAGATGAAAACTGCATCGTTCTCTAGGCTCTCCCTTACAGGTAGGAGCCAAAAGATCCTGTGCGTGATATATCAGATTTTACATATACTTCTGAATGGACAGACTTAAACAATCCCTGTTGTCCACTGCAGCCATGAAGCGCCAAGACAGTTGCAGAGCTCTGTAAGATAAGATAAGCTTTTGGCTAGAAGAGCAGACATCTTAGTATTCATTAGAATTGCTTGTAGCACTGGTGAACAACAGCTATCCAACACATTCAATTCACTCAGCAGCAACATGTGCAAAACAGGAAATCCAACCAAAAGGAAGTGGTATTGTGAAAGTTGGGATTGGTGTACAGCGTCCAGACTAATGAAAATTGGAAATTGCCTCAATTTTCCCCCCTCTCTTCTGTTCCTCTGGCTTGTTGCTGGATCTGTAACTATATCTTGCTCCATCAGCCAGAACAGGGCAACAAACACTTGGGTACATTGGTGGAAATCATGGAGGGCAAAGACAAGAGGCGCTTTGTGAGAAAATATACATTTTTCTGTGGCAAATCGTTTGTCACCCACATACATATTTGATGTTTCCAAGCTCCAAAATATTTCCAATCTGGGAAAGGGTATATAGGCTTTGCAAGGTACAGGTATAGCCAGCATTTTACCAGTTCATGAACTTAGGTTAGGGTTAGGGTTCATTTACCTTGTATTTAGTATTTACCCTATTGACAATAGGTACACGTGGGTACATGCCTAATGCAAAGTTTGTATTCCAATTGGGAATACAAAAATTGAGAGATGGTGGAACCATGCTTCATGGCGAGGTACGCTACCGTGATTGCAAATTGAATTAGTTCAAAAAAACAAACTTGGAGAACACAGCTACATCTCCAGTTGGCACTCACAAGTTGATTCCCAATTCAAACCCAATCCCATGACCTACTACACAGAATGTCATGAGGGTGAATGAGGTCTCTCTTCCCTCTTGGTAGAGCCAACAAAATAGAAAGGGACCAGAGTGAACCAGCACCCCCACCAGCGCACCAATGAGGATGGATGGGTTTTCTGTCGGGTTCCAGTTCCCTAACTAACCATGGTGATTAGCTAGTTGCTTGTTTATACTACCTACCTACTAACAATTCAGGTGGTGATAAAAAGAGCCTTTGCCTATGTATAAACCATCTACATAGTATAGGTAGCACCTACTTCTTACCAAATCAGTTACCGAGGTGAAACCCAGAGGTTCATTCACAACTGAGTCATAAGGGGCATCTAGTGGATGGTGTGCTGGTGGAGTGGGTGCTGGTTCACTCTGGCCAACAACAAAATGGCCACTTCCTTCCTTCCTTCCTTCCTTCAAACCAAAAATATAAAAGTAAATTTATATAATTAATTAATTAAAATAGAAATATTGTATCTCAAAATCTTACAAAGATGTGAAGTCTCTTCTTTCTTTTTTTTCTCTGGGCAGAGCCAACAAAAGGGAACTTTATTAAAAGTCCTGGGTGACATGAGGAAATGATAAGTTAGGAAGCATAAGTTGTCAGTAAGTCAAAATGAAGACGTGAGTGCGGGTGGGGCACTGGGGTTGTGTGTGGGTCCACATTGCACAATGTGTTTGTGAGCCTGGTTGTGTCAGTGACCAACACTACTAGTGCCCAACTGGCATGACTTGTAAAGGCAAGTTTTCAATGAAAGTGGGCACCAGTTCGCCTGTACTATTTGGCCCCACCCTCCTCCACCTCACATCTACTTGTTGTGTGTGGGGTCCTCCTCAGGTTTGCTTCAGATGACGGCCCGAATTGGTGGTGGTGGTGGTGGTGGTGGTCAAGATGGATGCATGGGCAGTTGGAACCTTTCTGGACAGAAAGCTTGGCTCCGCTAGGCTGTCCATGATGAGTCGACTCTGGACACAACCAACAACAACCCTAAATAATCTTGTTGTGAAGAGGAGTGAAGAGGAGAAGGAGCAGCAGGAAGGAAAAAAAATTAATTTAATTATGAAATTTCAGTGGGTGGATAAATAAAGGCCCAAAAATGAGAAAGGAGGAAAACTTTGAGAAATAATCCAAAAACAAAGCAACAAAACACATCAAGTGATGGTACGTGTGGTGTTAATGTCAGTTGCTTTGATGGTGGGTATAGGTAAGCAAAACCCTGATGTCCGAGGAGAGGAAGACAGCACATTTTTGGCAGGACCGTTTGTGTGTCAGCATTGAGGGTTGGGGGGGGGTGGGGGGAGGGGATTGTTTTCAGATCGGAAACCCAATTGCCAGTTGCCAGTTGTTTTGAAGTTACTAGTATGTACCTACACTTCGCATGTGTGTATTTGATAACAGGAAAAATTTGGGCTTGTGTCTGGAGGCCAAGCAACGAAAACTTGGTGGAGGGTTTGGTTCTTAGTGGTTCCAATTCCACGCCTCTTTTGGGCTGTTTGCTTGCCTGGACTTTGGTCCTTGTACCTTGTTTCTTTTTCTCTCCCTTTCTTGAGTGCTTTCTTTTTTATAAAGTTTGGCAGGGTTTCATGAAAGCATGAGAGAGAGAGAGAGAGACAGTGTGTGTGTGTGTGTGTGTATCCAACAGTGCTTAGGCTGACACAATTGGTGTCGGGATATTGTGCTTGTTTGGTGTGTGTCAGGTTGTGAACGACATCACAGGCTGCTGCAAGATGAGAACTTTTGAGGGTCAGGTGCTTTTTAGTGGAACCCGTAGTGTCGTAGGGTAAGGGTCACAAGGAGTGAGGTGTTCTTGAAATAAGTGCCTGCCCGAAGCAGAGGCAGAGTCCAGAGGTGCTTATTTTGAGTATACCCTGCTTCATAATTTTCAAAGGAATTTGTTCTCTACAAAATGGCAGAGCATTTCAAAGAATGCAATCTGGAGCTCTCTTCTTTCATTTTGTTCGCATGATATCCCAAGAGGTATGGATGGAACCAAAAAATTAAATGAAAGTCTGCCAGTACTTTAAGTTTTTTTTTGTTTTGGTTGAAATTGCCATCTTTGACTTGCAAGAGGTAATACACCAATTGTATTTCACTCAGACCCTTTGGCACCCAAGGGGATTGAAGTGCAAAATGATATAGATAAGCTTGCATCTAGGTAAAACCAAACTTCCAATATGTTTTCCAAGTTGCATAAGCCCAGCTAGGCTTACTATTACTCTTGTTTTCAAATTTTATGACTCGTATGGGTTTGGGTTACATTATTCATGAACGGGGTAGTTACTTAAGTTAGGATGTCCCTCTTGTAATTTCCTTGCATTAAGAAGTTGCACCTTCCCATTCACATATCATAGTACCTTTACCATTTTGGCATAAATTAAATTTATTTCTTTTTGTCGAACTTTTGAAACTTTATTTATTATTTGTGCCAAAATTTTACTAAAATCAAAAGTTCAATTGTTAACTTTTGAATTGTAGACCTTCCACAACAACAACTTTAAACTAAGGTAGTCGAGACACACTAGATTGTTCCATAACATTGGCAAGACCCTATTTACTATTTTGTATAACCATTACCTGTCAAAATTAAAAAATCAATAGCAAAAATTAAGATTTCAAATTTAATTAAATATTTGATAGTTTGTTGCCAAAATGGTAAAGGTACTACGGTAGTATGTAAGGAGTAATTTGAAGTTGTTTAGGACATGATTGAGTTTCAGCTTTTGAATTTGGGGTTTGAATCCTTGGATTTGAATTAGAAAGTTGGAAGATTGTGTTTCCAAACAAGAACATAGTAGGCTCCCATTGTATTCATGATACTGGGAATACACACATATGTTGTCATGTTGGATATGGATTAGTGAATCAAAAGGTAAACAATTGTTCTAATGCCATTGAACATAAAATTTCGTAGTTGTTAACTTCATTCCTTGTTTTTAGTCTCATAAATTTGTTTGAGTCCAACATTAAACCCATCTCATGTTTAAAGGTCACAAACTAGCCTCATAACCATATTTGAGCTAATCTAAATATAGAGCATTCTAGAAGTTTAATCTTAACTTTGATTGGAGTGTGTTACTTTATTTCATTTTATATCATTGTCATACTTATAATGAATTTGATAATCAAAATCATACATTGACAAAAATAATAATTCAACTTGTGTTGATTCATAATAATTGGATATTGTTTTGTTGGTTAGGATAAATTCCAACAGTCATTATCCCATACCAAATTAATTATTCGTGTTTGATTTCATCAGTGAAGGCCTTCCCAAAAGCATTGTAAGCACCATCCTCTTTCAACATTACTTAATGTTTGGCATCATTGAAAGGCGTATAAGAAGTTATAGTCCAAATGGTGTAGTCCTTATGTTATAACAAAAATGTGTTGGGGCATAATGGTTCATATAAGCTTGAAATCTGCATGGTTTTGTAACTCAACATAAATGAGAAATAATTTGATAATTATGTAATTATCTAAAAGATTAAAATAATTAACTTATTAAGTGATGGGATCTCATAATTTAATAATGTTTTATGAATGACTCATGTTGAGTCATCAGCAATTAATCATGATTACAATCAATGTGCATGTTGAATCGTATAATGAGTCATGTGAGATGTAATGTTTTAATGTTTTATGATTTTTTTTGTTTATTATATAAGTGGGTGTTTGAGGTGTATTGAGGCACATTCACTTAACCAATATAAATCTTGTTGTAATGAGTTGAGAATTTCGTAGAATAAATTTGAGGATAAAATTAAGAGATTGGTGAAAATTTGTCAAAAGATTTTTATATAATTTGTAAAAGTGTAAAATCCATGATAGTGAGGATGATCATTGCATAATAGACATGCATAAAATGTAATTATGTGAATAAATATTTGGGAAACTAGGAACATAAATCCTCATAACTATGTGATAAAAATACATAGTTTCGATCCTTTAACCATTTGTTTCCTATAGTTCCCTTTATTTAGATTATGTGGACCATGACAAACTATAACAATGTTTGTGCATTTATGAGTCCAATGAAGAAATTTATAAAAAAATTGAACATGATATAGTATGAAAATAAAATAATACATTTGAGTAAAAATCATTAAAAGTATAACTTTTGAATTTTTGAATTTTTCAACTTCTATAGTGATTGGATTATCGAATTGGAATTTTTTTAATATTTTTTTACTTATAAATTAAGATAGTCACCTTTTGAAGAATTGTTAAAGGTTTGACAAGAATATTAACCAACCCATAACTAGTCATTGCTTTTATCAAAACCTTTTAATTGCGTTTTAAAATAAACATCACAAATGTTAGATGAAGTATATAATATTTTCAATTTTAAAAATGAAGGTGCCATCTTTTTTTTGTTGTTTTTAAAACACTTTTAGTAGAACTTTTTGATAGAGAATACAATTTTTTTTTTACATTTTGGATTCTTTTAAACTAAGAAACAAATGCATACATTATCTAGAAAACTTTTTAACAAAAGATTATATTCATTTGAGATATGGAATGGTGTTGAGGCTTGAACTACTATTTTTATATTTTCCTCTAAAGATTTCTATAACAAAAGTGAGTTCAAAACTTATTATAATCAAAATTGTTGGATCCGTGTGTTTCCAATAGCTACTAAATCATAATTCAGTAAATACCTTTAAATCTTCTTTAACAACTACAAAAAAATTATTTGAAATATTAAAGTATTTATTCCTTTCATCTCCATTCTTTTCTTTACATAATTTTCAGGTAAATTTGTAATTTCAAATCCATTTGATAGAAATTACAAAAGTTTCTAAAACTTTAACTTTTTGGTTGCAATCTCCATTCAACTGATTTTATTAAGTGGCCTTATGAAAGACAAGTAGCATTAAAACTTTTACTATGTTTTACAATTTGGATGGACATAACTAAACTAACCTAATTTGCAACCTTTATAGTTAATGTGTTTGGATTGATCATTCATGAATGAGTACTTACCTTAGTTAGAATGTTCTTCTTGCAATTTCCTAATATTAAGAAAGTGCACAAAAACCTTCGCATTCCCCTAATATTCAAGGAATGTTTGGGTTTATTTAAGATATCTAATTTTCACTTTGAAATTTTGGTTTGAAATTTAGAAAGATTGACCTTTCAAACATAGAAGATGGCAACATGACAACATCACTATGTACTCATCTTGTTATGAATATACACATGTTGTGTTGAATGTACACGATAATTTGATATGTTGTTTTGATTTCATGGAATGTAGACAAGTTTTGGATAGGTGTGTATCAATTTTAATATATCAACTTGATAGGGTAAATTTACAAAAATTCAATAACATATCAATTGGGTAAAACTACATATGCATCAAAAAAATCTTGAATCAAGCAAAGGTAAAGGTATATTTAGGCTTTGCAAATTTATCAACATGCAAAAAGGTAAACAATGAACATTTACCTTGTTTGCAAGGTAAAGATAGGGATAAATGTTTATTTCATTTATCATATACATACCATCCAAGAAAAAGTGGATAGACATAAAGTAAAATTTATTTACATGAATATGGCACTTTTCAATATGGAGAAGACAATTGAGTATCTAGGCAGTATTATATGTGAAATTTCAAACATAGGTAAACATAGGGTAAAACGTATTTACACAAATTTTATGGTACATTTCAAAGTGAAGAAAGACAATTAGTTGTATAATTGGCATTACATGTGATATTTCAAACATCTTATACAAAAACTTAACAAAAATATAACCAAATCAATCAATATTAACATTAAAAATATGTACAAAACATTTTTATAATGGAAAATGGTTGTAAAAACTAAACTTGGGTTTCCACTTGAGCATATGGTAAGAACTTTGTTCTTGAGGTAATTAATGCAATGATTAGCATTAAAATGCCAAATATATATATATAATCAATAATTAGTCACCATAATTCAAACAAATCCATCATAGCCACATGCATTGCAAAATATGGAATTGTATATATTTTGCAAAAATGATTTTGGCATATACCTTTTATTTACCATCTTCAAAACAATTACCCTTCATTGGTTGAATGTAAACTTCAACTTTATACCAAGGGAAAAAAATAAAAACAAGGTAATTTGAAATATTTACCCACTAGGTAAGCTTATTAAAAAAGTAACTGCATATTAATTGTGAAGTAACACCATCCATAAACAAATGGTCAAATAGAATCATTAAATCCTTCATAAACTTCACGATTAATATATTTTACAATAAATTATTCTTTTTTTTGTCCCAAACTTAAAACTAATTATAGTCCATGATTGGAACTAATATCATATGCAAAGCTAAGATTAATTTACTCGTCTCATAATGTAAAAATCAATCTATATTTTATCACAATCCAATACCATCTTCATGCTGGAAATTGCATTGATGAGAAACTTGTATCATGTTATTGAAAAGAAAAAGAAAACAAATTCATGGGTCTTTCACCATCTATGGGCATCTAAGTTTCAAACATTCCATTTTGAGATGTGTATGGAATTGGCTCATACCAATATGATTTGGTTGATTCAAGTTTCAAACATTTGCACATGAGGCCACAATGCCTACCATAGAAAAGATCCTTTGATCAATCAATCACCAAACAAACAAATTGGAACAAATTAGAGTGAAACTTTAATTTTTCATTCATATTTTGTTGTATAAAATACACTAATCCAAAAACAATTGGGGAATTTTCTTCCAATGTGTCCACATTGTCAACAAAACACTTAATGTAAAACTATTCAAAAGTTTATTATACATTAGGTCCTCAAGCACGATGTAAATGGTAAAGCCTTGTGGCAGAAGCATTCCCAAAATAAAGGGCCTAGGATAAGGTGATATCTCAATCCAACCTTACATTTTGGGGTAATTTTCACCCAAAATTAAACATGAAACAAAGGTTGTCATGAACCTTAACACATTTGTTGTGAGTTTGACCATTGTTAAACATGAGACAAAGGTTATTGTGAAACTTAACATACATAGATCATGAGGCATAAAGAGGGGGAGGGGTCTTACACTTACTCATTAAAAGTGGGAACTAGTGATCATTCACAAGAAGATTTAACCAAATTTGGCTATAGACTAGATGTGAAGGTTGTTATTTTTAAGAAATTCCATTTATACTTTGGTTAATGCTAGAAATTGTTGTAGAAATCTAGTGATTTTATTAAAATTTTCCTCAAAATTTGCAAAATAGGACCATTTTTTCAATAAACCCCTCTTCATGTGTCAAAATCATTTTTTCAAGTTTAAAAAATGCAAAAAAATGCTCAAAGAAAAATATTGGCATTGTGGCTTGTCAAAAAACCAATAAACAAAAGGTGTGGTGAGAATTACATGGGGAGTTCTGATTTCTTTTGCAAGTGCATGTGAATTAGCAAAATTGCACTAAAAATGATTTAACATTGCAAAAATTTATTGACAATGTAAAAAAGACACGGGGGGAAAAAAAAAAAAAAAAAAAAACCTAAGTCTTGCAAGTTCAAAAGTTCCTAATACCTACCAATTAAATGTCAAAGGTTATGGAAATTTAATAGTAGATAATGGATGTATGCTAATTTGACTATTATCAATGTTTATGATAAGTTGAAAGTGAGAGTGGGAGGTGGGTTTGGAATGTTGAAAAGTTGAAAGCTAGTTAAACCCACTATTACTATTCAATGCCATATGGAAGATGCTTCCATCTTTTGAAGCGTAATGGATATTCACTAACAAAGGAAAGCGATGAAGATGGAAAGTGGAAGACCTTCTAACCTTTTCATATTTAAAGTTGTATTGGCATAACCATGTAAGAAGGCATTGCTTGTTTATGTAAACATCTAAATGCATCCAAAAGCAATGAATTTTTGTGTAAACCATTATAGGGGAAGTAGGTTGTGTGTGTTAAATCACCATGTCAACATATGTTAGATGCAAACCTTGTATTTCAAAATGACAATGTTGACTTGTTGACAAAAGTAGTTGATCTTGGGTGAAGGAAGTGCATGCAACTATTTTCATCCCACATGGAAACCAACTTCACAAGTGATGGATGAAAATGTGTCATGCACTACACCATGTGTGTTTATTCATTGCAATGAACACGTTGCAAAAGGTGAACACCCATTGCAAATGTCAACATTGAGGCCTAGGTTTTTCATATGATTCATGAATTATGTCAAAAAGTTAGAAGCATCTCATAGGTGTCATTCAAGAGGTGTAGTCACAACACAACCCACTCCAAATGCAATCAATGTTTATTTTTACATGTTTTAAAGTGATAAACTAAGTTAATGTTACGAATGTGTGATTTGTTTTTATAACAATGTTTGAAATATAACATTATAACATTATAATAAATTTCAAATGAATATGATCAATATATACTATTTAAAAACATTTGTTAAGGATCCTAACTAATGTTTTAAAACATAATTTTTAAAATGAAACAAAGGCAAAAGAAAGAAAAATGAACCAATTTCCCATTTTATTGCTTCAATTTATCATAAGTCACTCAAAACTACAAATTGAAGACAAAGGAGTTGGGTGTGGGTCAAGTTATCATATTTACATGTTACAATCTTTAGGCTTTTTTTGGAAGTCATATATGTTGTTTTTAATGTCTTCAAATTTGGAACCTATAGAAAATTTCTAAGATAATTTCTATCAAAATATTAAATATATGGTTATGAAAATGAGATAATTGTGTTTTCTTAAAATAATAATTGATAAGACATTGCATGAAACAATGATTTAAGATTGCAATGGCCATCTTTCAACCTATGAAACACATTTGCATGTCAAACGTTTTATAACATGGAATTTTCAATAAAATGTGATATGAATGAAAGGCTTCAACCCATTGGAATTCATTATACTCTAATGTTGTCCAAAGGGGCGTTAAACATTGTTAGGGTGACAATCTACATGCATAGTACATGGGAACCATGATAACAAATTTGTTAAGTTGTATAACTTGATGTTTATCACATAAATTTTTGTTTCTAAGTATTCAAATATAAATGAGATGACCAAGGGGGGACCTATAATAAGTGTAGTCATAATAAAATGAGCTAAAGAACATGTTGAATGTGTAGTTTTGATGGACCCTATCTAGTTTGAAAATTAATCATATATAGAACTTTCAATTTCGATGAATTAAATATAATATTTGTGAAATTGTGTTCAATTATAGATGAAATTTCAACCATATGACTTTGGAGTCATTTCATTGTGTTAAATTCTTTTACATACACAAAACACTTGTTGATTAATGTTTTAAAACAATGTATAAATATGATTATATTTTTTGTCACTCAAGCCTCCACCAAATGTTTTCAATTATTTTGTGAATTCTAGAATATATTGTACAAAAAATGCCACATGTGTTGAGCCATTAAAAAATCTCTTTGAATTTTCACACATTTGTATTGGAAACATTTAGTTTAAATGATTTTTGTGGATATTTGATCATTAAAATAATTGAAAATTTATGATCATGGCTCAAAATAAATTACATTTGATTACAATGTAATTTTTGATGCAAAATTTTTTAATCATTATGTACATTATGGGTTGCATTTGGTATCAAAATTTGAATTTTACTTGAAAAACCATTTTTTTGAATACCTTGAAAAATGAAAAAAAATCATTGATTATTAGTCAATACAAAAAGGCCACATGTCCAATGTAATCTTTAGAAAAGATCTTATATTTGTCACTCATTGTTCCTTTTATTGTGATTAAACTTTAATGCAAATATTATCAACAAAACTTGGAAATTGCATGTACATAGATGATTATCTACCTCAAGATGGGTTACAATAAACAATGGCCCACCTAGGGGGTCACTAATGGGATCTTATACTAAATATATTGCCATCACAATTTTCATGATGATAATAAAATGACTCAAATGCAAAAAATGTGTGAACAAAAGGGATAAATTGAACAATGTGTCTAGTCACACAAAGTTTTTGAAACATGACTTCCTTGCACACTAAATTGAAGACATATGGAACATCCACTTAGAGGATAATTTGGTTAAGGTGCAAATTAAAGGTGCACTAAATGCCATGGACCATTACTTTGCACCCGCCTTTGTGACGACCCTAAATTGGAAGGGGGGTGTGTGTTGATAAAATAACATTGAAAACATAAACTTCAAGTTGTGGTTGATGAATTGATATCAAATTCCCTTTACAACAATTGAGTATACCCCATTGGAGGGTTTGACCATTGTTAAATGTCAAGTTGCCTCAAGTACCAATTCAAGTATAAGGGTTATAATTGAAAGGTGTTTACAAAACACAATGTACTTCAATGTTGAAATTTATACTACCTAATATTACATGAATAGTTGCTTCCTAGATTCAAATACTTGAATCAATCTTCATTTAATTAAACATCACTATCATTGTATCTTTACTTACATATACCATGTTTTATTAAGAAGCTCCTAGGAATTAGATATTATCTTGCACCAAGCTTTGGTCCTTTTTCAAACCTTGAAAACCCCTAAACAATTCCCATCAAGCATCCCTTTTAACACAAACAAAAACCAATTCAATCGTAGAAATATGATTCAAATTCCACACCAACATTTACACCACCACCTTCCATGAATGCAACATCTTTTCACATAAAATACTTCCAAATCAATGAATTATTTGTTCAAGAATGCCAAACTAGCACACACCCATGGAAATGGTTTCTTGGAATCACAAGTTCAAACATGTTTAATTTATATATGTTTTCATTAAACAAAAAACACAAAAAATACATATCTTGATTGAACTAGGATGAAGTAATCATTGATTCTCCACCAAATCAACCCCTTTATTTTTGTTTCAAAACAATGAATATGCAACTAGACAAATAAAAAACTAAATAATGGTGATTTAGGTACTAATAAACTCAAATCTTGAAAGTCATTTTGTATAAAACAACTCTTGCAATTTAACATCCTACCTTATCACACATTTAAAACAAATTTTATGCATTGCATAAAAAAATTCAACCTTAAAACAAAAAAATTTCAATTCCCAACAAGCTAAGGTCTATAGGGTCAACTTAATGCAAAAATCCTTCAACAATAAATGTTTCACTCAATGCATATCATCACCATCATATTCAAGTATGGATCAAATCCCCATAACACTCAATCACACAAGTATAGACTTAAAGGTCGTTTGTACATACATCATAACTCCCAAACAACCCCTCTTCATTATACCTTAACAATATCTTAATTGTGATTACATTTTTTAAAGCTCCCTTATATAAAATAGGTACACTACAATTGCAAAAAAGGTGTAATGAAAGAAAAACCAATCTTTATAAGAACACATCCTTCCTATAACACAAAAAAATCATAGGATTTCAAACATCAAGCTTGCCAAGATGTCCACAAGAGCTTCACTTACATTCCTAATTTATCCTTGTAATAATTCAACCTCCATGTCCACCATTGCCACAACTCAATACCCCATTTGCAATATCCCATGAATTTCAAAGACCAAAAACCAACAAACACTAAATGGCAATTCCATGAAACAAATATTGTAAATCGTAAGCATTCCATCACACATTCAACCCAACAAAACACACCACCACTTCAAACATTAAATTCATTTTCATCTCCAAACTCAAAACTTCAAAAACAATAAACCACATCAAACAGATTGGACCAACATGCATCCAAAGCATGTTCCTTTCCACACAATTTTTCAACTCCCAAGGTTCTTTTTAAATTGTAACTACTTCAAAATAAAATGAATGTGACAAGAACCCTACACCATTAAGCTTTTCACACAAGACAATTAGGGGTTGCACAAGGACACGCATATTGCAACAATGAATTTTTGCTTGAAAAATGTGAGAACAAAGTTGAAATAATTGAGAAAAACAATTCACAAAATTTTTTAAACTAAAACAATTTCAAACGTGTTTGAACACAATCCCAAAAGGACTTGTGATCACAAAACACCTCCTATTAATGGACAATTTATGATTACGGTTTTTGTTCTTAATGATGTTTACCATCTCAACTTGGTAAGTGAATACTTATATGTACATGCGATTTTAATGAAAATTTATTATCTTGTGGAAATTATTGATGGGATTTTGGGGCGAATCTTGTAGAACCATGGAGAATTAGCTCATTGGGGTATTAAAAGGAATTGTTTCCATTTTTCAAAACTTTTGGGATATGCTGACCAAGAAGGACACATTGTCTGGCGCATGATATTTTCTAGGTGCCAAGAATGGAAAATGTAATCTAAAGGTTTGGGTTGGAAAATGCTGATGAAGATGTCATGAAGAAAACCACGATAGCTCGAGAAAATAAATTTAAAGTGATCTAATCCAAGCATAAATTGTAGTCTTCTAGCTATGTGTTGATTTGTTGTGTTACTTGGGTTTTCCACTTATTTATGTAGCAAAGATTGATGCTAAACAAATGCTAGTTTGAAATGTTTTTATGAAAATGTGAGATTATGAAATCTACATATATTGTGAAGCCCATTTTATGAATATAAACCATTCACAAACAAATGGGAGATATGATGGAACATCAATTTAAAAGAATCAAAAGAAAGTTTGAGATCTTAATTTGGTTCATAATTCTACATAACATAAAGAGAAAGGAAATCATCCAAATCCCAATGAAAGCTTGTAAGGGTTGAAATGGTGTCAAATGAGGTAAGGGTGAGGGATAAAAGGGTTGAGAGCACGTGCTAACGATGCTAATCACCTCATATGCCCAAGGATAAGGCTACAATGAAGGTGTTTGTAAGTGGGGAGGGTTATGTTGGAATGAAGGCATGAGATAAAGAAAACACAACAATTAGAAATTTGTACACTCACAAACAAACTAGTACACATGAAAGAGTGATGTGTGGGCCACCCACTTGTCCCTTAAATTTCAGATATGTAGTCTCTAGCTCCTTTGGGGATGAAGAGGTAGAGAGTGTAATATGTGTGTCTATCTATGTTTTCATCCTATCTACACTTGGATATTAAGTTACATTGCCTTCAATCTTTGAGTGTGAATAAAACTTATAATTTTTTCATCCATCTACCGCCCATCACATCCAGCTTTCCAATGATGCCAAACAATTGCTTTGAGAATCACCACAACAAGAAGCACGGAACCAAAAATAAAATAAAAATTCTCACATAAGTGTAGCTAGCGTGTGTGTGATAACAAGGTTAATAATGTAGCTAGTGGGATTCGATATGGGACAACCCTCATTAGAAAGACAAATAGGTACCCAAATTCCCCTTCCCCCATCACCTCCCACTTCCCACCTTTGTTTTTTCCCCCCCTAGTCTCAAGATGCCTGCTTAGGCTAGCTGGCTGTTTCTCTGGATAGACTTTAGATAAGGTATCCAAAGAACATGCATAGGTACTGAATCAGGCCCTCCTCGCTCCAAAGCTGCTTTTAGGCAAATAAAAAAATTCAAAAAAAATTAAAAGTAAGTAAAACTATGTTGTATATCTCCTCTCCACCTTGGATAAATTAATAAATAAATAAATAAATAAAGGATAGGTTTTTGTTGTGGAATATAAGCACTAGCAATGACATTGCATAGTGACAATACACACCCAATTGCCCATCTTTATCCCACAATTTAAAGTCCACTAGGGTAGACTTAGAAATCCTTAAACTATTCAACCAAAGAGCTGTTTGTTGGGGGGGACGGCTGGGGGCGGGGGGGGGGGGGGTGGCGTGTTGTGTATGAATTATTATTAACACCCTCTTTTTTTTCTTTTTCTTTTTGGCACAAATGAAAACGAATTTCAAAGAAGGGACTATATGAACACCCTCTTTGTCTCAGAGAAGAATGAAAATTGCCATATAAGTAAGTAAGTACATTATTAGTGCTAGATTCGCCAAGCGATGGAAAAGGGGGAAAAAAAATAAATCTAGGTTTTATAGTGTCCTCCCCTCTCTCCCCTCCCCACCCCACCCCACCCCCTCCGCCCGCCCTCCACCACCACCACACCGCTTTCCCCATTCCATGCCTGAAAGAAAGGAGGAGAAAACAAAAGAATAAGGGAAAAAAAGAAAAGAAAAGCGGATGTGGGCTCAGCGTGAAACAGGAGCCATCCCTGCTGACTGTTAGTGATCCCCCATGTGGCAGACCCTTATTGGGCGGTGCGCCGGAGTTCTCGGCAAGTTTAGGGGAAAACTACCTACCAAAAAAAGGGGGTGGTGTACTAAAGTAATCAGCGGGCAGCCCTATTTTATCCCTAAATATTCTACCTGCTGTTTTGTGCCAGCTGCTGCTGCTGCTGCTGCCAGTGACCCCAGGGATCTTTGTTTTTTCTTGCCCTGTAGAAATTGTACCCATTTTAGAATGATTGCCACCACCTTCATCTCATTATCCTGGGGTTGGACTACGGAGCAGGCCCCCCCAACATGTTCAAGCCTGGAACTGCAAGACACACCACCCTTCGATTCGATTGGGGGTGCTAAAGGGTTTTTCCTCCGGAACGGAACTGCAAGGCATGACACCCTTCTATTGGATGGTAATGGGTTTTACAAGGGCCAGTTTTTAGAGAGTAACTCGTGTGTGTTTCCGGCCTGGCCATTGATTCATTCACATAATTACAGTGTTCCTCATTGTCAATTCCCATCACAAAGTGGAACTGGCAGAACCAAAAGTGAAGCCAGAAGATGAGCACCTGTCCCACCAGGGGACAAAAAACCCTAAACTACTAGCAGCTACCTGATTATGACACAAAAACGGGTTCTGTTGTCTAACAAATAGAAAATCCAAGCAGAAGAAAAGCCCAGTTTCATTAGTCACATCTTTGGGCTGGCTTCAATAGATGCAAATTTTTTGGGTCTTATTTTTCTCTCTTCTTTTCTAGCATAATTTTTGTACACAACTTAGTATAAATTATATATCTGGCTCCTAGTGTATGTAGTAAGTACTAAGTACCTATCTATCACCATTGCTCTGCTATAAAAAAACTAGGTAACTAACCATGGGGGGGTTGGGAGGGGGGAGCATCTTGATACTTCTGCACTTTGATTCAATAAAACCAAGCCAAACAAACATGAGAAAACACGTACACACACACACATGATCTCTTGGGTGGTGACTTGACTATGGTTTAGTCATTTCACAATTGCATCATCTTGTTATGAGACCACGAGTTTAAAGTATTTGCTACCTATCAAGGATGGCTTCTAAATGATTGGATTACAAGTCCTTGGGTGAAATAGTTAGTTCTAATACATCACCGAGAGTGGAAAAGACACAATGCATAGAAAGAAAGAAAGTATGATCAATGGGCAGTTTGAAATGTTCTCATTTGCATGTGCTTCCACAGCTTGAATGAGGCCAGAGGAGTTTTTTTTTTGTAGAGATTAAGTACATAGTAATGACTCTGCCCAAAAGAAAGAAAACCAGTAAATGATGACATTACAAACAAATTATGTCATCGGGAACAAAAGCAAGTTCTGCAAAGTTGTAAAAGCATGATTGAACTAATAGTATTTTAGTTAGGTGAGAATAACTGCACGACAAACAAAATTATGTCATATGGAACAAAAAGCAAGTCAAGTCGGTCAAGTGCTTCAAGTTGTAAAGCCCAAAGCCCGATGTACTTTACTTACTAGTATTTAGTTAGGTGAGTTACTAACACAATGAGATGAAAGTTAGAATGCAAAAGGAAAATGTCTTTTTGGACAAGGGAGTGGGGAAGGCGGGGTACTTAGTTTGTTTTCCTTTTTTGATGGATAGATGAGTACCTAGTTGGTCGAGTTGTTAAGTTTTTAGCACTCCATTTTGGTGGCGTATTAGAATACTAGACAGAGAAAGGCATGAAATAAGAATAATAGCTAAGTGGTGGTGGTATTGATGGCAGCAGCTGCCATTACAAGGGCCAGGCTCAAATAGCGCTCTTCTGGCACAGCTAACACTGGCATGCTTCTCTGGCCTCGTGCTTCGCAGATACTGTGTTGCTGTTTTTGTCCATACCTGGAATCTCGCAAATTCGCGCGGATTTGCTTCTTTGCTTCCGCACACATCATCGCCTTCTTCCCCCCAAGTACCAAACATTTGTGCTTCAAGCATCTCTCTCTCTCTCTCTCTCTGGCTGGCTGGCTGTCTTTCTCTCTCCTCTCTTTTCTTTCTTCTTCATCATCACCATCTTCGTCTTTCTTTATCTTCTTCCTCTCTGCTTCAGGTTGTACCTAGCTGTAGTACCAGTTGCCGTGGCTACTACTGGCTGCTGTTACTGACTGACTGACTGCTGTTGCAGCAATCAATTTCGTTTTTCTTTCTTTTATTCTCTCGCTGTGTTTTGTTTTTTATGTTTTGGGGTTCCGAACCGATTTTGAGAATTGTTTTTTTTTTTTTTCCCTGTATGTGTAGGTAGTGTGTGTGTGTTTTGGATCTCTCTCTATTTTTAGTCATTGTCGTTGTGAGCACTGGTCTTTGTTGTGAGCAAGGAAGCTCTGTGGTGTTGTAGATTGATTCAAGGAAGGAAGAGGTTCGTTTTGTCTCTCGAGCTAGCTAGGTGTCAGGCGTTGTTTTTTTTTTTTCTAGAAGTCGGGTCTTTTGATTTTGTTTTTTGTTTTTTTGGGAGGGAGGGAGGGGGAAATTTTATCGTGTGCAATCAGTCAATCTTGTTGCTCTCGCCAATTCGTTTTTGTGGATTGCAAGGAACTTTGTGACAACTGGAAAAGAGGGGTCGCTTTTGAATCTCGTTCGCTGTTTTTTCTTGTGTCCCGAATCTGCAGTGCGGAAGCTTTTGAGGTTTTAGTCTAATTTCTTCCCTTCGGATCGCTGAAACTTTGAGGAGGCGTCGTTGCGGTAGTGAGATTTCCTTCCTAAGTGTAACTGTGATCTGTAGTAGACTCGCACGGAATTGTTTGAGTAAATTGTGGAGGCCCCCAGTTTTTGCCGCGAGATGGCAGAGCCAGCTATTGCATCCGAAGCTGATCAGAAGGTAGCTGATATCCCTGTTGCAGCAGAAGAATCGTCCACCGCCGTCGAAGCTGATACTGGAGGTAAGTTTGTAGCTTGTTGGGACTAGAACACATTGGTCCTCCCACTTCCAAGCGAAGAGTTCTGGAATTGAAAGAATATAAGCTGTAGTACCCCTCTGTCTGTCTGTAGAGAGTACACAAAATTTCAGCATGGCATCCCCACTGGGAAGTACCTACATATCAAAAGAGAAGATGATGGCCTGGTATCTTCTTGTGCAGTGCATGCATGTCCTGTTGAAATATGTGCAGGATGGATTTCTTTCTGTTGGCTAAGTTGTGTGTACCTGACTGGCCAGCCAACCAGATGCAAAGTATATAACATGTTGATGATGATGCCTTCATGCCTTTTTTTGCAGGGGAGGTCACAACTCCTCGGGCCAAGGACACTACTCTACCTGAGCCAGCTGCACCCACTGCATCTGAGGAAACTGTAACACCTCCAGCTGCCACAGAGGAGGAGACCAAGGATCTTGCTGTGGAGAGTAAGGAGGAAACACTGGCAGCAGGTCAGTAAGTAGCAAAGATTAAAGGGACCAAAATAAGAAAACTCATACACGATTCACTGTGTCTTCCTTCCCCTACATAGTTGTTTTGTTCTATTGTTGACACTGAACTAGTTACTTATGGATTTGTGATGAGTTCTGAATGTCAGCAGCATTAGAAACTTTGGTTTTGCAGCTCTCTATCAGCATGAACCTTGATAAACAAGACATCTGCTCTTTACTGTGTTTCCCTGAACTTCTTGTTTCAGGTTTTTGTTAAACATGATGATCTTTGGTGGAATCTGGCATCTTGTTCACTCCCAAGTTTGGATTTGTTACACATAATTTCTTAGTGGGTTTTAACAGCATTAGAATTAAAAGGTTGATACTAGGGAGGAGAGCAAATTTCTGGTTGGTTGCACAGGTTTTTTTTTCCTTGCATTTAGAAATTAGGCCATGGCTGCTGTGTGTTTTCTCTCAAGAGATTCATTTTGTGTTATGATTTGACGTTGTCGCTGACATGTTTCTAGCTTTACAGTGAATTTTTGAACGGATTTGACTAAGTGACTGCTGAATTGATCAACAGCAAGTGCTACTGAGGCTGCTCCAGAGCCTGAGACCAAGATTGCAGAGACTTCCAGTCCCAATCTTTTCCAGAAGCTGAAAGGGAAGTTGTTGCACGGGGAGAAAGCAAAGGGAAAGGAAGCTCCAGTTAAGGAAGAACCTGAGTCAATTGCTGTGGAGCCAACATCTGTCTCAGAGGCAAAGCCAGAGCTGAAGGAAAGCAAACCTAGTTTCCTCTCCAAGGTCCGGAAGCTGTCAATCTGGAAGAATACTGAAACAAAATCTACTGAGCCTGCAGCAGCACCAGTGGAAGAAGAAGCTCCAAAAGCACCAGAAAGTGTGGAATCTTCCACTCCCCCAACTGAGGTATGCAGGAAGTGGTCGGTTTCTCAAGTACAGCTAGGTTTCAATTTTCCATGATTACAAATTGTACATTTATAGCCTGTGTATATATTTCAAAAGGGATTCTAGGTCTACATACTTCCTTGCTTGAGTCCTGCTTTTGTCTCAAAGGTTCTACAACAAGTTGCTCTAATATGCTCTCTGTTGTATTCCTTCCAAAAGTTGGGACCTCCTTAGCTTAGAATAGCACACCTCAGGAAGACCTACTTGATCATTTGTTCAAGTTAATCTATTTCCTCACTGTAATAGGTTCTCTGAATATATCCATACATGTGCTGATGCATTTTGCTCAACCCCATGTTGCAGGAACTGAGCACAGAACCAGTTGTCACAGAACCAGTTAGCACTGAAGAACCTACTGCTGAACCCCCCATCAAAGAACCAGTCAGTTCTGAAGCTGCTTCTGTGGAGGTGACACCTCCAGAGGAGAAAGCCACAGAACCTGTTGAGGAAGCTGCAACTGAGCCAGCTCCCACAAAGCCAGCACATAAATCACCCACATTATTCCAGAAATTTGTGAGGAGAATCATGAATAAGAAGTCTAGTGTATCAGCACCTGCCTCAACACCTGCTGCAGAAGCCAACCCAGCACCTGCTGCCGAACCTGCCACAGAAGCTACCTCTGAACCTGCCAAAGAGACTACCTCCACACCTGCTGAAGAGCCAGCTGCTGCACCTGCTGAAGAGACCACTGCTGCACCTGCTAAAGAGACTGCTGCTGCACCTGCTGAAGAGACTGCTGCTGCACCCGCTGAAGAGACTGTTGCTGCACCTCCTGCTGAAGAAACCTCCGCACCTACCAAAGAACCTGCCTCAGCACCTGTCTTAGAACCTGCTGTAGAACCTCTCACTGCCAGCACCTGAAAGAGGTTTGTTGTATCCAGCATTACTAATGTAGATTGTGTATCATAGGTATTCTACCTACATGTCCAGCACCCCTACCTAGACTGTCATTTCATTTGGGTGATGTTCTCATGTCAGTCATAAATTGAGGGAATCTCCTCCATTTTTTACCAAGCTAGCCCATTTTTGCCCAGATTTAACACCAAGACTGAAAAGCTGCTTGTGAGGTTTTTAAAGTTTCAATAAGCAGTACATGTAAGTGCTGTTCCATGACTGTCAGTGCAATTTTTGTAGCAATAATTTTTTTCTTCTTGTCAAATGGCTCTATGATTGATCAGCTCTCAATGGTTTGATCTGTGTATGTGTATGTGTGTTTCTCTCTCTCTGAGTTCTAGTCCAAACAAGAGTAAGATGCTTGCTTCTTCATTTTCCATCTTGTGGCCTAACCTGTTAAAAGTGGTTGTCCTCAGATACAATGTTCTGGTGAGAGTACCTATGGAAATGCGAGGAGAACCTGATCCTCAAACTGAATCTGTCATTTCACAAACGAACCGGTTTTCAGCAGATTTGGAAGACTGCTCCCTGCTCTCAGGCCTTGCAGCAGTTGTTGGTTGTTAAAGGCAAGGTACAGGAGCCAGGTGAAGTCAATAATAAAGTAGGAATGTGCACAACTATGGTCTATTTGCAATCAATTGAGACCATTTGATCACAGTTTTGCTCACAACAAATTAGATGGTTGTTTTCTCACATCATATCTGTGAGCCTTATAAACATCGCACTGCTTCAGGAGGGCAGAGTCAGAGCATGGTGCATTCATCCCTCGATTATTTCTAACTCCTCTTTGGAGTTCCCTTTGTTTTTGTCAGAGTTAGAGGGCAGCCAAGTTTTTGGGGCTATTGAAAATTGTGATTCAAAGTATCTACACTGTTATGCTCTTGGGGGACTGGCAATTGTGCTTCTTTAGTGATGAGTCCCACCTATTCTTAGTCTGGACACCAATTGTAATGGAAAATTGCTATGTATTTGTAGTCAATTTCTCAGACTCCATATTCTTCTCATTTCAGTGCAGTCTGGATGAATCCTTTCAACTTTTTGACACAAATTATTACTGGGTCAATTCATTTGACAGGTACTTATGGACGATCAACAAACATGATGATATTGAAGTTATTCACCACATGACTTGTTGCTTTGGAGTTCTGTGTAGAATGCATTTCACTACTAAACATTGTCCAGAATGAATATTTTCAGACCTGGATATTTGCAAAGAATACTAACTAAGATTTTCTCTAAAGTCATATATTTAAGGATCTAAATTTGGGAAGAAATTTGAGTAATGGAAATCCACATTGCTTCATACACACGATATTCTCAAATTAAGTATTGTTGGGTTTTTCTGCAGTAAAGCATTGACCTGCTCAATGAATCAGGGGCTCCTTGAGCAAACTAAAAGATGTTGCATCAGCAACAGGCAGATCTGAAACTTGTACTGAAATCCCTCACATGATTCATTTGGCCAGATGTGAACAAACCACCACTTGGTATCCCAGTTACACCAGTATGAAGCTCAAAGGAGCATCAGCCAAAACTTCTTGCACATGCAATTCTGCCCTCTTGAATTTCCAAGGCGAAACATTATCATCTATCCTGAGCCTATAACAAATGTTATAATGATTTACAGTTCTTGTACAATCGTGTCTCCAATGAGATCTGGTAAGAAGAATCCAATTCATCATCATCATCCAACAAGCAATTTGGGGGTTGAACTCTCTAGAAATCCAAAAGAATAGTGTCCGAAAGAGATGTACTGCAAAATTTGGAAACAATTTGACAAAAATTGATCAACATGATGGAGTATGATCTCCATTTAAACTCTAAGAGTCCACAAGGACCAAGCATAGCAGGAATAGATCAACGAAAATGCCCTTCATTTGCCAGAGCATTGACAAGATCTCTGTGGTTCTGTGTCCAAATCACTTTGCCACAGCCCCAACATTTGCCTTATTGTTAACATACTTCTTGGCAATTTTGAACCACTCCGTATGATAAGAGCCTGGCATGTCAATTCGCTCATATGTGTGAGCTCCAAAGTAATCACGCTGGGCTTGCACAAGATTGGCAGGAAGTCGTGCCCTTCTGTATGTGTCGAAGTAAGCAAGACTTGCACTCATACCTGGAGTACTCACTCCAACCTCAATTGCCAAGCTCACAATGCGTCTCCATGCACCTTGCCTCTCCACCATCTCTTTTGCAAACTCAGGATCAATGAGGAGGCTGGCCAGGTTGGGATTGCGGTCATATGCCTGCTTGATCCTGTCCAGAAACTTGGCCCGGATTATGCATCCTCCTTTCCAGATTCGTGCAAGCTCTCCCAAATTCAGGTTCCATCCCTTCTCCAGACTTTTGGCTCGTATGAGATTCATACCTTGTGCATAGCTGCAAATCTTGGCCGCATACAGAGCCTTTCGGACATCATCAATCAGAGCTTTCTTGTCTAGGTTCTTGACTGCCAATATGTCTCCTACCCCAGCCTCCTTGAAAATTCTGGCAGCCTCCAAGCGCTCTTCCTTCAACCCAGAAAGAAAACGGGAGTCCAGGGAAGCTGCAATAGTGGGCGCTGCAATGGAGAGTTCGGCAGCTTGCTGCACAGTCCACTTGCCTGTACCTTTCATCCCTGTCTTATCCAGTATCTTGTCAACTAGGAAGCCATCACCCTTGTCATCCTTCACAGAGAAAATATCAGCCGTGATCTCCACCAAGAAACTCTCAAGCTCCCCCTCATTCCACTCTGTGAATGCCTCATGCAATTCCTCGTTTGTGAGACCACCAACAGATTTCAAAACATCGTAGGCCTCGGAGATGAGCTGCATGTCGCCATACTCAATACCATTGTGCACCATCTTGACAAAGTTCCCAGCCCCTCCTTCTCCGACGTATGTCACGCATGGACCGTCATCCACTTGAGCTGCAACTTTCTTCACCACGTCCTCTATGTAGTAATAAGCTTCAGGAGTACCTCCAGGCATCAACGAAGGTCCATTTCGAGCTCCCTCCTCTCCTCCAGATACTCCCATTCCCAGATACAACAGTCCTTTCTCCTTCACAGCAGCAGCACGTCTCTCGGTATTCTCGTACCACTCGTTACCTCCATCGATGATACAATCACCCGGCTCCAAATGCTTCGACAAAGTCTCGATGGTCTGGTCCACAGGAGCACCAGCCTTGACCAGGATAATCACAGAGCGAGGTTTCTGTATCGACTGCACAAACTCCTGTGGGCTGTAGTATCCCTTCAGGGGCAGATCCCCTTCCTCCTTCGCTCTCTCCACGGTTTCATCCACTTTGCTTGACGTCCGGTTGTACACAGAGATCGGGAAACCCTTGTCTGCAATGTTGAGCGCTAGATTCTGCCCCATGACGGCCAAACCTGCTAAACCAATTCTCGACATCCCGACAGCAGCATCCGCCATTATTGCTCCTCCTCCACTTCCTTCCTTCCTTCCTTCCTTCCTTCCTTCCTCTTTACAGCACCCTCAACCCAGCCCTAATACAAAACCCCACACTCCAAACACAAACAGGCAGGCCTTATGAGCAATTCCTTCTCTCAACAATGCACTCCAAGCCCACCGAATCGCCAACAATGGTACCAGAAACAGGGAGAAAACTTTACATACAAAATCGCATCGCCAAAATCGAAGGCTCTCAAATCCAGAAACAAGCAAGCCGATCTCTTCAAACAAGGTGCTCTTGTGATGAAGTGAAAGGGAATCCGACCCTCCAACAAGACACCACAAACGAGAAACAAACAAACAACTCTCTGCGTCGCGCCGCGCTCCCGCACTGTCACACTCTCGGGCGTACGCATGGGTCGGATGAGGAATAGAAGAGGTGGATGAAGAATGGTAGGTCAATGAATGACTTTTCTTTGAGAGACTGTAGTAACCTGTACCTACCACCCAACGTGACCCAACACCCACCAGTCCGTCTGTCATCCATTAGAGATCCGTTACAAGTTATGACTCAGTTGTGGATGGATTCATCCACAACTGGGTTACCAAGGTTTCACCTTGGTAACCTATCTGGTAAACCCTCCAACTCCCCCACTCATACTACCTAGGTAACTACTAACTACCCGTGTCAAGTGGGTAAGAATCATAGGTAAGTAGGCAAGACCCTTGGTGACTACTTAGATACATATGGATGGTTGGTATGTATCTCTAATCACCATGGTTATTTATGGGACAGACCCCAATACTAAAAATAATGTTTCATGTTCATTCATTATCCATCTGCATAGTTCATTCTAGTTCAATGTCCCGCACATAATTCCAAAGTGGCTTGTGAAAAATTAGAAACAAAGGGGCTTGTTGTGTAATGTTTTTATCCTAAAGTTGCAATCACACTTGATGTGTTTTTTTGCTCCTTTTTGGCTGCTGCTCCTTTGGCTTTGCATTTCAAAGATGATTTGTAAAGCTTGAGAAGGCGCTCCTCTCCGATTTTAAATCACTCAAAATGGAGAAGAATTGAGAAGGATCTAGCTAAGTTGTTCCATGATAGGCTAATGTTTGGTGATGGGCCAGTTTACCCTATTACGCTTACTCCTTAAAATGGAAGGGATCTTGCACCTGCTTATAGGCCTTAATCCCTCCCACTCTTAAATAATACTAGTGTAGCATATGCTGTTGGCCCAAGTGTGAACACATTGAGGGCTCAACTAATTTTTCCTCCTAAATCCAACTTTTGCAATTTGTTAGATCATCCTCCTTTTCTTCCGACACAATAGATTGAAGCCTATTGCTTCCTATCTTTATGTTGTAATTTAGGTCACTTGTACCATCATATTTCCAATTTAATCTATTGTAAATATCAACACAAAAAATTCAACAAAGCATATGAAACTCCCCTCTAGTATAGGTAATCTTCAAAATGCAGCCCCCTTCCTTGATCCTCCTATTTAACTCAAGCCTATAAAACTATGCACAACAATTTTATATGCTAGTATTTATGGGTATCCACACATCCCCTAATTTAAATAATGGGTAGGTGCAAGTTAAGGTGACTCAAAAACAACAAGAGTCTCAAAAGTCCAATTTTTAACATTAGAATCAAAAAAGTAGTTAAAAATTAATTTTGAATGGGCCTTATGTGATGATTAATCAACTAATAAAATCCATATGAAAGGTTGCCCATCTAAACAGTTCTTTAACATACATGTTAAGGGGACAAAATATTAATCCAACAAAAAATGACCAATATAGGGACTTAGGAAAATAAGGTCCAATGGCCATTCAAAATCCATAGTTATTTGTTAGTTAAATTTTTTGTTGTAATTTTTTTCGATCCATTTTTTTTTCATCATGTATCATATATTGAATCCCTACAAAAAATATTTAGATGAAATCATAACAAAAAATGCATTTGAATGTTAATGCAAAACCCATAACATAATTCATATGCTCACTTTAAAAGTCCAATACTATATGATTGGTGCATGTTTACACCCTTTCAATAAAAATTTTTATTTAAATTGGCAATCTTAGTCCATAAATATTTTTGTCAAATTGATGATTTTACAATGTGTTTGTAGCATTTGAATAGAATGCACTTCAATGCAAAAAGTCTAAAACTTAGGGACAAAAAATGAACCACCTTTGTGTGCATTCACCTTATTGCAATGATATTTTATCTAACAACATGTTAAACTTCAACTTATTTTGAAGGGCCAAAAACTTGTGAAAAAGAACCTAGCCTTTGAAATTTGTAAGATTAACCATTACTTTCCATCAAAATCTTATCAAATTTTTAACCACAAAGTTGCCTTCATGAAAAATCTTGCTTTTATCACCCCACAACAACATCTTCCACTTCTACAATTGTTGGATCAAATCCAACAATGAAAACCCATAATCCTCAATATTACCGTTATAATATTAAATTCAATAGGGAAATTCATTTCATTGAATGTTGAAACTCCCATTATATCCATTTGTTCATGATTCATAATAGGCAGCATAAAATGGCTTGCAATGAAAAGGATGTCTATGTGAAGAAATCAACCTAACTTCCTTCCACTATAGGACTTAGAATGTTAGATGTTTGAAGAAAATATGCATGCTAATTAGAACTTTCAAATTGCCATTTAAACTTTTGGTCTAATTTCTAACACAATTTCTAGCTTACAAGTTGGGATAAACTTCCACTAGCTTCCACTCTTAAGATTTTGTCTCTTACTTACAACATATGCTCAATTCTTGATATGAAAAATTGAATGAAATTGTGTGACATTTCTCTACCCTCCAATTCCATCATGAACCTTGCTCCATATTTGGGCACAAGTTCCAAAGCTGATGTGGTTGATCTTCATGACCAAATTTCCAACTTGTGTTTATCTAGGGTCAATACCAATAATGTGCACCACCCCAAACCCACATATTCAAAACATTAGAACTCCCATAGTTGGAAATTGATTGAGCCCTGGTTTGTCAAATCTATGAGTTATTTGTTGCTCAAAAATCTCTTGAATGGTTAGTTCATGCACAAATTTACTACTACTAGACCTTAACATCTTGTAATCATGGCTCTGCCCTAAAGTTGAGTATAAATAAATAAATTTTGCTAATCGAAACTATTTTGATACGAAAAAATGGGCTACCTAATGTATTTTTGCTATTAAGAAAACAATGAAGAAATGTGAGGGAGAAATTTTGAATTAACACAAAATGGCAAAACAAAGTTGAAGTCAATAAATCCTTTAGTCTACCCCAATCAAATTGAGTTATTAATCAAATTGAGCCATGGACCATGAGGAATCAGGTCTCTCTAGCTCCACTCTCTTGAGCCCAACTAGTTTAGCATGGCAATTCCACCAACAACTCCTAATCTTTTAGAATGAAACCCACCCAAATATGACTTATGAGTTCAAGTTGGAAGAAAAGGAAACATGAACCCAAATATCTCTTTAATAAAAAGACTTTATAAACCCCAAAGTTGTTTAGTCTCCCAATATTCCTCTTCAGAATCAAACGTTGTGGGTATTCCCTCCATGAACACTAGAGCTTACTACATCCCAAAACAAATGACAATACTCCCAACCATAGACTCAATTGCCATGTAAATTGATCTCACAACCCCTTAGACCTTCATCATTTTCCTCTTTTGGTCCCTACATTTGTCCATCTAGTATATTTAAACTTCAAAAAAAGGCATGGCACAACAAAAAGAAAACATAGTCTTTTATCGGTAGTTTCAAATTGTGGTAATGGCATTCATCCCTTACCACAACTTCTGACAAATTGCATTGCAAAACACAAACACTTAAGCACACATATATCCTGGTCACATCCTTCTTTCCTTCTAAAACTCAAAAACTTTAGTTAGCAAAAATTTTAGTTTATTCAAATTGGAAGTTATGCCTTATATTTGCCATCCATTGTTTTCCATTATGCATCTTGTCCAAAGACAACACAACACTCCAAGTTGATCAACGTTGAACACCATCCACTCCATGAGAAATGCAAAATAATTTTCATTGCCTACAAACAACAAACAACACAAGAAAAAATTAAAAACACATAGCAAAAAGATATAAGCTCCTTCAAAGCTTCATGATGACCAATTGTCCATTGTTTTGGCACTTTCTATCACTCCAAATCCATGCAACCTTTCATCCATTAGGTCATTATATCATTCGAATGCTCATTTGGCTTAAGTTCACATTGAGAAATGTAGAATTCATATTACCATATTCAACCATTGCCTCATCTTAATGGGCCTTTTATTTTGGGAATGCCTTCACTCTAGGGCTTTAGTTTACACTAAATGGTTTGTGGGAGAAAAAAAACAAATCATTACATAATATATCTACCCTAAGTGGTTTGTGAACCCCAAATGATATGTGATCAATTTTATGAAACCAAATATTGCTCAAACTATTCCCTTTTATGTTTTGTTCAATTTTTTTGTTGTCAAGTTTGAAATATTTTGTGCAAATGTCTTCCTATGTTTGCATGTACTTATTTTCAATTTGAATATTCACCTCATTCATGTATGTGGTTTATTGCTTCCACAAGTTCCATGTTTTTTTGTTTTATTGTTTTATTGATTCTTGTAAGTTGATTCCTTGTTTTGCTATTAGGTGCTCTAATCATGCAAGGATTGTTTGGCCGAATCTTTGGGATGTTGTAAGATTGGGACAAAAAAGGGCAAGGAAGAAGTAGTTGGAGTTGTGGGATCTAGTTGGGATGCTTGGATTGTAAATTGTTTGAGTTTATTTGGGGTTTACTATTGTTCATTGAACTTCTCACATGGCTAGGTTGAGTTGTTCAACATTGATGATATTATTCCTTTGTTTAAATTACAATTTAGCAAGTAAACATTCACACTTTTATGGACGTGTTTTTCAATGTGAGCATGTGTTGAAAAGTTCAAAAGTTAATATTAACTCAATTATCTCCTTTGTATTTAGCCAAGGGAGAATTGTAGAGTTGGAAAAAGATGAGAGGTCCTTATTATTTTCCATTAGCAACTAAATTGGTTCCGTAGTCTTCATTGATATCTCCACATTACATAGGGGTAACATGTTAGACCCCAAAATCAAGGTCATATATGATTTTGAAAAACCCATGGATCTCCCTAGGTTTTGTAAGGACTAGGGTCATCATGATCTTATGGCTTGATGTGATTGCATTAGTTGTTTGTGATTAAGTTTGCATGGTTTTAAACATTAAATTGACAATGAGTTATTGTGTTTGCATGTAGGTATTTGTGGAAATTTATGAAGGAAAAATAACATGTAGGAATGTACCATGGATTTTTCAATTCTTGCACTACGTCCCACTTCTTGTCAAATCCCTATATGGATATTACAATTGTTCAACATGTCATGGTCATCACCATGCACATGCATTCTTACTCCTTGATCTATGGTTGTTTATTTTTAATATGCAACTTTATTTGCTCAATTTTTTTCTACCATTGACCTATACCTCTCAAGTTACAAACATGCCTTTTTTTTTTTCAACTTGACTATATTGTTGAGCTCAAAGCCACCATTTGATGTTAAGGTTGAATAGAGTGGTTAAAATTCATTAATGATTCATCACTCAACTAGCTTTTGTCCCATTTTTTTTGGCTTGGGGTCAACCCCAACTTTTTCATTTCTTTACCTTTTGGTCCTCCCACCTTCTCACGAATTGTTTTTAAAAAAAAATGGTTGGCAAGGTGATACACCGTTCCCCTTTACCCTTTAGTTTATATGAGAATTAGTCTTAAGTTTTTTTTAAGGTCATTTGACCTCAAATTTTTTACAAAGACAATTATAATGGTCAATCTAAATTCAGGTCACCAAAGTTTTTTATAAACATCACACATATCCCAATGAATTTCATGATTCTCATTTAGAATTGTTGAAAACATACCATGACTCAAGATTATATGTTACTTCCTTTTGGTTTTTTTAGTGTTTTTTGCTAACGTTCATCCCCAAGGCCAATGTTAAATTCCTTCCCATGCTAATTACAATGATGGACATTAAAAAACAATTGTTGCAATATTTCATGCCATATTTTTTGTTGCTTATGTGAAGAAACAAAGTTAGGAAAATGATGTGATGGATTGAACCTTGACAAGAGATGTTGATCAATAAACATAATATTGTTGCATTGAAATTCTTGATCCTTATGAATGTTATGTGGATTTTTATTTCATGCATAATCGAAATGCAAAACATATTTATGTTACTTTAGCATTAGGATGATGTCTAGCTTTAAGTTTTATTACAAAAATTTGTGCCAATTGCAAAGTTTGTTCTCTATTCTCTAATGTAGACCTTTTTTCACTATAATCATAGATCGAGCAATGAACTTTGTAGTTTCAATTGCCTCCCTCTACAACTCAAGCTTCGAAGTCTCAATAATTTCAAAAATATCAACTAATTAAAAAAAATCAATTGTCATGTCATCGTTCAATTTAAATTTCTTCCTAGCCATCACTTTGCCAAAAACAAATAGAAAATTTGTTTCATTTGTGTGAAAATATTCACTTGCATTAATACCTTGAATGTTAGTGTTGCATGTGTGGATGGAAATGCCAAATGTAAGAACTATGGATGAAATAAATTCTGAAGGTGCACTACTAATTTGAGTTAAACCATCATAAACATTTCGCAAGTCATCTTCAATAATTGATAGAGAAGAAAATCTAATGTTAGGATGCCCCTATCAAAACCACCAAATGTGCCATCCATCTTTGTCATGCCTTTAAAGTTTTGATTCATCATGTCAAACCAAACCCATGAAATAGTTTCAGTTATAATATCTTTTGTTGCCTTCACTTGGAAAGACTTGGTTTCAATCTTGTCCCACTTGTCACAACATGGGGTTGCAATCCTAGCAACTTTTATGGGGATATGTACCACAAGTTTCTACTAATTTTTTTCTCAATCCTTGGTTCAAAAAAACCCATTATCAAATGTCAAACATGTCTTTTTGTACAAATTCATTAATAATGAGAATGCATTATTTGATTATTGAATTGGCCTCACAACTCTCTTACTCCATTGAGAAAGATTTGGATGAGATATGGCAAATCCATTGGCAAGCAATAAAGGTAGTACTATAGCTTAAAACATGTGTTTAGGAGAATGGAGAAGAGGCCCATGTAAGAAAAAAAGGAAGGCATCTCACAATTCAAAATCCACTTAATAGGCAACCTATGTATTGACTTGAGATTGACTACTATAAATTGAGCTGCAATTTGTTATAATTCCTCAACTTGAAAGAATAATTGGAATTTGAATGGGTGCAGTATTTGCATGGTGGCCTTGCCTTCCAAACCTGTATGATGCCCCTGCTCCTGTTAATTAGGTGAGCAGGAACTCCAACATGGTGTGTGAGGATCAATGTGGTAATGTCCAGTTTGGAGTTCACATCAATCAAGCATCAATAGCTATGAGATTCCAGAGAAATCTTCACAAAACACTTTCACTAAACACCTTGTAAGATAACATGACAGCAAGTGTGGTCACAACTTTATGGGAGTTGCTCACAAAGTGTCAGACTAGCTAACGCATTGGCTCCATGGTTGGGGCCTGTGTGGTGCATAGTGACTTCATCTCCAAAATTATGTTTGAACATATCATTGTCTCCTTCACTAGCCATGTTGGTTATTGGCCTGCATGACGAGGAAATCTGTCAGGTTCAAGCTGGGTGTCTCCTTGTACAAAAGAGTCCCCCTGTGCTCTAGAATCTATCTTCCAATTCACAAGGTCAACAAGGATGCCATGTAAAGCATCTAATGCAAGTGGTCCCAAAAATCTCTCCAAGTCCTCAGAATCGTCCATCCTACTGCCTGCTAGTCTCAATGACCAATTCACAGTGCATGATTTCCAATCTGGACAAGCTACCAAGGCCACATCTTCATAGTCCTCTAACTCAAAAGTGATACTAAGCAAATCACGCTCAACAGCTGCACCCATGCCAATTGCCTTGGAATGCAGCCATGCCACCAGCTGCCCAGCTACCTGCAATCCAAACTCCAGGATAATCAGTTTACCATGGGTGCTGTCAAGGATATGCTACTTGTCAACCCCATTCAGACTGAAAGATGCATTGCTAAATCCTAGACGCAGAACTGGAGTTTCCTTCTGTGACTGGAAATAGTATCCAAATGTACCTTGATTTTTCAACCCACTTCATGGAATCATGAAATGGCATGGTCAACTGCCAAAATCTACATTGCAGAGAAGCCAAGTATTGGTTTCACAAACCTGATACAACAGATAGGGTGAGAGCTCAGAAATAGTACAACTTGCAGTGAAGGCCTGCTTAAGGCCATCCACTGCTGGCAGTACTGTTACACTGAGAGCATCCTCTTGCAGCAGAATTCTGGCCTGCCACCTACCAACTGTTGCAGTCTCAGGAATATCCAGCCAAAGGTCCCAGGCAGACACTCGAGAGTGCCATGTGGGGTGAGTTGACAACCGTAACAGGGGAACACCATGAACCTGCACCCCAGTAGGGAAACAATCCAAAACTGAGTACAACAGTCAAGCAGAGTTGGTCTAGTGTGATGCTTACACAAACTGCAAACAACTATCAACATGCTTGGTAGGGTTTTCAAATCAACTGGGAGAGTACAGCAGACAGGGGAGACTGAAGAGCATAGACTACAATGAACCTAGTTGTGCTGATGGAGCCCTCTTCTTCACACCATGATGCCATACATGATCTATTACCATACTTCCCACTAGACATTCTAAGTAGACTACACAAACCACTGCATCATGATTTCTCCAATTTCTAGGCAAGAGCTGACACTTAATGTTTTACAGACCTGCTTTTCAAGCTCAGCAAAAATCTTAGCACAAGACATCTTGTGCCGCATCATAGCAGACAAATGCTTCAACATTCCTGCTGCTTCACTAGGTCCCTCCTTAGGATTTCCTGGTGCCTTTGAAGATGCCCCATCAAATCTTCCAAATGTGAATTGATGAAAGGCTTGCTGCAAACAGATGCCAAGACTTGCCTCCGTTTGTGGTGATTGAAAATGGTCAAATTGTGGCATTATAGCGGGCCCTGAGTTCTGTGGATCAGCCACCTGAGTGTGAAGCTCATCAGGAGACTGTGAAGATAGGTGAAGATTCAGTGTGGTGGCATGACCAAGACTAAGTTGCAGGCTTGTGTCACTGAGGCCTGTAACATTGATGCTTGGTGTTAAAAGCAAAGCCTCCTGACTAACCCATTCAAACACCTGCAGCCAAAGGAACATAGCAACCTTCCATCAAACATTGGAACTTCCCCTTTTACAGATCATCTACAATAATGAACATCCAATTATGCAGTGTTATGCACAATCACATCTATCCTTCAGGCTAAACTCTACTAGGCAACAGTCATCCAGATGCAGGTCACTAGCCCACTAAATAAATTATGAGCTTCCTGTTCACCATGAATATCTTCATAATACTTGGAGCTTCTTCACACTTACAGTTAGTCAACCTGAAAAGAATTGAGAGATGACATGGTAATCCTAGAGATTTGAGATCTGGCAACATATCAGCAAACAGGAACTTAGCTCCAAAGAATCTGAAGACAACCTGAGGAGGTTCTGATCACCGAAAAATGTTCAGAGCCTTTCAACATTGTGTATGGCAGTGACCAGCTACAATAACATCCTCCACCACTTTCATCAACTCCAATGGTGGGTAAAGGTTCATGTAATACATATAACAAATGCATTGAGTTTCCATCCCAAAACCAGCAGTATTGCAAAAACAAAGTCATGATGCTGGCTATCTAAACAAACCTAAAAGAGGAGGAGATGACCAAGGAAATTAAGAAGGAAGAGGACCAAAATAGAGAAAGAAAAAGAAAAGACCAAACAAGGAAGGCAGAAGCAAAGAGAGAAACAACATGAACATTAACAGCTTGATCTTTTGAGGACAAAGTGTGTTTTGAAAACCTCCTCACTGTAGATTAAGAGACCAATTTAAGCTCAAAATTTGAGCTATAAAGAACTCATTTGTTCTACAAAAACATAAGAAACTACTCCTCCAAATTTGGCAGAATCTGAAATGTTAGAATCCACCTGAGGCATACAAATCATGTTAATACCCATATATTCTGGCTGAATTGTTTTGCCCAAAATGTCAATGTTTAAGCCTTTTGGATTTTCAGATATTGCAAGAGAAGCCATTAGAAGGAAAATTAAGCCCACAGAATGAATTAGGATTTTCTGCCACCACCAATAGAGTCCTTGTCTAGATCATGAAGTTGGAGAAATAAGAGATATCAGTAACAGATTGTGCAAAACCTGCGTATTAATAATTACTTAGAAGAAAAACCAGACAAGACTTAAACTTGATGACACAACCCAAAAATTTGAACTCATATGTGCACAGAAAGAAGGTAGCTAAAAACACTACACAATTAGTACCCACTGGAATAACAAGTGACTGCATAAAGACTGACTGTCTCAACATAATCTACAACACAACAAACCACCTCTCCAATTTGTCTCAAGCCTCACGAGTCGTGGCACCAGACATTTAAGTTAATCTGCATAGATTTTGATTAGTTGTTAGAGTACATACTTGCTCATCAAAGTTGGATGCCTGAATTCGACGGAGCACAACCTGTGCACTCACTGCCCCTTTGTCCACCCCTTCTCCAATGCCCCTGTCCACTCCCTTAGGTGCATCTTGCATAGCTGCTGCTTCTGGCTTCTCCTCATTTTCTGTGCTTACAGGCCTGCCCACTAAGTTCCCTTCTCTCCGCAGCTTAGAAGACTGAGGAGCAGAATGGAGGGAAACATGTAGACTTGCAAGAGGGTGTGAGGTAGCAGGACGGGCTACAAGCAGGCCAGCTGGATCCTGGTCTACCATCACACCACATGATGCACCTTCAGTGATTCCCACCTCAATGGAGAACCCTGCACTTCCCCCAGGACCTGCTGCAATCCCTCGTTGCCTTTTCACCTTCCAGTTACGCTGCAGCCTTTAGCACCACCCCATCAACAGTCATATCTATGAGATTGCAGAGAAAACTCCATATACACCACTTTCAAGGTAAACCGACTATAAGCGCAATCATAGCCTTATGAGAGTCACTCACAAAGTATCAGACAATCACCTCCATGAATTTCATGAATAGCAGCAATGAACTGCCATGACTTCCCACTGACTTCATCAGCTCCCAGTTCTGGGTATAGGGAACTGTATAATAATCTGCCGAAAATTTTGGGCAAACCATTATACAAAATTCCAGAAGTAATGCATAGACTCAATCATGACATTGGCTACTACTCAAGAGTCACAGCTAACCAGAAAGAGTTCAATAGTATCCTCATTCAAGCTGCAACAAGCTTGTGAGGATTATCTTCATTTCATTTTAGCCTGTTGCTGTATAAGCAGCAAGCTAATGTCTCACCATCCAATCACTGAAACTCAGAATAGAAAAGCAGCAGAAATTTGCTTAACCCTCAGGCTCCCAGACAAAATCAGTTGAGTTCTGTTGGGCAACATGTTCTATAAAATCAATAAGCTAAAAAAACAGGTTGAATTCAGTTGAAATTGCTTAAAACGACCACAACCACCTACAAACTGAAGAGCTAGCATGTAGTGATAACATTGCCTGTGGGAATTGAAGGCTTAGGGCCCCCTAACCTCATCAGTGCCCCATAAAAGACTGCTTCCCTCTCAACCTGGCGCTCCAATGCTTGTGCAGATCGCTTCAAATACTTCCCAACATCCTAGAACAAAGTTGCCCATTGCCTCTCATCAACAAAGTGCAGTAGACCCCCTCAAGCATGGTCTACCTCTACACCCATGACACTATCATATTAAAGCTAAGACAATGCAACAACCTGAAAGACAAAAGTTAGGGCAAACAGCATTCCTCCTGGACATCAAGGTTTAAAAAAATTTGCTGAGCTTTGGTAAGGAATTGAACATTGATCACAGAACATGCAGGGCAGCAAACGCACCCGGAAGTGTTGGAGCTTGGAAGAGGCTCGTAGTGCTAGATCTGAGCAAGTCTCCTGTGGAAGCAGCTTTGGCCGCACCACATTTGCTACAGTCACTGCCTCATTTACTTCCACCTGCTCATGTTCGGCTTCTGATATCAGTGTTATTCCAAGACAAGAACAAGAAACTCACATAGCAATGCAGAAGAGGACAAAGTTCCTTCTTTCCAAACAATGGCCACCTTGTGAGGGTGAAGGGGAAGAGACCAGAGACGAACACATAGTTTTCTGAAGCAAACCTGGCTGATTAAGTCAAGGATAACGACTAGCTCCTGGTCCGCCTGCTGCAAATGCTCAACCAGTGCCTGCCATGGCCACGTGGGGGGAACTACCTCTTCTTCTTCCTTGCTGCTACCATTGCTCTCGCTCTTCACTTTCTTCGCCTCCTGCCCAAAATCAATTCGCCCAAGCAATGCCAGAGGTTTCTCTTCCTGGCTGAGTTCTCTGACCCACCCATAGATTTTGCCATCAATCACCCATCCCCTAATTTGGACGATGACACTTACAGCACTAGACCAGCAACCCTACAAATCTACGTCGAAAAACAAAATAAGGAACACATATCGTGGGTTCCAGAGAAAGAAGCTTACGGCGGGAGATGCTCAGTGCCGGATTCTTCAAGAGCCAATAAACGCTTCATGGGCAAGGGATCCAGCATGATGGCCTGCCGCCCCGCCGCCATCTCTCATACCCACGCACCCACCCACACTGAGGAAAGCTTGGCTTGTTGGATCAAAGCGAAGATTATTGGTTGCTCGCGATGTTGAATAAAAACCCTAAACCCTTCAAGGAATGCACCATACCCTAAACCTTTATAGGAATGCAGGATGCAGATGGAATAGGGTGCAGAAAATCCACGTGAGAAGTTCGAAACACCTTCAAATTACGAGGATCCAAGGAATAGGAAACTGTAACGCCCCACCCGCCTCTCTGTTGTTCATTCAGATACTTCTGTAAAGCTCCGCAGGTAGTAAGTATCGAATCCACGCTGTTGAACAAAATTCTATCGCGGTACATTTCTGAAGCTGTTTTTTTTCTGTTGAGGTCTTGCTATTTACAGAGCTCCTCGCTTAGCGTTTTTTAATTGCTCGCGGAGCTGATGAGCAATGTCTTCGCACGCCGCTGACACCGTAATTGCAAGACTACGACGACGACGACGACGACGAAGGTGCAGTGTGCGTGAATCCCACCCCGTCCCCTCGTTTCATTTGGGAGTGTCAGGAGAACGAGCCTTGAGAGTCGGGATGTAAAAGGACATTCCCTGGCAACGAAGGCTGGATGAATACCATTTTCCGTTGTGGAAAGACCAACTCGAGATTCTTTCGAGAACTTGTAGCTTATCTCTTGGTGCAACCAACCAACATTGAATCATTCAAATCCATGAAGAAATGCCCAAAATATGGGCGTGCAAAGTCGAGGAGTTCTTGGTTGAAAATGGAAAATCTCATAACACACGAAACCATGTGAATGGGTCTTTCATAACCAAAGAGCCAATAGTTGACAACTATCCCACACCTATCCCATCATCAAACACCATGAGCATGCAAAGTGATCGATTTTTATTGAATAAACATTCACATTTTTTGTGTGTGGTTATGATTTAAACTCAAATCAAGTACAAAATCAACGGACATGGGCGTAACCATTTGCTAAACCCTAAAATTCCTAACACACACATATGCAATGTCAAAAATTGTGGGCATGGTAGTTGTGTTTTTTTCAAAACCCCTGTTTTGTACATTTATGTGCCATAACCGTTTTGCTCTCTTATTATGTCAAAGTTTCCTTTTCTCACCAAAGTAATTGTGAAGCAACTTGACATTGGTGGAAATGCAAGCTTTATCTTCCTCTTCCTAATGTTGGTGCTCTTCTTCATGAAGCTTTTTTTTCTTGGTTTGCTCATTGTTACTAATATGATCATCTTCCTCTTCTTGATGTTGGTGTTCTTTCTCATGATGTTTTCCTTCTTGGTTCACTCCTTATTCCAAGCTCCCCCCAAACTTTTATTTTGTTTCTTATGGGTCAAAAAGGTGTAACCTAATTGCAGCATGCCCTTATTTGCACATTGTTCTTTTGCAGGTTGTCTCACCTCCAATTGTGTTGCTATTGTGTTTCCCAAATTTCAACTCATGTAGTTGAATGGATTTGCTTGAAAGCCAGTTTGAAAATTATTATGAAAAAAATCACCTACTTCTCTTACATTTGTTGTAAACCAATTTGACAAAATTTATCCCATGTAGTGTCTTTCAACTTTTCTTCAAATTGTATGTTGTACCATAAATAATATTTTTGTTATCTTTTATCCTTTTTCATTTTTCTCTCTTTTTGCTTGATTTTTCTAGTTTTGTTTGTTTCTTTTTTTTATCCATTGTTTTTTAAAACAATCTCCAAGTATTTGCAAAAGTTACAACATGTGATTGTGAATGATCTATTTTTTTCTTCTTCTTATCTATCTTGTAAGTAAATGGGGCTGTGACAACAAATTGTGGCAACTCATCACCTCTTAGGTTAAATCCTTTCAAATGTTGATTTCTTATTTTAAATTAACACTAAAATCATCTAGGTTGATGACATTTTCCCCTTCTTCAACTACCATAGTAATAGGGCTACTATGCATATATATCCACATAGTAATGCATTGTTATAAATTTAGTTCAATTGTAGGATTGCAACTAACATCTAAACCATGAATTGGTCATATTTTAAATGCTCTACGGCTATAGGTTTCTCCCTCCACTATTGGTTGTCACTAACATGTTCATATGAATTATAATCATTTTCACCCTCCCCCCTTTTAGTGTTTATGTACGATGTTGTTGTATAAAGGGGTGAAAACACACTATGCCCCCTAAAAATTGTAGTTACAAACATAGAACTACGTTTGGTTTTTTGGTAGATGTGTACATCACATTTTGGATTATTTTTGTTAATTTCAAGTATATTTTGCATTAGTTGTAAACTTAAACTAGTTTGTTTAAAATGAAATTTCAACAAACATTTATGAACTTGAACATATGAATAATACTTGTGTCAAAATAAATATGTCGCAAAGTATGAAAATTTTCAAATGTACTTGAAAATTAAAGTTACGGGTGGAATTTTGCAATTTTTGTGGTGAATGACATTGATACACATCAACTAAATCTAAAAGTTTAAAAATTTTGGTTGAAAATCCGTTCAAAAACATTTTTTGGGCATTTTTTTAGCAATAAATGCATAATAATATATATTTTTGGGATAAAATCATTACGTTGAAAAAAAGGAGGAGATTTTATAAGTAAACATCTTATTTTATTTTGTTTTTGTTTTGTTTACTAATGTGTTATGAATCACAAATATGAGACCTTATGAACTTTGAATTCCAAAATGTTGTCATGCATATTCTGAAGTTTTTTTTATTATGTGTAGGATTTCCAAAAGATGTAATCAAGTTAATTTATTACATACCTATCATATTTGTTATACATCATTTTTTTGGGTGAAAAATGGTTCACATGTAATGTGTTTTCGCCCATCTATCTTAATGGTTGTAAGGGTGGATGCATGAATGGGTGGACCAATTTGGGTGTCACGCCAATCAATTTTGCCTTATAGTTGCCATTACAATGCCCATGTCGTTTTATAGGTATTTAAATTTATTAAAATGGACTTGGTTTAAAGATCTTAATTTGAATATCTACATGATGCACAAAATGATTTTGTAATTTTTTTAAATCATAAAAGTCATGGACTTTTGAACTCAAAACACATGGATTGCACCTCTGATTGACATTTCCATGTGGATTATGCTATGGTCCATTGACTAATGGGGTGTGTGTTAGGGACTTCGTGTGTTAGGGACTTCAAATTAACAAAATATCATATCAAAGAATTGTAAGAACAAAATATATAATGAGTTGAATTTTAGAATTATATTTATGGATTTTAGAATGGGTTAATCAGGAGCATTTTTTCATAAGTCTATATCATATAGGAGGAAGAAATATTTTACGATTTTTTATTTAAATTTTTAAAGAAATAGGAACTCTAAATGTGCCATTAATGACATGGAAAAATTATGGAAGAACTAAATGTAAACTAGTTGTAATTTCCAAAATTTGACCAAATTTTTGAATAAATAAGGACTTTGGTTGTGTGACAAATTGGTCCACCCATTCATGCACAATCCTATAAATTGATTTTCAATCATGGTTTATCATTATAATTCGACCAAATATGATTTGAAGTTCCTTCACATTTTTTCTTTGAATTTATACCTTGTAAATTTATAAATTAGGCCCATTCAACCCATTAATTGGGTTTCTTTGTATTATCTTGATATTATTAGCTATTTGCCACCTTCACATTAATTAAAAACATCGAAAATTACAATTTGAATCAAGATTCACAATTAAATTTTTTGTGAATGTTTAATAGAGTAACCCCTTAAAATTGGTCTAGAATGATGCATGGTTCCTTAACTTTCAAAGCCCTAAAATACATTCAACCAATCCCCTATTTTATCAATAGATCATCCCTTGAATATAAATCACATAAACAAACCTTCATGAAGGAAAACAATAACTCTCACATGTTTGAAATGAGTAAAATCCCCACGCCATTAAAGATAGATGCATTTTTAATTGTTGATAATTATCATTGCCCATAATTAATTCAAGAAATATATTACATATTTTGAACACCATGTAAGGATTACCAACTTCAACTTGAGCCTACAATATTATAAACCATGACTAAATTGAGTTTAAATAATACATGAGTAAATAAGGACATTTTCACTTACTCAAGTTCTTTGAATGAATTTGCACAAAAAGTTTACTTTGGATAAAAGTTTCATATGGTTGCCATTTAATTAGTTGTTAGTGCATTAGTACAAAAGTGGGTGGAATTCATTAACCTAAATCACTATGGGACCATAAAAGTGAAATAAATTCACTACACTTTAATGATTTAACCCTAATTAAAATTATTTCACTATAATATCACTATGTAAACATCGTGTTTCATTACTAGTTGATATAATTCAATATTATAATGTATTGTGATAAATAGGTTTATTTTATGTTGTTGTTTTAAATACCCTATGCTATTTTATGATATACATTATATTATTTTAGGTTATTTTAATTATTTAAAGTTATACCCTAAGTTAATATAAGTTATTATAAAGTAATATACCCTAAACTATTATACGTTATTCTATCTTAAGGTATCATAGTTAATTTATTATAAGTTTTTTACTTTAAATTATTTAAAATTAAATTATTCAATTAACTTTAAGCTATATTTTAAGTTATTTTATTTTAAGTTAATATATGTTATTTCAAGTTATACTTAAGGTTATTCAAAGTCATTTTACATTATGTTATTATAAGTTGTTTTATCATAGGTATAACAATTTAAAATAATCTAAAATTAAATATAATGGTATAAGGTAAAATAACCTAGAATTGTCAATAATAGCCTATGAAAAATAATTTAAAATAACTATCAATAATATATGATAATATATTGTAGAATATTTAACAATAATTTACAATATAATAGACACTAATAATCATAATATATCCTAAAATAACCAAAAATAACCATCAATAAAATAACCACCAACGGCTTACAATAGAATAACCAACAATAACCACTAATAGAATAACCACTAATAACTTATGATAATTTACCTTAAAATAACCACCAATATCCATCAGTAGCCACCAATAAAATAACTATTAATAGCCATTATTAAAATAACTAGTAATAACCATAAATATAAGAACTATTAATAGAATAACCATTTATAGCCACTAATAAAATAGCAACCAATAGTCACTAATAAAAAAAAAAACCAATAAGCATTAATAAAAAAGTAACCAATAGTCACTAATAAAAAAGTAACCAATAATCATTAATAAAATAATCACCAATAGACACCAATAGAATAGTCACAAATAGCTTATGGTGATATAACCTAAAATAACCAATAAATATCATAAGGTGAAATAACCTTCAATAACAAAAAATAATCGAAAATAGCCTAAAGTGAAATAGCCTAAAATATCCAAAAGTAACATAAAATAACCAATATTAATTTAGAATAATCAAAAGTAACCTAGGGTGAAATAACTAAAAAATTAAAAAATTTAAGAATAACCTAAATAATCGTAAATAATGTAAGGTGAAATAACTTAAAACAATTTAAAAATAACCTTATAATAATTAAAAATAACCTAACATAGGTCATATTATTATATTAACAAAAAAAAAAATCATTTATTGAACATTTTCTTTTTCAAAGACTGATCATTGAAATGTTATTGAATAGTGATATTAAAAAAAAAATTGTTCAATTGATTTTACACTTTCCAAAGGAGATAAATGTAATTACATACATTATTAAAAAATTAATTAATTAAAATTTAATCATTTCACTTGCAGAAAATCTCAATAAGATATGAATTTTTTAAATTTATGTTTTTGTAATGTTAAACATGAAGTATTTAATAAATAGAATATAATGTAACACATTATCATAACAAGTGTGGTGGCTTAATGTAAGGGGTGTTTGTTTCTATTTTAAAAATCAAGGGATCAAACTTCACAAATGGTGTAGTTGTGGTTATCAATGGTTAGTTGACTAAATATATTTCTATATAGTTCTTTAAATGTGTCTACTTAAGTTGATTACATGGGCTATGTATTTAAACTAGGTTTTTAACCTAACATAAATAGTGACACATGTTAATAATTCATAGGACGAAATCATGAAATTATCAATAATATTAAATATTACATTAAAAATTAAATAATTTAAATTTAATTGATTTTCATGGTGTCTAATTAATTAACTAGTAAGTGAAATGGCTTGGTAAATTTGTATTTCATTTCAAAATAACCTTATTTCAGTAGATATTAGTGGACCAATTCATTCTCCATAGCAATTGGTATTTATTCATTTAGGGGTTAACTAGTTTCATCATGGTAAAAATGTCTAAATTCATTCTAAATCTACTGAAACCTAAAGTGAACTAGGACACATTTTGGTGTAGTGTCCTTTTTTATCAACAATTCCAAAAAAAAAAATCAATTTAAAATTATTCGCCTTATAATGAATTCAAACAACTTAATGCATCTTGTTGTTCTTGAAGAATAAATTATTGAACATGAATATCCTTTAATAAGTTGACAATTAAATATATATGTTTAATTTTTACATTTTAAATGTGATAGTTTAGTTGTTAGAAGTATAATGGACTAACAATTAAAGAGGTTGACACCTAAAAACTACATGGTTAGATGAATGAAAGGTCCAAATCTAACTTGCCATTAACATAAACATCACCTTCCCCAACTTTAGTCGTACAACACTTATCTTTATAATACCTACAAAACTTACCAAACTTTTAAAACCTTAATCAACACTTAATTGGATTTCCAAATGAGGTATGAATCAAATGGCATATTATTGGTTTACATGCACTTGAGTTCAAAGGGGAATTGAACCCGCACAACTAAAAAACCAGGTCTTATGCCATTAATCAATTCCACTCAAAACTAGTATTAATGGAATGGAACTAATTCATACCACCACACGTTAGATGTTGTGGATTGGTTTAGTGGCTTTGTCCACCCAAATCCAATTTAGTGGAATCGGATTAATGATATTCCACCATACATTGGATGTAGAGGATTACTCCACCCAAATATAGTTCAAAACGGTTAAAGACACACTTTTCTTCTTTTAGACCCCTCCTACTTCCAAAGCTCATAACTTTCTCCACTCCTATTCAAATTGAGTGATCTAAAGTGCTATGAAAGCACCACCTTAAGCTTTATAAGTCATCTTTCAACTTTAAAGGCAACAAAGCAACATACAAAGACTGTTTGGGTGTCTTCAAAACAATTTTCTAGTGTTGGGTGTGGCATTTTTTCAACTTTTTGACCATGCACACTTTGAAGGGCCATAACTTTCTCATTTATGATCCACTTTTGACAATTTATAGTGTTATGAATGCGCCAAGATGAGATCTCCAACTTTTTTTAGCACCATAAACAAAGGAGCCTTCTATTGAATTTCATCAAGTTTTAAATTCTTGTGTTTGGACATTAACCTATCTACTAATGCATTGATAAATTAACAAAACTTCAAATTTATTAGATTTTTCTAATGATGGTATAACCAACACAAAAATTGCCAACGTAGGTATAACCAACACAAGAATAACCAACATAAGTTTAATTGGCCTAGGTACAGCCAACAAAATAATAAGCAACATTTGTATAGCCAACATAGGTTTAGTTAACTTAGGTATAACCAACATAAGAATAGTTGACATACGTATAGCCAACATAAGAATAGCCAACATAAGTTTAGCCAACCTAGGTATAGCCAACACAAGAATAATCAACATTTGTGTAACCAACATAAGAATAATCAACATTTGTATAGCCAACATAAGGTGTAGGTACATCACCCAATTATAACTTAAATATAACCTACATAACCTAAAACAACTTGTATAACCTAAATGTAGCCTATATAGCCTAGGGTTAACTTATAATATAGCCTAGGTTACTTTAAGTGTTTTTCCTAGGTAGCTTATGTTTGCTTAGGTACTTATCTTAAGTTAGCCTAAATCAAACAATTCTAGTATATTTTAATTGGGTTGTTTAAGTAAAAAAAAAATGTTATGAAATTTTATTGACATGATATTTCACATAAAAAATAAGTGGTACAATGGTTGAGGACTTGGCCATTCAAAGTGGAGGTGAGGGGTTCAACTATTGAATCTTGGAACTTGGTTGGTGAAATCAACCTAGGTTAGGCTTTCTAGGTTTCATTAGCCATGTTAGGCCTCTTAACAGGTTAGGTTTTTAAACCTAGGCCGACTAGGTTTAAGTACTTGGGTGCATAAGTCTAACTACTTAGGTACCTAATAGATAGGTGCCTTGACCTAGCCTTCCCACATGGTGACATTTCATTGGATGTCTAATGTTTGCCATGTGGCAACATATAATTGGATGCCTATGGTTTCCATGTGGCAACACATCAAAGTGAATGCCTACACATGCCACGTGGAATCATTTCAATGGAAAAGGAATTGACATATTTTAAATTAATCATTTGATCTAATGGCAAAAGAAGGTCCAATTTAGATCGTTAGATGGTTTTCCATAATTTTGTTAGATAATATCATTAAATTAATCCACTAGGGTCCACTGGTCGTTGCCAAATGACCTCGATCACTAACCCATTCCACTCCTTTAGGCCAAATGTCATTATAATGGAATTGGTTTAATCCACTAAAAATTGAATGGATTGCATAATGGCTAATACCACATCTCCTAGTAATGCCCATTAAACATAACCTTTCGTTTTGAATTGTCTATTTAACAACCCATCAAATTTTTAAGATCATAAATTAGACATGGATTTGTAAAATTGATAAAAAGGTCAAACCAATTAAACATTTAAAAAACATCCGTTGGACCTAATCATCCACTTCCATAAACGCAATAACTTGATTAACATTTTGATGGACATTTTATAGTAGTTTGAATTCATACATTACATCATTTCCATTCACATAATGGTTCCTAGGTGGCATAAAAAACTTTATTACCCTTCTCAAATGTGAATGTTTAAGACAATATGTGAATCTTTCAACAAAACATGGGAGGATTGACTACTTTCCCATTTTTAATCATCATTAATATAAAAATGGGGTGTAATTCACTAGCTCAATCAATATGGGACATAAAAAAAGAAATAAGTTCATTGCACCTTAATGATTTCACCCTAGTTAAAGTCATTTCACTATAAGGTCACCATGTAACCATCATGTTTCATTATTAATTAACATAACTCATTATTCTAATTTATTATAATAAATAAGTTTTATTTTATGTTATTTTAAATACTTTAGGCTACTTTAAGTTATACCCTTAATTATTTTAAGTTACCCTAGGTTACTATAAATTATACCTTCAGTTATTATAAGAATTATACCTTAGGTTATATTATGAACTATTATATGTTATTTTACCTTAAGGTAATATATGTTATATCCTAACTTGTTATAGGTTTTCTATTTTGGGTTATTTTAAATTAAATGATTTAATTAACTTTAGGTTATATCTTAGATTATTTTATTTAAATTTATTATATGTTATTTTATCGTAAGGTATAATAATTAAAAATAACCTAATGTAAAATAACATATAAGAAATAACATATATACAACTTAAAGTGGAATAACTTAAGGTAGAGTAATAGATCTAACAAAATCAATAATAACTTAAAATAAATAATAATAATATATGATAAGATAATTAATAATAACCTAAAGTAGTATCATTTAGAGTAGCCAAAACTAACCTACAATAACACATTAAACATTAATTTAAAATAGCTTATAATAGAATAACTAAAAAGAATGTATAATATAATAACCAATAATAGTTGATAATAAAAGAACCAACAATAACCAAGATTAAATTATGATATATAATAGCCTGGAATAAATAACCTAGAATAAACAATAATAACTTTCCAAAAAATAACAAAAAAAACCTATGGTAAATAATTTATAAAAAATAATAATAACCTATGATATATAACTAATAATGGTTTATAGTAAATAGTATGTACTAACCAATACTAACTTACAATAAAATAACAAAAAATAACTTAGGGTAAAATAAGTTAAAATAATCAATAAAATTCTATAGTAACATAATTTAAACTAGCGAACAATTGTTTATGATGGAATAACTAAAAATAACCTATGGTAATATAACTAGAATATCGCACAATAGTTTATAATAAAATAATTGAATGTAATTTATGGTAAAATAACCTAGAATGGCCAATAATAACATATGGTAAAATAACCTAAAATAATCAACAGTAACCTATGATGGAATAACTAATAATAACATATGGTAGAATAATGTAAAACATCCAACAATAATTTACAATAGAATAGCTTAAAATAACATATGGTATTATAACCAATAATAACCAATAATAACCAAGGTAAAAAAGAACGTGCATAATAATATATGATTACAAAAAAATATCATTCATTTAAATAGTGGTTCAATGGTTGAAAGGCTTGTTCATTAACCATGGAGGTGAAAGGAAGTGAAGGGTTCAAACTTTTAAACTTGCACCTTAGGTTGGTGGGCTAGGTTTTTAAGCAAACTAGGTTTTTAGCTTAGATTCAGTAGCCTAGTGAAGGTTATTAAGTGCTTAGTTTAGGTTTGTAATTAATTATTAATGATTTAATTATTAGTGAATTATTTGATTAATTATTGGTGAATTCAATTAGTTATTAATGAATTCACACGTTCGTAACAATTGGTCATTGTTTATTAAGGGGTTAGCCACTTTCACCATGTAAATTTGTCCAATTACCTTCAAAATCTAATGAAACACATAGTAGACTTGGATGCATATTAGTGTAATGAATAGAAACCTATTGCAACATCATCGCTTTCATCAAAAGAAGTCTATCAATTATTAGTGAATTTTTTTTTACCTTAAAAAATGTTTTTGTAGAAAGAATAAGATAGAAAGACACACTTTTAAAAACTATGTATACAAAACATTGTAGATACAAAATTAGGCACATAAAGTTGAGGGCATCAATAACATCAAGGATGTTTCTTGAGTAATAGCAACACAAACACATAGTTTTTCGAAATTAAAAAACAAATGATGTGAAGCTTGTCGAAAAAAATTGAACTTAACAATATTAGCTTACCTATAAGTGCAAAGGTTTTTCTTGGTATCCACAACAATAAGCCTTAAACTTTTGTTCCATATGCACATGTTTTCTCACTCACATTTTTTTTCAATTTGCTTTAGGTTCATTTTTGGGGTGTCTTGCTAAATCAAACCTAAAATTACATATGAGAATTTTCATACAAATGTTGCTAAAAATCAAAATGAACATATCAAACATACATGATCAATAAACAAAGAAGGTAGAAATTCCTTGTAGTCACATTATGAGCAAATTGAAAAACAACATGCTACATGGTGCCACAAGTGTTGTTCAAACAAATAGCAAGAATGTCACACACATTGTCTGCAAAGATGCATGAGAAGTTTTAACAAAACCTATGTTGCCATGCCTTAACCCTATTTTGCTAACATTCCAAATGATGTCATTGAATACAATGGCTTACTTGACATTTTTTCCCCAAAAAAAATCATTTTCGATTTTTGACCACTTGCAAGCATTTGTTATTCACCATATTAACCATTTTTAATGAAGATAAGTCTTTAAAATATCAATTTACTTGTGTGTATGAAAATTTCAAAATTCTATGATTTTGAAGGAGTTCATTTCAAATCCAAAAAAAAGGAGACCTATTCTTTTCATCCTAAGTATTGACCTTAAAGTTGTGAACATACTCTCTAATTCCACTAGAAGCAAAAAAATCCAAATCCATATATTTTTATGGACTATTACACTTGATGTCACCAAGATTGTACAGCCCACTTTAGATTGAATATTGATTTTTTGAACATGATTTTTTGAGAATTGGAAGGATTAAAGCATGACTTTCAATTTCTCAAAATATTTAAGAAAATGAGTCAAATGCATTTGAGTTATATTAATTCAACAATATTTGTATCACCTAGAAAAAAACTTCCACATTGATTTCCATAAAACTACATCAATGTAGCAATTACCCATCACATGAAATGATGGGTTGATGGTTAATGCCTTGGCTTGTCACCATGGATGTGAAGGGTTCAATTCCTTCTTGTTCATGCCCTAAGGCCTACAAGTGGCCTACATGCCTAGTGGGTTTACATCTCTAAGGCTATATTTTATGTTCTTAAATAATTTTAAATTAAATTTATTTATGCTATTTATGAATCAACATCATTTGGTTATCTTAACAAACACATGTTACTTTTAAGTCAAAACTAAATAACAATGCACATCAACTAACATAGTATTTTTTAGTCAAAAGGAATGTGACATGTGTCCATACATTAACAACTTAATCATGTTCAATATGACTAATATGTTAGTATGTGTTGTCTTAGACAATTGGTCTTTTCTTATCATGTAGTCATCTTGTTTGGGTGTGTTTTTTATTAAAACTTAATAGAAAAAGACAATGTTTGTAATAATAACATCAACTTGGTACAAATTCAAGATTTCGATTCTTAGGGTGCACCACTAGTTCATTTATCTATGAATGTACCCTATAACAACATTAAAAAACCTACAATTATTAAAATATGGAAGGACAAATGCATTCTTCAACAGAATTGAACAAAGAATTCCAAACATGATCTTTAAAGTTTGCTATGACGTGACTTTCATCTTCGAAGTGCTAAATACATTCATGAGGAGGCTTATACCTTAGTTTTTTTGTGGAATTTTTTGGTTATTGTATAATAATAATACTTTTTTTTGAGAAAACATGTTTTCTCGCAATAAAATGGAAACAAAATTATTACAATTCATTGATTTTGTGAAATCAAAAGAGAAATTTGAGGTTGATATATGTGCATTTCAAAGCACCAATCATTCCATCGTTTGATCTCGGGATCTTGAAAATGGGATTATTTAATGTTTAACTTGACTAAACCTAAAGTCAATTTAACAACTCAAGATTTAATCACTAAAAATTTGTTAATTCACAAAAAGGAACACCAATCTAGCCATCTACATCTCATTCTTGTCCATCAAAAGCTTGAAATATTTTAAATAATCAATTCAATTTATGGTTATTTGAAAGACTAGAAGTCAAATCACCAAAACGATCCCCAACCACTTAAATTGTCCAATAAAGAGGTGAAATAAGCTATGATTGAAGAGCTTGATGTGTCATGGTAAAGTTATTTTCAAAGGCTACAACTTTTTTTTCTAAAACTCTCAAATTGGAATTGGAATCAGAAAGTTAAAAGCTTGCAAAATGGCAAAATTTGTAACTTGACAATTTTGGCACTCTCGCTTTCACCTTGAATTTCTTTAAAATTTTTATGTTGACATGAATAAATTCTTGATTCAAAATTAAAATTGCATATATGCCTTTGAAATTTAATCTATAAGTATTTAATGACATTATTTTATTTTGATCACTCATATGAAGATTCTAGTGAAAAATAAAATAAAATGATTTCAATTTTTTTAATTCAATAGATTACACAATTTTGTTTTTCAAATTAAAATTGAAATGCATTTTATGATGTGTTTTCTTTTTTAATCTTTTGACCAAACATTTAAATTCCTTTACATATTGGATATTTTAACAATCTTTCAACATAAAAAAATTAATTTTATATCTCTTATTGTACTAGTATTTTCTACAAGTCATCCAATTGTGCATAAAAAAGAAACTATAACTGCAAATAAATGATCATTTTCTGAAATTTTTTTGAACCAATTTCAAATGAATTTGTACATAAAATAATTCAAACATACCAGCAGTTGGTAACTTCTGAAAAACTTGCTATTGGACCTTTAAGAAATTCATACCAGCCTGATATTGGGATTGGATATGTGTAAAAAATTCATACCAGTATGATATCAGTATTGGGTTTCTTTTCAAAATTTCATACCAGCATGATATTGGTATTGGATCTCTTTTAAAAAATTCATACCAGCACAATGATATTGGTAATGATCTCTTTAAAAAAAATTCATACCAGCATGATATTGGAATTGAATCTCTTTTTAAAAATTCATACCAGCACATTGATATTGGTATTGGATCTCATTTCAAAATTTCATACCAGCATGATATTTGGTATTGGATCTCTCTGAAACAAAATCATATCAGCATGGTATTGGTTTTGGATCTCTTTAAAAAATTCCATACCAGCATGATATTGGTATTGGGTCTCTTTTGAAAACTTCATACCAGCTTGGTACAGCGCCTGTGAAGCATACTAGCTCAAGACATACTGAGTGAGGGTGTATATTATCAGGTTGGCAGAACACTAGGTTTGAGCATACTGGCTGGCTGTATACTTCCTTTGTTCTTCGCTGTAACATACTTGCTGTATGGACTCTTACTTCTTGCTTAATGCTGACTGGGTATGGCTGGTTCAAATGTGTAGGCTGAAGAAATGCTTGGATAAGCTTTTTCTGCTTCTTATTGATTATTTTCACATTCATGATTTCCTGATGTAACTTAGTGTGTTGAGTAAGCAAATTTTTTGACAACACTGATTTCGGCTATGTTATATTTTGCTTGATGCAAAGCTATGGAGATCAAGTCTGGGGTTCGATTAGACCCGCTGCTTGTGCACTGTCTTCTGCCCCTGCAATCTAGAGAGCTTTCTTACATCTGAATATTGATTGTTCAGTGTTTAATTTGCCCTATTGAACTACTAGTCCCGATGTCAGCTCAACTGACATTTTTTCGACATGACAAAGTCTTCTCACTCATCACTGCTATCCATGCAGGCAGGCTGCAGCGGCTACTAACTGTATTCTCTGTCATGCAGGATCTGCACACTCATCAGCCTCGGTTTCGGCTACAATTGGGGCAGTTTGATCACAAGGGACAACAGGAATGAATTCTCCCCGGCAATTGTGAGTTTTCTGCCAGACTTCCAGCATTTCCATGGCGCCACAGCACAATTACAAACCGCCTCGAATTGCGAGACATAGACACGAGTGGTTCATCCACCACTGCTTAGGAGCGGCTAAGTCATGTCATGACTTTTGGTTATATGTATCCGCCATAATACATGAGATGACTTTATAATTTACATAAAGTCATGACGGTGCAGCAGCAGCAGCAAAGTACGTGTACCTCGCATCTGGGATGTGGCTCTATTAGTTTGCATGACGCAATCAATTTTACTCAGTTTTGTACGAAGAGTTCAGGAATTCACTACGGAGCTCGCCAATCAAGGATGTCCTGAATGACAGAAAGCTCACCACTTAAGTAATTAGGTAGTGCTGACGCCATAACTAATAAAGTCCATTATGGTGGCTCTAATTACTTCATGGTGCACTTTGTTTTGCACTTTCAAAACTTAGCTAACTGAAACATCTTACAAATAAAAGCTAAATTGATTACAGAATAAATACTTACTTACCTAAGTTGTAGGTATTATTATTCTCACAAAAAAAAGAAGAAGTGAGAATATTTTTTAAAATAACTTAACTTGTCACTTAGAAACCCAGGCAACAATTAGTACAGAGCAGACCACTAGTGTATATACCCACAAACTTTTTTATTTATGAAACCACTAAACTCCAGTGTAGGATGCATCTTTAGGGTTATATAATCTCGTCATTGAAAAATATGATGCCCTTTGGTAGGTAACAGTAGTATAATAAGTCATGACAAAAGTGCTATTTAAGTTTTACCAGCCTTAGCAAACTGTGCAAAAGTGTTGGGCAAAAACTATTTTGCTGAGCCAAACCAATATGTTTTAAAGATTTTTCTTGGTCTAATTTTCTTTGCAGGATCACATACTGAGTGGAGTTGCTCTAAATAAAAATTAGAGACAAAATATGGAACATAAAGAATATATAAGCTGGTATCTAGCCATTGGAACTCATTCCCTGATCAAGTCTATTGGTGTTGAAAAACTAGGTTCTTCCTGACAGAGAATTCTTTTCCTCTTTTTATGAAGGGGTTTTTCTGAATTAAAAAAATCATTAAAAAAATTCCTTCAACTCTTTCTCCTCATAAAAGGTAACTTGCCTATAGTTTTAATGTGCCAGACAAGTACTTCTTGTTGATTGAGAGCCAGCTTTAATGATTTAACTCTAGCTCCCACCATCATGAATTTTGTTATCTCCTAAAGGGTTAGATCCTTGCATGAATGCCTGATTTCTTAGGTTATTCTTGTATAGAGTGCCACATGGGGACTCAAGTCCCGTGTTCACAATTGACATCGAGCCTGCCAAACTTTTTAAAAAGAAAGCACCTAAGAATGAGAGAGAAAAAGGGCCAAAGACCAAAACCCATCAGTTGGAAGATTTTTTAATATCATCGAAAAGCTATTGAAACTTAAATGTCTAAAATGTGTTCACATTGCCCATTTGCACATCTAAAACACAAGTTATGATTAAAAGAAAGGCCAGACAAGCAAACAGCCCAAAAGAGGCTGCCGACAAAGAGGAATGGGACCCACTAAGAACAGAATCCTTCACCAGCCACATGAAGCATTTCAACTAGAGAGAGAGAGAAAGGTGAACCCAATAAAACTCCAAGCCTAGAAGAACCCTTCCCTACAGTAACAGCTTTCAAGGCCACACCAAAAGTTTTAAACTTATTGGCAGTGAAATGGACAGGCGAAGAAAATGTTAGTAAGCGTTCTCAGTTGGAGCGTTTATTGTTTTCTATCTTCTTACATTACCGTCCTAGGCTGCCTGACCTTTGTTTGTTATCGTCTATCTTTCTCCCTGTGCCCTGGATTGAATTGAATTGCTTTGCAGAGATTTGAGGTTGCTACAGTATTTCAAAAAAGCTCACGTAAGCAACTATCTTATGGCATTTATATTCCAATTAACCACTGCAGTGGAATTCTACCTAGGCTGTGGGATTCGGTGCAGCTACTTGAGATGATGGTCCATGTGCCTGATCTTGGGAAATGAAATAGTGCAAAAGGCTTGTTTTTCTGCAGCAATTTAATTAATACCCATGATGTCATCCTGTCTCCTCGTGGACATTTTGCCTCACCTGGAGTTCAAAACGACGTACATACTTCCATGTGAACACCTGCAAATGTTTCAATTCTCATTATCATCGCCACTTTCTGCAGATATCATTTTAAATTGAAGCTTTACATCTTTAAAAAAAACGCATCAGTGCTGACGGCAGCAGAACTTGAATTGAAGACTATTCATTTAAAGAAGATTTGAGCAATCTTGCAGCTGATCTTGTTGTCGACAAACATTGGACATGACTAGAGGAAGTACCGGCATGTAATTAATGAATGACCCAAGGGCCTGCAGAAACGGCATGTAATTCGATGATAGCAGCTTGCAAACTCAGGGCTAACTGGAGACATTATTATATGTCTACAGTGTGTTGTCGGTTTCAGTCGCCTCAATCTATTCACTGCTGAAAGCATTATAATTCCTTTATTGTTTGTTTACTGGCTTTTTCGCACCCGCCTTCTCGTTCTTAAAGCATTTTCCATTCATGAATGCCGCCTCATGAGCTTGGAAGCAGTTTCTCATGGACGCTTGAGACGGATTTGCAATCACAGGGAGTTCCTTTTCCAACAATTTCGCATGTTCACACTACACACACACGGTGCACATTGACAAAAATAACCTCTGATCGGCCTTCTGAAACGGTTTCCAAATTCTCATTATGCGCAGGAATGACATGACACTGACTCACTTGTCACTTCTCTCATTGAGACGAGATTGATATTGGTTTCAAGCAGCGTGATCTACTCATGATACACGAAAGATGAATAAATACAGTTCCTCTATTGAATTGTTGCAAGCTTTGAGTACAGTGATCGGCACATCTTTTCAAAGATCCATGTATGCACATGAGAAAATTACAACCAATTGCAGATCTGTGTGCTAGCTTGGATCTTGCATCACCTGTCATGCAATCAAGAATACCACAGTTCCCATTGCATTTGCTGGACGTACACTGCATTTCAACCTTGGCCTGCTCATAACATGCTACGCAAGATATTAGCTCAAAACTGGCCTGCAGCAACAGCCAGCTGCTTCAGACAACACGCAAGTCTAGGACAAACAAGACTTCACAACATAAACACATATTTCGTGGACTATAGCTACAGCACTGCTCCTGTGAGAGCGGAAGAGAAGTTAGCGTTTGCCAGCTGCCCGCATACTGAGTTCTCTCCTGCGCGCAGTAACATGTGTAAGCACACTAGAAATCAACAATCCCTGCAGTATGAGTTCCTACAAACACACACGCACCTGAGAATTGGGAATACAATGCTGGATGTGATATTGGCGCGGCTCAATCTGAGGGCGACGCCAAGCTCTAGCATCGTCATCTAATTGAGCACCACCAATATCACATACCGATGACGTATCTGCGATTGGCAAATGCCGGCGCCTTCACGTGTTGTGTAACCTCGACAGTGAGATCACTAGAGAAAAATTCTTCCACTGATCGAAGGTCAAACAAGACGTGGCTCATGATGATTACCAAGCTCCAACAGTGTAGCCGCAGAGGCAAACGAAGCTGATTCGGTATTGTCTACAAATCCCTGTGGGCCTGTGGAGCAAAGGAACATTCCCAAACCTTTCCATCTCACGCGGAAGTCCTGAGAAGCTCGTAAAAGAGAGAGAGAGAGAGAGAGAGAACGATGAAGAGATTGCTGCTAAAGTATGTTTCCCTCTTCTTATAAACCATCTTTCAGGTGAATTTTTTTATAACTCATTAGTGTAGGTAAGTCCTCAGCTGGCCAGGCGAGGGCTTTACAGAGCCTAAAGCACCTGGCCAATTTTTTTTTGGCTCTGCCCTGAAGAGAGTAGAGACATGGTGATGCACCTAACAAATGAGCCAAAGTTTTGGTATCCCTACATTCTAAGGTCATGTGAAGTCCACTATAGGAACATTTCTGGCATACCTGAAGGATCCACTTGGGCTTCACCATGGTAACTACCCATGTGTTCCCGATTTTAGCATGTTGCATACTAATAAAATATATAAGGATGTCATTTTAAGGGCAGAGCCATTTGGTAACAAGCCATTTGTTTTTGCCTTCCTCTGCTACAACAGACCAAAAAAAAAAGAAAAAAAAAGAGAAGTTTTTCAAAATGCCCACCCTTTGCAGAGGAAAAATTCTGTGGAGTTACTAAACTTTACTTGGTCATCTTGTAAGGGTTTTAGGGATTGCCCATTCTTACAAGATGACCAGATGTTTTGTGACTAATAGTCATTAGTTGGGGGGGGGGGACTCTCAAAGTTCTTTTGTTTTTTTGGTCTGTTGTAATCGGCATCTTTGATTGACCCATGACAAAAATAAAAATAAAATAATCAACCTTTGGACAGTCCTAAAATAAATATGCTGTAATCTCCCACCTTACAAGGAGCCCCAATCCCCAGAACTGCCTAGTTCTCTGTCCTTACTTACCATATCATAACAACCTCGAAGAGAATTCTTAGTGTATTTACGGGGTAGATTACATCTAGTATAATCAGGCTTACAAAAAGAGCCCTAGGGCCGAGGGTGTGAGATTGTAAGATCCTTAAGGCACAAGATGTAAGCCAAGAAGATCTTTGCAAAGAAACTTTTTTTGAAAAACCATTGATTACGATGTGGACATGGGTGCTCACACAATAATTCCCTGATAGCAAGGCCTTACCCTATACCGAAAAAAGCCTAAGGTCGAAGAAGAAGAAGAAGAAGAAGAAGAAGTGTGTGTTCTGCAAATCCTGTAGAGACACGAACAGAAGCTAAGTGCATATAATAAGGGGACCTGCTAAGTTAAAAACACCACCCATGCCATGCTACAGACTCTGCTAATGCTAGAGACTGTCTGTCAGCAACTGAAGAGGAGGTAAGTTCCTTGAGCTGTCAATCCAGGCATAGGGTGGGTGAGTTGAGTACTGGGGGTTTGCATCCGGATGAATGGCAGGTGAAGTCAGTTGGCCTGGTACGAAAGAGACCGCCGACTGACCCAGGTAGAATCAAAGCTTTTTTTAAGGATGTTCTCTTTGTTGTATCCCTTGCCTTTTTGTTACATGTTTCTGTGGTGGGGAGTCGACCGGTTTCTCCTGTCGTCTCTTCTGGGGTTGTGCAGCTGTCACACTGATCAACAGTGAGCTGAAAGAGAAGTAACTTGACTCAGAAGGACCTCCGATGCCAAAAGTTTTAAGAGAGATACTGGACTGATTATGATAATTTGGTTTCCTGCAGCAACTAAAAATTTATGAACAGTGTGTCATTAAGCTGGTGAACACTGAAGATGTAGATGTTCTTCCTGTAGATTTCGAATTTCTACTGTCCATGCCTCCAAGATATGGTCATGTACTTCTAATGCACTTGCTGGCAGTTGAATACAGCCAGTGTCTGTCAAGTAATTGGGGAAGTTTGGAGTTAGTAGTTTTCTACCAGTACCTACTCAATTTGATTTATTGGAGAGAGGGAACTTCTTCAGTACATAATGAAGATGAGGCAGATTGCTTTGAAGCCACTGGGTCGAGGCGGGATTCTCGTTTTTTGTTGTGACAGTACGTACCACAGTGTCTGATGAGATCCGTTATTTGTTAGAGAGAGAGAGACACACACACACACACACAAAGTTGGGAACTCCAGAAATGCATTCCAATGCCCAGATCACTGAAGTCTGCATAATGAGTGCACCCATTTACTTCCTGTGTGCAAGCCCAGTTGGCACAGTTACAGCGTACACTGGATTATATTTGAGCATTAAACTATTCACCTCACAAACCATTAATACAAAATCACAAGTACTGATCCAGAAACACATGAAGAAGGTTCAAGGGGGTGCCATGGATGTGTGTGTTGAGAGTTAGGAAGTGGTGTCTTCTTGTTTAATGTGTTGCCATAATTGATTCTCTCAAGGTTCACTGTGAACAACTCCCTGTTTGGTTTGTTTGATCATCTAATGGATTTTACTTCACATGGCCAAACCTTCATATTGGCCTTGCCTACGAAACTTGAGATTAGCTAGAGAGTTGTAATATCTTTTGAAGGTTTTTGGTTTCTTTTAGAGATTTTTTTGAAGATTCTATCTTTGCATGGTGAAATATTTGAGTTTCCATAATTCTTCTTTTGCCTTAGGACACTTTTTTTTAATGTAAATGGCAAGGCCACAAGTGTGACACACCCCTTGTTTTAGATGTATTCTGGGAATGCCCCACTCCTTGGGCTAACTCCTACTCTAAACTAGCTTGTGTCCATGCATGCACCCATAGTCCCAAATGAAATATTACAAAATCTCCCCATATTTTAAAAATGATGATGCTTTGTACTGGCTATCTTTTTCCATTAAGAAGTCCAAGGGTATAAATAAATAAATAAATACATATGAAAATAAGGTGACAAGTTCATCCTTAATTTGTGTAGGGTAACACCCTAGGTTGGGGGCATTCCCTAAATAAAGGGTGTAGGATGAGATGGTAGTTGAGTCACATGTGAGGAATGATCCCCCAACCCATGTGCCTAATCCATTGTAAAGAATGAAAGAATGAGTTGAACATTATGATGAGCCTAAAGACATCCTACAAAAAGGCCTTTTACATTTGGAGGCATAATGTGCCTTGTCTTTTAAGATGCTAAAGCTACAAGATGCATCATGAGCTCGGTCAAGTTCCCCCGCAAAACCACAAAGTTGTTATAATAGTTGTTCACAAGGCAAGCCTTAAACATCTCACTTTTATGTTCCCACAAAAATAGTGTATTGAAAATCCTAGTCCCTTCAATGTTCCAACATTCTTAACAATTTAGTTCCTTTAATCTCTTTAGCTCACAATTGTTTAGTTTTCTGTTCATCTAAAAATGGGATGATGCATGTGTTCTCATTTATTCGTTGATGAAAAAAGTAAAAAGATGAATGGAAAATAATTCCCATTCATTATGCTGAATAATGGCATCCCTCTGGCTCTTCCATGCTTTTGGGTAAGAGCACAAGGGCTGTAAAGGTTTTGGGTAAGGGCACTCGGACCTCAAAACAATGAAGAGCCTCTAGTGCTGTGAATATCCTATAATTAAATTCAATGGTTATGGAGCCCTTAGATTGGTTCCTGAAGGGCTGTAATAACATAGTTATCCATAAAAGTACCCCGCAATAGGGACCAAAACGGCCCGATTGGGCCAAACATGAGATGAGAATAATAAAGAGGATTGTCACATGGAATTAGGAAAATGACAAGGTTTCAAACTAGTTTTTGCACCAAAATCAATGCAAAACTTAATTTCATCCCCAATATTGATTTTTAATGTGAAGGAACACCACTCACAAAAAAACAAGCTCAAAGTTTTTTCTCAACTTGTTTTGTCTATGTGTATGAGGGCATAAAAGCTTTTGACAAAGTGCAAAGTTGTGAACATTTTTTGAAAGTGCTTTTCTAAAAGAAAAAATACCACAATTGTGAAAGATGAGGTTTTGTGACCATGTACGAGCATGAAGCTCTCATGGCAAGAACAAGGACTGCAAAAAGCAACATTCAGAAAAAGGAGTGTGATGCTTTGGTGATGGTGTGGAGTAATTCATAAAAATAAGGCCTCATATTTTCAATTGTTAGGGGTTGACATTGTAAAATGAAGTGAATATGGTGTAAAGTTGGATTGCATGGTGTGTTCAATTTTTTGGATTCAAAGGTGAGGAATAGGTTTTCATTTGAATTGTTCAATCTCCAAATTGCATTAGAGATGGTGTTAACTAAAAATTGTAGGGAAGGTAACAATATCTTTTATAATTGTCATACCTTACATTTGAATATTTAGATGTTTTCTCTTGTTGATATGGTGTATGTCCAATTTTTGTTAAAAGCTTTGTGAACTTAATTTGAAAATCTAGATGTTTTCCTCTTGTTGATATGGTGTATGTCCATTTTTTGTTAAAAGCTTTGTGAGCTTAATTTGAATATCTAGATGTTTTCCACTTGTTGGTACGGTGTATGTCCAATTTTTGTCAAAAGCTTTGTGAGCTTATTTAAAAGTTGATCACCACATGGTTAGTGCACTCTCCTTACATTCCTCCATCAAAACTTGACATTTCCATCACAACTTTTATTTCATTAATCCCAAGATGAAATTTGTCACAATTATACATTTACAATGCAACCTACAAACATTTTGTTGCCTTCTTTCTTGGATGTCTTCATGATGCCCACATCTTGCCATGCATACCCATGACCACCTCCATGTTATGGTGTTTTTGTGGAGTAAACAAGGACCTTTATTCTTCAATTTGTGTTGATACACATTTGTGATGTGGAATTGGTTAATTGAAAGGACCATTAACCTTTGTGACTAACCATCACTCAGTCCTCCATGATCATATGTCATGCCACATGGCAATAAGGTGTTGCAACTATAGTTAATATCATTATTTGGGCATGCCATGTGGCAACAAAGTGTTGCAATTATTGTCAACATCATGATTGGGACATGTCACATAGCAACAAGGTCTTGTGACTATTGTCAACATCACAACTCAAGCATGTTGCCTAACAATAAAGTGTTGCAACCATTGTCAAATCATGGTTCAAGGTGTTCCAACTATTGTCAACATGTCACAACTTGGACATGCCACATGGTGACAAGGTGATGCAACTACAATCAACATCTTGACTTCCAAGACATTAATTTTATGAAATTGGATATTCCTTGAGAATGATTGTGTAAAGGGTTTTTTAATGTTGTTTAATTGGCCTCAAAACATCATATATTCAAGGTGGGTTTAAATCAATATTAAAATAGAGGATTTTTCACAAAACCGATTCAAGTGATTAACTTTATAAATTTATTTTGTTAAAACATTAATGAAAAAAAGAATACTAATTGACTTGGCCAAATATATATATATATATGATGAGGTGGTACAAATGCTTTTTATTAAATGTTACATTACATTGTTGCCCAACATAAGGAGATCACATGCAACCATAGAATGGAAACTTTATCCACTTCCAAAATCTACAAACATGTCAAAACTTTGTCCTTTGGAAATAGTGATCCATCTCCAAAGGTTGTTATTTTCTCTCCTAGGGGGACACTTAATGTAAAGTTTGGGATCTACGTGAGTCAAACGACCAGTTTTAAAGGGGGGAGGGGGGTATTAAATAATTGTCCCACCTATTTTTATCACCCTATTATTATTTAATTTTCTAATATATACATATTAAAGCCACCCTACATTATAATTAAATTGATTATTCGAATAAAATGTACTCTATTTTAAAATTAATTAACTTATATTTTTTACCCAACAACCAATATATTGCACCCTATATTTTTACTCATGGATTTTCTACTTTTTTTTACTAATGTACCCCCTAGGCTTTCTCTACATCATTTTGAAAGTTTTTATGAACCCAATGTAGGTTGCCATAAATGTTGTTGAACCATTCAAATCAATGTCAAACTACTCATTAGTCTTGATTGTAGATATGGCATATGTGATTGATTCTCCTCGCATTTCCGTCATGTAACCATTCCAACCTCACTTCAAGCTTGGCAACCTTAATTCATGAAACCCCACACATTTTTGTCATTATAGTCACAACCATTTTTTGGTAATGAAATGTTTTAATATAGTATGGCAAGTCCACAAAACATATCATGAATCAACTTTTTTAATTCCTTTTTTTATTGGACATTAATATACTAAAGATAATTAAAATTATAACTACCTATGTTGTAGAACCCTAAATGTTTAAAGTGTGTGATATGTATCATCCTCACACACACATGGAATCCAATAGAAGGTGAAAGTATGTGTAGTGGACTAATTTTGGGAAATACAAAGTCCACACATGAGTACACAAACTTTGCAATCCTTTTATTAACCATTTCATAATTCCAAGCCCTAGCATTACACTCATATTTGAAAGTCCATAATTTTTTTTAAATTGATTCAATAACCTTGATCTATAGCTTATTATTTACATATATAAATTTATTACATTGGTAATATGATTATGTTTGAACAAAATATAACATTTATGTCTAAACAAAATAATTGTTAGATGTGCATTGATGTTTTAGGCCTTATAAAATGAAACCTTTGGCTTATACCCACTACAAGGAATTTGCAAATATACAATTGGATTTATGACTCATTTTTAATTGTAATTATGACATGGAATGTGCTATAATGTTTAGTCACCTTGGACAAGTTGCATAAAATTCTAATCACAAAAGATAATATGTGGCACCAAGTTACAATGACAATCACATAAAGATGCACCTTACAGAAACTTTTCATCCATCCAAATTGGCTTACATGGCATTGTCATTTTGTGACTAATTTTACGATTCAAGAATGTACTATCATTATTCGTATATTATTTAATTTATTATTTAAACAATAAAGTTTATTTATTTTAAATTTTACTTTATTTAAATTCAACCAATACCATGTTAACACGTGTCATTGCATAAGCTAGGCTTCAAAAACTAATTTAGGTTGTTAAATATGCCAACTATTATGCATATCTAAGGTCACTTAGTAAGCATCTAGCTTATGTTGGCTAGGTAGGTAGGGAATTTTCGGTCAACATTCTAGTGTTGACCAGAACCCATTGTCATTTGTGAGGACTAATCTTTGAACCCCAAGGATGGAAAATCAATTCTTTTACCACCAGGCCACCCAACTTGTTGTGATAAATAAGGAATGTGCATTTTATTTAACCTATTTCATTTAAAACATTACACAAAACATCATTCCTGAACTTTGATATCTTATTATGATACAATCTGAATGACAAGATTAGAGTTTAAACTTAAATTTTCTCCAATAATATACACAAACATATTTTTTCTTCTTACAAATGTAAATTTATTTCAAAAGAAAAATATTTGATTTTTTTTATTCAATACAATTTCAACAACCATTCCATGGAAAAAATTAATTCAATCACATGATTTATAAATGGATAATATAAAAATAAATGCATAAATAAATGTCATATTGTAAACCATCATTTCATTTTAAAATTATATTATACAATTTTCTTTTGATATAGCATAATTTTATTAATATAATATAATATAAATGTGTGATATATGAATAAATAAATTTTTATTAACTATGTTATTTCTGATATAAAATATTAATATAAATAATCATAATTTCTAAATATTAATTAATGCCATATAATTGATTGATTTTAAGGAACTATAAATTTTATTATGTTTGAACATATAGTATCTTAAGTTTACTTAAAATTATGATAAAACATTTACATAAAAATTAATTTTTTATCACATCTTAAACATCTATTGATTTAAGAAATTATATTATACAAGTTTGCTTACAATAAATCATAATTGTACCAACAAAATGTAGTTTAAATGTGTGATATTAAATGGGTCATAAATTATTTCTATTACCTAACATATTCAATAAATAAATTACATTGCCTACCTAATATTATAATTAATAAAAAATCCCATATATTAACATGATAAAATATTTATTACTTAACCCACATATGTATGATCTACTTGCTACTTACTACCTATATCTATCCTATTTGTTACCTATTTAATGAATTAATTGCATAGCCTACCTAATTAATTAACTACACTTACTACCTAAACCTTAACCTATTTAATAAATAAATTACACACCTTAATTAATTAAATAATTAACACAAGAACATTATCACATATCAACATGATAAAGTACCTACTATTTAGCCTACATACATATTGTTTACTATTTACTACCTTAAAATTTACAACTTAATAATTCATAAATACTTACCTTGCCTAATTAACTTGGGCCTCGTGTTGCTATGCACTACAAGTGACAATGAAATGACAAAAATAGAAATAAGGGTCTATATTTGAAAACATTGTTTTTTTCAGATATATATAGGATTTAAATTGTACAAAATATTGTCCAATTGAAATATAGGATTTAATTAGCCACCTTTGTTTTTAATTCATTGAAATCTTGGAAACAATTAGGATGAATAAACATTAAATTAGCTAAGTAAATGGGGATTAAACTACATGTTTACATGTGCATGAAATTGGAATGACACAAAAAATCCAAAAAACAAGGAAACAAAAACAAAGATATTGAATTATAATTGTTTTGGCATACTAAATGCAAAAAACATGATTATGTACTCACCTTTTGCATTGACATGTTTGCTCTTTTGTTAATCTCTTAAAATAATTTTAGCATATTCAAATGAAATAATGCATATTTACATTTGTATGAAATTACATGTTTACATGTGTATGAAATTGGAAAGACACAAATATACCAACAAAAATTTGAAAAAAACACAAAGATTCCAAAAGACATTGAAAAAGAAGAAGATTTGTTCCTCTTTTGATATCTTGATATTCATAAGGACATTTTGAAACATTATAGCTTGTAAAATGTTTTTTTAAAAAAGATTCTAGTTTGGAATCAAACTTTAATAAAATTGCAGTTTGGAACTATCTTCTGTACAACCTACAACTAAAGCCCATCCACCTAAGCTAGCTCCAATGAAATCGTCATCATTAGAGTTAACTAATTAAAAAAACTATGACATGTCCACATGATAAAATACTTATTATTAACCACATGCATATTACCTACTGTTTAACCCTATTTCTACCATTAATTGCCATGGGTCCTACCAAACCCTACTACACATTTAATGGCTAATTCATTGAAAAAGTTAAGGAAAAACAATTAGACCATTAAATCTAATAATTTCATTGGGCAAGTTAATTTTTTTCACATTTAATTAAATGTGCGTTTCCAAATAAGATTTATAATTGCAAATCAAATTGAAAGGATGCCACATGGTGTCTAATGGCCTTTGAATCACCTTCCAAGTTACAAAGATAACTATAGTACCATCTATTTTGAAATGCCACTAAAAATGGATGATATTAATGTATTTTTCAATTTTCATCCAAATTGACATTAATCACAAGTATAAGTTGCATATGCAACTAAAAACCATTTTATAGTCGTCAATGTGACCACCAATTTGTTTTACCAAACAACTTGGAGGATAGTCATATTTAAAATCACAAAAATGATTGATTTGCAAATGCATGGGTTGGAATGGACATGATTCCTTGTAGTGACAATTCTTCATATTAATAAAAAATATTTTTTTCATAGATTTTTTTAATTCTTTAGTTTTATGTCTATTATGAACTTTTAAAGATAAATCACTTTAAAGAACACATGTATAAATAAATATTTTTTATTTTTCAAATTTTGATTCAAAAGTTCAAAAGTACAATGTAATTAACTAAGGCTTAAACCTACCTAATAGGCTAGGCTACCTAACTAGTGTGCTTAAGTTAGGTCTATTAATAGACTAATAGGTACTTATGTAACCTACTAAATAGCATAGGCATAAGTAACATACTAGGTAGGTATCAACATAGATTTCGTAGGTACTTATAAAACTTAATAGATTTTGACGTGCATGTCACCTAAGTACATGCATTTATTAATAGGTACCTCCCACCTACTTAGGTTAACCTACTTATTTATATAAGTATTGTAAAACAATTCAAGTTCTTTTAATACAATATGTTGAAAAAAAATTCATGGAAGTTGATTATAATATGTCAGTCCAAAATCATGTTCATTATAATATGTTGTTAAAAAAAACCACCTTATGGGGCGGTGGTGCAATGGTTAAAAATTTGATCCCTCAATTTGGAGGTGAGGAGTTCAAGTCCTCACATTTGCAACTTAGGTTACCTTGGCTACTTAAATGACCTAATTAAGTAGCCTCAGTTGCAAAACCTATTAAACCACTTAACCTAGGTTACTTGGCTCAACCTAAGTGGTTTGGTCAAGCCTAGGTGGTAAAGTTAGGTGGCTACCCTAGGCTTAAGACATAGGGTTAATAGGTCAATGAATAAATTATTAGGTTTATTAATTAAGTAAGTAGGTAAGTAAGGTAGGTAATTACTTTATATATATATAACTTAATAATATAGATTCTTGGTCACTACCCAAATGATATCATTATCATGGTGGCTCAAGCAAAAAGACCTAATCAAAAGGGTTTGGTTTGAAACAATTTGTGCAACATGGCCTTTTGGTTGAGTTGGACATGGGGGCAAAAAAACCATATGGGGGTTTTTTTTACCGAAATTTTTGATAAAAAAGGTCATGATCTCTTGTATTGATAAATTATATTATAATTAATATCATTAATCAATAATGCCATATGTTAATTAATAGTAATTTAAATTAAGCTAGGTTAACTTATAATAATAATGATAGTTAGTAGTTAGGTAGTTGCATAAAAATCCAATATAATAGTTGTAAAATATTTGTTAATGTTGGTTTCATTTATTCTAGATGTATTGAAATTGTCATATGTGATTGTTCTGCAACTTGTTAACAAAATCAAAGATGGTTGACCGAAATCATATGTATAATGCATACATTCACTTTTATAAAGGTCCATCTTGAGATTAATATATAATTATAAGATAATTCCACAAAATTTTGACCTGACATTTTTTTTAAAAAAATCCTTATGTTTATAGGGGATAGTTGTAGTGTAGTTACATTTTAGTTGTTACAAAGTTTTAATTGTAGGGTAATGAGGTTTTCATGAACATAATTTCTCATAATGCATTTATAGTTAGCACTAGGGATATAATTAGTGGTAGTTAGATCATGGATGTGTGGATTATATTAATGATGTAATCACAAGAAGTCATATATGGCATAAATGACTACAAATATAGTCATTCACATAATCCCAAAAACCATGTTCATGGCATAGTGAATAGATGGTTATCAGTGTTTGGTTAGGTAATAATTAAGTATAAATTTGGCTTAGATATAATAGGTAGGTAGGAAAGTTGGGTTAAGTTAGGGTAATAAGTAGTAGGTGGTAGGTTATAACTAATGCTAAATTAGAATAGGTTGGCAAGGTAGGCAAGGTAATGGATAGTAGGTAATAGGTAAGTAGATTATGTAACAAACATTTTTATGTGGATATATTATACTACTATAATGTTTCATTTTATGAAAGCATATTTCATATCTTTTGTCAACAATCTCAATTTTGTAAATTATATAAATAGGTGGAAACATACATTGGCACAATAGTATGCAATAGTGTTGGGTGATTACTTGGTTTGGTTAGTTAATTTTTAAATTATAATTCTAGTTAATAAAAACTAAACCAAAACCAAGTTTGCTTTTTGGAATTTAGTACTTGCACTAAACCCAAATCTAGTTTTGGAACTAAAATTATAACTTTTGAAAATTGTTTTCTAGGAACTATTTTTAGGAATGGGGGGTTAACTAATAGTTTAGACCATGTCGTTTAAAATTGAAATTGGAATTGGTTTTGACTTCCAAAAGTGGAACCAAAATTAAAACTTGATTTTTTTCAAAACTTAGACCAAAATTAAACTTGTGATTCCATTTTTTTAAGGGATTAAAACTCGAACTAGAATAATCATAAATTATTTGTGATGAAGTAGAATAATAGGTTTTTCATGAAATTGAATAACTACCCAAAATTAGTATGCATTATGACCATTCAAATGTAAGTGCCATTTGGGATGAGTCAATAAAAAAAACGTTAAACCCGTTTACATACCTGCCTTATTTATCCAAAACCTATAGGCCTAGCTACCTATGTACATGTGTCCATTTTTAACATTTGTAAGCATTACAAGTGGTGCAATTATGATTCACCAAAATAATTACAATACTAAAAAAAAATACAAATATCAAATATTCACATTCCATCCATTGGTCCTACTCTACACCCTTTGTGTTAGCAACTATAATTATAATTATAAACAAGATTTGTGACTACCTTTACATGGCCTTAAACAAAAAAAAATTGTTTTTTGAAAGGTCAAAAATTAATATACTATTAATTCCAACTCACACAAATTGCAACCATTGAATTTGCAATAACCTATATACTAGTTCCTTAGATTATAACTATGAAACATGTTTAGTTATGCATTGGGACTAAATTAAATGGGGTGATGTAAATAACAATCATGGTGATTTGTCGAGCACCTAGGCCCACCACAATTTAACACTATGCAAATAATTTTTGCACGGGAAAGACCATTTGAGTAGGATGTTAGTGTAGAAAAATTAATAATGGGATATTTATTATATGTATTGGTGGCTTCAACAATCAACTAGAAAAACTTGAATGGCTAGGGTGGATGTTTATAAAGTTCATAGACCAAAATTAACACCAAATATTATAAAACTAGACATCCTTCAAGTCATTTGGATCAAAGGTGTTTGGTCCAACTATTTCAAGGTCATGTACAAAATCCACATTTGGCTTGTAGCATATTCTTTTGAAATTTGTATCCAAAACCAATGTTTTGTGAACATACAAGTAATGCATTCCCTTGTTAGACCTATATCGTGTATAAACCATGTTAGCCTAAACCTACTCCATGTATAGCCATTTAAATTAAAATAAGAAACAAATAAATGATGAATTCAAACTTATAGGATCACTTTGATCAAAAATATTTGTATGAACAAACCATCAATTAGTTTTTAAATTTTTTCATTGAAGCATTATTAATTGAATGCTTCTTGATTTGATATTGGGTGTATGGATTCCTACTTGTGTAAATTCATATTATGTTATTTATGAGTTATAGTCAAGTTTCAAACACAATACAAAACATGTGTGTCGTAAGCCTTACGATTAGTTGCATAATGGGCCAACATGTGATTCCATTAATTGATATTGCTTTAAAGAATATTAATAATTCATCCTAAAAAAACAATGATCCAATAAAAATAGTGTTACCTTTCAGGTGATATGACATATCATAGTGAAAAATAAAGGAAGTCTATACAAGGGAATAAAGGAAGACAAATACCAAAATGACAAACGATAGGTTAACAATTAACATAATAATTAATTTATGAAATTTCTTTAAAATAAAAACTCACATCCATTACCATGTAAAACTGCAAGCAACCATAAATCAACTAATGATATATGAGATGCCAATTTTTTAATTAAGAAAAAAAATTACAATGAATTTTGACATGAATTTTTGATAATTTTATGAAATAAATATAATAAATGATTCTCCAATGCTCAACAAAAAAAAAATTAAATAAGTTTTTGGGCAAGTTTTTCTTTTTCCTTTCTTTAATGTTTCTCTAAATTAAAAAATATATTTTCATTTATATTTTCCTTGAAAAAAATATTTTAAAATATTTTTTATGATTTCTTTTATGAAAAAAATTTGTTAAGTGACATATTTTACCATGTTTTCACCCATTACTGAATTTGATGTTGCATATTTATGCATTTAATAATTGGAAGAAAATACATAATCATTAATGTTGACCATACTTTATAAATGCCCCACATGATGACATAATCTCCAATAAAATCATCTTTGACAAAATTGGGTTAAACAAAGGATGTAATTCAATTATTAAATTTGTAATGTAACATGAGGGAATTCCGTTCACCCATAGATGTTCAATGGTTAAAATATCAAACATTATGAGTTAATTTTTTTTACTTGTTCAAAAGTTGTTGATCATGAATATCATGTCCTCATCCAAGGGATGTGAAAAATGACATATGAAATGAATTGCACATGTGATCAAAAAAAAAACACTACATTTGATATGTTTTTGATAATGTTATGAATGTCTTGAGTGTTGCAAAAAAAAATGGTTTAAATTCTTATTGTGATGTGATTAACGATTATGAAAGTTTAATAAAATTTGAAAATAAGTTGATTTCAAATATCAACAATGTGTTTGTGATTTTATAAATCATTGATTGTGAATGAGTTCTATTGAAAAAATTATGACCAAAAATTATTAAAAAAATCAAACTCTTAAAAATATATATACAATGTGCAAAGATCGAATACAAGAAGACCTATCCTAAAAAGATGAAATATTTTAAATGTCAATTTTATGAAGGCATGCATAAAAAGATTTAACAATTCAATTTTGTTGATGTGAATGAATCACATATCTTTACCACACCATGAATTTGAGTGAAAATTAAAAAATTAATTTGATTTATAACACGTATATATATCCATTTTGGATGTAATTTCAAGTGAAAGACATACATACGTACACATATTTTTTTATAACCTTATCTATTTATTTAGTAAAACAATGTTTTTTTTCCAAATTTTTGTCATGTGAAATGTATAACTTAAAAAGAAATTTGTAACACATGAATTTCAACATTATTTTGATCATATTAAGATGTTACATCTACTAAACATGATAATGACAAAAGTAATCAATTGATAATGTATGACAATTTATTCATAAAAACCAATATTACATAACAAAGTGAAACAAAATAACATATTGTTAAAAACCCAATGAAATTGTGTGATTAATTAAAATCACGAGAAAATCTAAATGAATTTTCATAAGGTGTTCATATACAAATTGTCTTGCAAAGCAAAAATTAAGTTATTGGTTGAAAGTTTAAACAATTTAAACTTTTAAAGATGATTTTGCACAAGAACAAAGTTAAGATAGATTATTATCCATTGTATTGGGCATGATGCTTTAACATTACAAATGAAAGATATGCATAAACAAGGTTAAAAATGAGGTCAAAATCAAAATAGTTATTGAAATTTTTGTATATCAAAATTTGCATGAAATCTTATAGCCACATTTGTTTAATGTGATAATCATATATTCACGTGAATGAACTTACATTAAGTCCATATGTTTGATGAATTTAAATATATTCAAACAAACTACCTTCCTTAATAATAGAACAATAAAATGAGTGAAGCATAAGAAAACACTATTCCCAAAAGTTGTAACACTCAATTCTGAAATACCTCACCTAAAGACCCTACTACAACAAATGAAGTGGCTTTTCCTCACACCAAAGTGCAACAAACATAACATTTGAATATACTTATCAAAACCTACATGCATATCTTGTACCATGTTTAGATTCAATGACCATGTTGCATGAATTGAATTCATAGGTGCCAACATAAACACCAAAAATTGAAGCATTTTTCCAACTCAAGATATTAATGTTATTTAGAGATCAATTTGTGGGAAAATTTCAATTCAAATATTTTGAATATTACCCTTGCAATACCTTGTTCACAATTAACAAAATATTTAATTTTGTGGTCATCGCTTGGTCACCTATTTTGAGTCCATGAATTGATGACCACAAAATATAGAATAACCCACAAATCTTCTAAAACTTGAATTCATTTCCTATATGAAAGTCCACCACTAAACTCTCTCCATGTCCAAAAAAACGAAGTCCCCACCAAAAATTCAGTTAGTTTACTTGGATCAAACTAAAAAGGATAGGAGCACCAACAAGGAATTGGGTTTAAAACAAACCTATGAGGAATCATTCTTTATCCTCATATACCATGAATATTATATGAAAATTCCGACAATCCCAATGTTGCACCACTGTTTCCAGAGCCAAAAATGGCATCCCAAAGTGGATGTTCTTGGAAGGTTTGATGGTGCATTTTCTCAAGTGCCACTTGCCAAAAACTTTGACATGAGTTGGCTTGCCTAAAGTAGAATGATAGTATTCTCACAAGGCAACAACATCCATCTTCCGAGAGGAGACTTCCAAACGTACCGACATCCATACATGGCATGCACGTTGTACACTCCTTGAAAGCTCCACAAAGAAGACCTTTGCCCAAGGCTCAAATGAGGCTAATGGGCTTAGCTCACTTGGCACGGAGAAGCTGAAATCCATACAAAAAGAACAGAAATTACCACCGACCATGTCAACAAATGCTTCTGGTCCTGAAACATTAGATGCAAACAATCTCTTGTTCAAAGCTAGTTGAATTGTTTTTGCATCATTCAATTTCAAGCTAATAGATGACAAAATGTTTGTGTTCTTGAAATGGCTCACCCACTGCTTAACATCAACAGAGTTGTGCAAATCCATAGTTACCCATATTGCTTCATGATTGAGACCCTACTCTGCACTATGAAACACAATAAGATGTTTTGAGATGCATGTATTGCCTCCTAGAGTGTGTAACAAGCCTTAGAGAATACTTTCAGATCACTGAGGTTTGGTTGTGTATAAAGATCTAGTGGCTAACCTCAGAAGCTCATCTTCATCAAGAAGCATCTCAGCATTGCCTTCAGGCTTGATTGTACCTGGTAGTATACTGAGCCAGTCAAGGTCTTGAAGTTAGCCATTATAGAATGTCCTATGAACCAAATGTTGATTTGCAGAATCTGATACCATCATAGATATTGACAGACATCAAGATCAACTCAGCACAACAGAATGCAAATGTCCATGAATTAAACTAAGACATCTCCTTCTTTGACTTATGAAGGTCTACAATGAGACGATCATGGAGCACAGACCTGCTTACAAGAACCTGGTAGAGATGAAGTGTTCCTGCAGCCAAGCAACGCCCTGCATGTGATGCCCTTTCTCTCTTAAATATATACACTACTGGGTAGCCTAGTAACCATCTGTCAGACCACACACAATTTGTTAGTAACTTTGAGTATATCTTACAAAGAAGCTGAGCTACCTTAACTTATGGTAACACATGCTTGAGTGCAGTGGAGACTTTAAGTTCAGCATCTGATTTCTGACATTCCTGTTTGCAGAGGATCTTCTTCAAAAACCAGCCAAAGAATGAAGAATGCAAATAGGGCAAAAGACTGCACCCGTTTTGCGCACCCATTTAGTGTTGGCAGCAGGATGTCAGAGTTGCTCAGAATGCTACCTGCCTCCAGCATTGGCAACTTGTCTTCAGCTTCTTTATGTCTGCTTGGTTCTTTGGTGTTGAAATTGGAATGGGCCAAAAGGAGAGAAGACAACTGATTTTTCACAATACAGAGATGCTTCACAACTATCTCATGTTGAGCTTGGCACACTCTCTGTCACAAGAAACCAAATCTTAGTTTCAAAGAACCCTGTAGTCCGCAACTATGTAAAAGTAATTGCAACCAAATTCAAGTTGGAGCACAGTAATCAAAGAATTTCTGTCTGAAACCTGATGATTTGTTTAGAAAACAAAAACCCTAGCCTCAATTGCATACGGTACCTTAGGCAGATTCTCATCAAGGCTGACAAACATGATTTGACAACTTGCATTCAAGCTTTGCTCCATAAAGTCCAGCATATAGAGAGGGTGAACTAAGTATGCACACCCTTCCATGTCGAGTACCCGCAACAGAACCATTTCTATCACTTCCTGGAACCAATTTTCTCACATCATCAGTGTCAAGATCGTCAAGTCTGTAGTTACAACTCATGTTACGGATGCACATCTCATGCCAAACGTATCTCTGATGATATCCTTCGTGGATACAATATCTCAGCCACATAGCCTGCTTCAAGCAATGGAAAAAATGAAGCTTGAACCCATTTGCATTGGGAATGGACACAAAGAATCTGATCAAGCACGAATCCTTCTCCTTGGGACAGGACACAAAGAATCTCGAAATCAAAGATAGGTCCTTGAGTTGACAACCTGTGATAGATGCTGAAGGAGATCGCAGAATTGCCTCAAAAAGGGAGGATTGTAAGGCAAATAGTCAAGCAAAACCACAGATCTAACCCCCGTGCTGACTGCCAGTATGTCTGCAAGCCAAGCCAAGCCAAGGCAGAGACTTGTGGTTTAAAACTCCAGGCCAACAAAAGAAAGGCGCAGGAAAGAAAGAAGGCAAAGGGGCATAAGGTATACCGAGGGCAAGACGGCGCCGCACTGACGCTCGCAGGCGCAGTTTCATTTGCGATACTTGCTGCTGCAGGCTGTCCCACAGATGCTTCATTTTTGTCCCCAAAAACCTTTTGTACACTTCTTCGCGTTGGATTTTCTTTTGTCGCTGCGGTGGGAAAATTCGCCAAAACAAAAGAACATACTGCCTGGTGCCGCCGCTTCCAAAAGTTTAGAAACTTTGGTAGTTTCATCCCCGCGGAATTCTTTCCATGGCGTTGGAGCGAAAGCCGGTTGCACCGATAGGTACTTTTGTGCGGCGGTGGGCCCCTGAAAACATCCAATTACGCTCGGAATACTGAAGGAAAGCAATGTTCGAAAGTGATGAGAACTCCTTACGGAGAACAGAATGCGTCACAGCAAAGTGTGGGTGAAGCTGCAAGGAGAATGAAGATGACAGAAGAGATTACTGGATCAGCAAAGTAAGGGGAGCCGCCAAAGGAGGATAAGCACAAAAACCTGCGAAGGAGATTCGAGAAGCTCTCCAGGAGAGCATAAGTTAGGAGGTGCTACAAGATTGCAGATTGGTTTGGGCCATGGCAGCAGCAGCAGCATCTCAATGCTTCTTATCAGGTGTGCCTATTCATTTCAGCTTGGAACCATGGAGCTATGGCAAGATGAACAAGAGAGAAAACAAGCTGGGGAGGTTGGGAGTCACGCACAGGCATAGTTGGTGTGGGAGGGCACCTGCACGACATTGTCTCTTTCACTGCAAAGGCATTCTACGAAGGAGTTCTCTTTGCTTCATGGCATTCTCTCCTTTGCCCGGTATACATCTCTCCCCTTGTTCTTCAATTGTCCATGCTTTCAACATCAACTTGATACCAAATGGTTTCCTGAGGGTCTTACTGGAGACTGCTGAGAGCATAGTTGATGGTTTCAGATTGATTGCAGATCCTGAAATGGTCTGAGAAGCCGAAAATTGAGACAGATACATTCTATTTTCCCAAGCTGTTCTTATTGGTCTATTGGATAGAATCTTGGTGGTATGTTGTGTCAATCCAGATTCTTCACATTCAATTGTTGTTGTAGATGCAAATTGCTGCAGTTGGATTGGTGTATGATTTTTTTGGTTTATTGCTTGCTCATTATGATGTTCTAAAATATGCAAAAGTGGAATTGGTCTGAAGCAGCTGTAGCATCAGATGCTGTAGTGTCAGATGTGGAGGCGCATATTTCTCTAGCTTTCAGTACCGGTCGACTTGACCTCAGTTACCATGGTATGTTTGCTCATTACACATGGCCCTTTCATGAGCTTTGCAGCATTGGATCAACTTGTTGAGGCCTGTGCATCAGTGCTGTGTATGGTAGTAATCCTTGGTCCTCTGGAAGAATGGTAGCTCAAAAGCTCATGTGTGAGGATTTCAGACACATCCCAGAGAATGTTTGTGGACAAAAATATTTGAATTTTTCTGATGCAATCCTTTGGCACATAAATTCTTCTCCAAATGTGATGTCAAGCATCAAACAAGTCCCTTACCGAATTTATTTGTATCCCAAACCACGGGCATTCACACTTGTATGTCTTTTCTATTCAATTTTCAGGACTTGAGGAGGTGCCATTGCGAGTATTCCAAATTGTTGATCTTGTAGATCTCTCCCTAGCTGGAAATAAGATCAGCAGCTTACCGGATGATATCAAAAATCTTGTTAATGTATGTTTCTTTTCTCCAAGCTTTGAAACTCTAAACCCTAACTATAAACCCATAAGATGATACAGTTGAAAATGGATCCTTGCAGTTGTCTGAACAACTTCCTTTCTGCTCCCATGCGTCATTTCCCTCTGTTTTGCCCCATAATGACACTCTTCTTGCTACACCTTCAGTTGATGGCAACTGTTCTTCCAGTTGTTAACTTGTGAAAATGTGGGACAGTACAGTTGCGCAGGCTGGGTTTAGCAGGCAACAGACTGCAGGAGCTACCAGCAAGCATAGGCAATTTGCAGCAACTAGAGGGTCTTTGGATTACTGGCAATATGCTTCACTCTCTCCCAACTGAGGTTTCCCTCAATTGCATAACTGAATGGTGTGTTATTCTGCAATGAAATTTGCAAGTGAAGTGTGACAGGAAAGTTGCTGTGTGTAAGTGGTCTCTGCACTTGACATGGATTTTTGAGAAGTGATGAGAGTAAGGGCTTGGGTGATACAGATAGGAAATTTGAAGCACCTGCGGATGCTGGCACTTGATGGCAATAAGCTATCCAGCCTTCCTGAGTCTATCTCTGGATTACAGGACCTCCAGGTGTGCATGAATTGCCCTGTTAGTCACCTAAACATAAAGAAGCCTTGCCACACAGGTCATTAATGAAAACTCTTGGTCCTCAACCCTTAATAAGTATGCAAAAGTATGACTAGTACTGTACCTCATCTGGAATTTGCATCTTTCCTACACTATCATAACACCACACATATCAAGGAAAGAACTCATGTACCGCTAGCTTCAAGTTGCTGTTTGTCTCATTGTGTGTACTTACCCTTTTGACGTTTTATTGTCTAGTAAGGACCAATGTTGTAAGCTACTATGTGGCCATTGTGAGTTTCAGGTTTTGTCAGTTGCTGGCAACAATCTACAAGAAATCCCAGCTGGTAAGCTGCTGTCTCTCATGGCCTTGATTTCAGAACCCACCTCACGATACTCTAGATTTTCCGTCTCTGACAAGGTGCAGCACGTGGCCAGTGAGAGAACATCTTTATTTGCAAGTCAAAACCAGAGAGGGGAACATTTTCTGGCAGTAGTTCTGTGATTCCTCTCACTAGTCCTTAACCCTGCTACACACTCCACTATATTTGGATCATGTTGACAGGATTGAAAAGGTGAATGATGGTACCTTAACATAATGTTGAAATGCACAACAGGTATTGGAAGCCTGAAGGTATTGAAAGTTTTGGCTGCACATGGGAATCAATTGCAATGGCTACCTGATGCTTTGACTCAACTTTCATCCTTACAAGACCTTTGGATTCAGGCAAGCATCCCTTCACCTCTTGATCCTGCAACACCTCTCAGCATTTTTTCGATGATGTGGTCTCTGAGATATCCCCTCTACTAGAACCCATGCTGTGAGTTTTATTAGTGGTATACAGACTCAAATTCACTGGCTGAACTGCAGGGCAATAAACTAAAGGCTCTGCCAGAGAATTTGGGTGGATTATGCTCATTACAGCAGCTGTCATTAGCAGACAATCTTCTTGAAGCTCTGCCTGAATCCATTGGACAGCTCCTTGCTCTCAAGACACTTTGGTTGTGAGTGATTTCTTCACCCTCTTTGAGTGCTTGTGGTTGTGATATCCCTCTCATTAGGTGACGTTAAGGGTATTGAACTGGGATGCCTCAGGTATGGCAACAAGCTCAAGAGAGGTCCAAGGAGCCTTGCAACAATGAAAAAGCTTTTGCATGTGTGGCTCGAGGTGGGCTACTTGCTTGTAGAAGGTGTCCTTCATTCTATTGTTCCTCCTCTCCACCTCAGATTGAACTGATGACCTCAACTAAGGATTTTATCCCATCTTTGCAGCTTTTCCTTACTTTTGCATCTAATGAGGAAAGTTTGATGGACATGCCAATGGAGATGTTTAGTATCTGCAAAATATCTTAGTTGGGGTATTAGCAGAGTGGATGTTAGTACCATGTTACAACTCCCTATCCTTGTGGGGACTCCTGCATTCACTTTATCCAAATGTGGAGTTGACTTGTATTGTTATTTGAACAGAGCATTTTTGACAAACGCTCTCAACCAGAGTATGCAGGTATTGATATGATTAGAATGCCGCATGTTCATTCTAATATCTCAATGACTGCAAAGCTGGGGGTTATCAATAGTCAATTTTACAGGTTCTTGAGACTTTGTAGTTGTAAGAAGTTTTTTGTCTTCCAGATGGTCAATCTTATTACCTTTCTAAAGGCAAAAGGCTACCCTTTTAAAGTTCTTCTAAAGAGAACTAGAGGGTTGGTTCTTAATGAAAAATTCCTGTTTGGAATTTCGGCTTTTGGCATTTTCAGAATGATTTTGCTTCGGGTCAGGTAAGTGGGGAGCTTCTTGTAAGCCCACTTGTTCTTTGTCTTCCCCTGTTCTTTTCCCTTTCTGTCTTCCTTTGTTTCTTTGTCTGGTCTTCGTTGTGGGTCTGTTGCTAGCCAGTAGTATGGCTGAGTCTTCCCGTTGCTTCCGGAATTGCAGCAGAAACTCAGTTCGCAGGATGGTGCTTGTCACCAGCCTTTACCCACTGTAGGGAGCTGATGAAGTCAGTGGGGAAGTTGTGATAGTTAAGTCACTATCATACATGCTACTGTTGATGGTCCCTGAACAGGTGTGAGACTGGCACTTTCGTTCATACCGCTGTGTGTTTTTCGTGTTTTGTTTTGTTTTGTGTCTCCCCTTGTCTGGTTCTTTCTGTGGCTTCCTGAAGAAGTGTTAACCTTGCTGTTTTCTTCTTTATCATGAGAATGGAGATTTCTCTATTCTTATGAAAGATATGTTATTTGAACAGAGCAACACAGTTTTCAAGTTCCTGAAGACACCAAGCATGTATGTGTTTAATGTTTGGTCTTGGGTCTTGAATAGAGCAATCCACTGGAAGGCCAGTATTTGAGGGACATTTTACCAACAATTCCTCGCTTGAATGCTTTTGGTGTCACTTCTGATGTGGTACATTGTTTCATCATCCCTGATTATTTCAAATGACCTTTTGCTAGGGCACATTATACTCCTGGTGATGATACAAAGGTGCTGTAACACTGACAGCATACTCATTATGGATTTTATTGTTTTTATTGAGTAAATGCTTGTAGCTAGTAAACAAAAGGGCCATTAGGATTTATGAGCTTTGAGTATTCCATGCAGATGGAATGTATTGTGTAAGGACAATGCTGGTAGATATCTCATTTGGAATAAGGCAATTCTTTTCTTCTTGTTGCATCATCTGCAGGTACAAATTGACTCTGGTGTTTACCTTGCAGGAATTTCTTGAAGATATTCCTGAAGTAATGAAGAATGTTGTTACTGTGACCAAGATTGCTGGATCAGGTGCTGCACAGAGCTGTGGGGGCTACTTCAAGGTACTGTAACATCCCCCTTAAGATCTTCCATCAACCACGAATGGGCTGAATGGGCAAGGATACTTGCTGAACATCAGACCATACAGTCTTATTGTCCAGCTGGTATCCTCATATCTGTTATAGTCTTCAAAAACACCGGTCCATGGTTATTATATCCTCTCCATCACAACCTTGGAAGTCCTGTATCTGTTCTGTGCCACAGCTTCAGCAGTGGAACCCACAGGAAAAATCAGATATCATTGTTGTGGCTTTCGGGAGTGCCCCTGGTGTGCCCAATTGGTGAGTGCTTTCATCACCTTTAAACATTGTGCCCCTTCTGTTAGTTGATAAAATACTGGAAATGTGCAGCTTGAATCCAACCTTTTGTTTGTGGTGTGAGTGCAAGTCAAGGTCTAAGATGACTAGCAGAGGGCTATTGCAACAACCTGTTGCTTGTTGCCACCATCATAGAATACGTTGTTAGAGTGTCACACTGTGGCTGAGTCATTGAAACATCAACCAAATACTTGGCACAATACTGAACTTGGCAAATCTGTTCATTTGGTGAATTGTCCATCTCTTGATTGTGGACTTGCTTACAGTGATGTACATCAATGACCAGGGGAGGAGTTTTACGAAAAGCCAAGATGGAGATTAGAACACAAGGGTCGATCTCTGTGTTTGATACCCTTTATGTTGTGGACAGCCAGCGCTCATGGTACACACATGAGGATTGCTGGGAACTGGACAGAAGCAATGCAGAAGAGAAGTGTCAGCAAGCAGGTCCCCAACAACCAAGATTAGGGGGATACTACCAAATGGAGTTGGAAATCTCTTTGAAATCATACAAGCATGTAATCATGCTTGGTGATTCAATGGGTGCGAGTGCCGCTCTCTTGTTCTCTCGACTGGCCACTTCAGTCCTTGCATTCTGCCCACAGGTATTTTCTGTTGCTGTATTTGGTGTCTATGTTTGTGCTTATTTGAGCATCAAACCAAAACTCCAAGTGATTGGGACTCATGACCACCTTCCAAGTGGTTGTTAGTTTCAACTCACCACTAGGTCATGCTAGTTGTTACCTGCGATAGCCAACCCAAATATAGTAGGGTCACTGGACAAACTGGTCATCAGTAACAAGTGCAAGTGTCTAGACATTCAAGCTTGGAGGAAGATCATTGGCCCTGTTAGAGTAGTTTGAAAGTGTTCATCTGCAAAAGGAAGTAGTTGCCCCAAGGGTGAATAGTCACTTGTAGAGTTGGCAAATTTCATATCATTCTTTTTCTTCTTTCATTCACTTATTTGCCTTCATTCACTTATCACTCTTTTGGGAGATGAAGGGTGCTGTTGAAGGTGAGGAGAGTTGTAAAAGCTGTGTCATGCCCAAATATAGTTGCCATTCCACACTGCACCATTTTTTCCATCCGGGATCTGTATTGTTGTAGGTAGCATATTTGGACACAATAGAACTTGTGTTCTGTGATTTCATGCAGCAGCCCTTGAATGCTCTCCTGAAAACTAGTCCTCACAAATCTTCATGGGAATGACATGACTTCTTTTGCACTGTATTTGTAAGGTGGTCTTATTTAAAGTTTTGGCATGTACTAGGTGGATCTCAGCACATCTTCAATCAGGCCTGGCCAAGATGAAGCATGGCTGCAAGCATTTCAGCAGGAGATTCTGCAGGCTGTATCAGCCTCATCTGCTAAGATATGTGTGCACTGTGGTACATGGTCACATGACATTGATCAGGCAAAACTTCTACCAGCCTCAAAGGTTGTCACTTGTGCAGACTAAGAATTTCTCAATTAGATTGGCAACTTTTAAATAGTTTCAAATTTTAAGAGTTTCTCAACCAACTGCAGTTTAGTGATTAGTTTTATTACAGAATGGGTTAAGGTTCACAGTGATATGCAGTGGACCATGTCTGGGAAAATACTCATGCTGCAAGCACCCTTTCTTCTGATATGCTCTTTTCATATTTACTTACACATTATAACATATGCATCAATGGCAGGTGAAACTGGAGGTGCATAATGTGGATGATCACCGTCTTGCAAAGGAGCTTGACACACAAAAGAAGCTTGTCAGCCTTGTACTTCAGGAGATATATGAGGCAAACCTTGCATGCACAACTTAAGCTGTCATGTTCATGCTAGATGATCAGACACATATTGCTCAATTGATTCCATAGATTATTTTGCCATTCTCTGAGATGCATGCATGCATTTCTTCAGGAAAGTTTGTTTACAGCCTAAATATGAAAAATACCTGAGATATTCCCAAAGCAACCCTCCAGATAACCCAGATGTGGCAAACATTGGTTGGACAATCCTCAATATTTGACTGAGTAAATAGTTTTAGGTAGTCCAGACATCAATCTTGTGTTCCTGTCGGAAAATTGACTGGTCAAGTATCATTCACACATTAGATCAGTAGAACCTAACCATAGAATACTTCAGCCAGTAGAGCACCAACTTCTGTACCACTCTAGCGATAAATAGCTGGTCAGTACAACTGTAAATCTGCTGGATGGAGCATTAGTGATATACAAGCAACTAGGGCTTTGTATATTCACCAACTTGCCATTAATCTGATGAGATGAAAGCAATTCTAAAATCATCAATGCACTTCCTTTCTTTGTCAGTCAACCTCATTGTGTAATAAGGTACCTCATCAGCTAATGCTATTATTCCTCAGGTTTTTGCCAGCTAGGGCATTTTTCTTCTCAGCTGTCACTAGAAACCAAAAATTGTTGATGAGATTGCTGTTCAATTGCAATTACACCAGATGCATGCACACCAAAAATGCCCAACCTGTTCTTGGAAATCTGTATCCAAGGGAAAAAACAAGAACAGAAAATCCCAACAGAGATGTGTGAAATGACAACTACATGTCCAGGTTTGCAATGGAAGATGGCATCTGCTCACTAGAATCCTCAAATGTGATCACTGGACAGAGAAACTCCATTATTTCCAGGGGCAGCAGTAGACTAAACAATAAAGTCATAAACACAGCTGTGGTGCACAAAACAAATGGCTGGATTCCACAAACCAGTCAACAGTCATCGAAATCCTCCAAAAGTTACTTTACATCCGTGGTGCTGCAGCAGAACCCACCAGAAAATTCAGCACATCAAACATGACACATAGCACTCACAGATCCTTTGTGCAAATTGCTTAAGTCAAGTTGGTTAAAGTTTCTAGAATGTTAAATAGCTTGAAGAGGATCCAAGAGCAAGGCAACAACTTTGCATTGAAAGTGTCTTTTACCTCCACCAAGGGTAGCTTCAGGTAGTCGCTCTATGGAGTACCGGTGTTGTGTAATGTACATGATAGGAACACCAGGAATCTGCAAGAGAGCAACCCATCACATCAATCCCTGGCACCTAGTCTAGAAAACATGTTGCAGTATGCCCCATGCCAAAACCCAGTCCTGTAACTCTAGAACAAGTGTGCCATTACAGCACAATTACTAAAGAAAGCTAAAACAAAGCCTGACAAAGCCCATGTAGAAAAGTCTGCTGCAGGTGAACATAGGTCACCTTGCGAATGCGACGCTTCAAATCTCGATCACAAGTGGCCACAATGTAACACTTATGCTGCAAGCCAACCATATCTCACTGGTTCAGTCAAACTAGACGTTGCTAGTAGGAAAATTGGTAGAAACACTGGAAACTACAAGGCGGTTAGCAATCTACAATCCAAAATTGTAGTTAGTTAGAGAAAGGATACAGGGAATATGGGGTGGGCCTACTTGGGTAACACGTTCAACAAGACAGTCATCAGCATATGTGCCCTTGTGAGTGCATGGCAACCTGTCGAATCGTGGGTCCTTCGCAATCCTGTTATACGTGCTCAAAATTCAGAACTGTTCCAAGCACCACAAATCAACACTAACAAACAATACAACGTATACACAGACAAGGACTTCAATATGGCAAACAAAACTTCACCCACCACACTGACATATACAAAGAGAATTTTTCAAACAAGTACTGTAGTCTATAAGACAACAATTGGTGTTCAACCAGGCCACTACTGTGACCAAAACACAGCTTCCAAAGAAGCTATCACTTTGCAGAGCACCTTTGAAGCATTGTTGTTCAAAGAATCTATTTTACAAGCAACAACACATGAACTGAAGGAAATACCAGATTGAGGAAGGCAATGTGATCAGAGGACTTTCCTACCTCAAAGCAACACGATACTTTTGACCCAGCTTTTCAAGCTCAGCCATGACACAGTCTGTGATGCATGGAGTACCTGCTTTCCATGCCATACAGCCCCTTTGTATGCATTGCAAAGGCCATAGTAATAAGACAAAAAGGTGAATATTGCTTGAAACTCTTTGTGTGATCCACTTACAACAAAATCATCCTAGGCCCAAACTCAACAGTGGGATCCAATCATGATGCTGCAGGGACAGATGTGATACTTACACTTGGCATACAGACAATCCATCATTGCCTTCTCCAAGTCCAACTGCAAAACATTGTAGATAGAAAGCTTTCATCGTTAAAATACGTTCAACATGACCATTATTGTTAGAGACATAGACAACAGTGGATTTCATAGGTTGAAAAAAAGGCCATATGGTTTGCTTGCCCATGTGCCAAATTCAATCTGTGAATTGGTTGCAATGAATAGAAAAAAGGAGTCCTGGGGAAAGGAGAAGGTTCAGAACAGGACTTCACGAACAACTACAAGATTTGCTGAAATACAATTAAGTGAAAGAGAGAACTAAATGTGTATGAGAAAACAAAGTGCTAGCTAGCAGACAAACCTTGTTTTGAATGGAGAAGTTGATGAAGTTTGTATCCACCAGCACCTGATATGGAGGACCTAGTGCAGTGTTGTACTTGAAAAAAAGTGCTGAAGATGTGTTGGGTCTGCAAAACATTCAAGCACACTTGCTTGTCCCACTTAACATATCTAGCTTCAAAGACTGTGGCCACAAGACATTTGCACTAGCTTTGGACTGAGGAAGAACAGTATCTTCCAGGGAAACTGTTCCATTCTCTCTCCACAAATGCACATATTGCTGGACAATACCTTCTGAAAAAAGCTTGTCTGTTCTCTATACATTATACAATTATGAACTGCCCATGTGTTCAGAGACAAGGATCAAAATTTCAGTTGATTGAGATTGCCTCCCCTCTTACATACTTAAAAAATTTCAACTAAAAATGCAGTATTTCTTTTGACCTAGAACCAATAGGCTTTCCCTCCTGCCCAAAGTCCATAAGTAGCAAAGGATGTGAAGGCAGATGTGCACAAATACTGAGCTCTTGCTTCTCACTCCAGTAAACTTTGCAAGTATCGAGCTTCACACCTCAGAAACTCAACGATGGGCCAAAAATTGAGTTCGACCTACAGGAAAGCTAGGATTCAACAAACGAAATTGGCGCAAAGAATTTCAGGGTCTGGGCACGTACACATTTCTTGGGAGTTTCTCTTTCTCAGTATTTTTCTTTGAAGGATTCAGCACATCCTCTTTATACCTGCAAAGCACATACGCGGACCCAACTATACCTCATTACCAAATTGACAGATGCTTTCTTCCAAACCCCCCTAAGAGAAAGAAAAACAGAGACTCGCACACAAAGTATAGTCAGATGGCCAAAACAAAAGACGGAAGTACATTGGCAAAAATTTCTACAGCTTTTGGATTCCTCACCGAGAACAACGCACACACACACACACAAAGCATAATGGTGAGTGGTAACGGAAAACTCACTGCTTCACAGCACGAGGCGTTAGCATGCGCTTCATCTGCGCAAATTTTCTAGTCTTCTTCGCGTTACCCATTTCGCTAATTTCTGTAGCCTCAAAGTGCAGACCGACGCTCGAATTCCCCAAACCAACGATCAAGCGCACGACGCACCAGAAATTCACACTCCCTCGTACTCTCGAGAGGACGGGATGCGGGCTCAAGCAATTAGGGTTTAGGGATTAGGGTTTGAGGGGACTAGGGTTGTGGGTAATTCGCAACAACGGGCAGGGCCTCTCAAAACATTCAGGCCTTGCCCGAATGTGGTCAAGATTTATTGATTTTGAAAAAACTCAAAGTTAGCCATGTCTTGGGCAGTGTATAGATATTTTGAAATAGATGACAAAAAAAACTTTATAAGAAAGGATATTTTCAGAAATTGCACCAATATATTAAATAATTTTGCAATTTTTTCCAAATTTTAATAAGGAAAAGTTGTCAAACTTAGAGTACAAAAACAAAAGTTCCAATTTATTTTTTTGTTGAAAAATAAATTATTGAAGAACAAAAAACACTAAACATAATGAGGTCAATGCTTTTGAAGTTAATGAGTTGAATGAAATTTTAGTTGATTAAATAAAATTGAAAAAAAAATTAAATTAAATGTGGTTTCGATCTATCTTTTCACATCTTGTCGCACAAACTTGTGCCTCAATAAATCAACATTGACTTAATGTTGATACCATATGATTAGTGTTACAAGGTGATACAATGCAAAAATCAATACAAATTGTTGTAAAACATGAACCTATGGTTTGCAACCTAACATTGTTTCAATGATAGAACAATAAGGTCATTTACAACATATACTCAATGCATTGTTAATGTTCATTGAAACCCAAACTTCAATAAATGTGGATCAAGTTCAAATCAACCCAAAAAAATTGTATCTATGTTTTAAAATCAATATTACATCATTATCAAATCATTGTAATTGTGACACAGACAACATGTCAATAGAAATAGTATTGTAAACACATTAATTTGTTAGTTTTTTTGGCATTGCAATGAACCCTCACTTAGATCATGTTCATCAAGGTAATTTCATGCGCCACACTAGTTTCATGGTCTTTTGATTTTGCATTTAACATTCACATAAACCAAGTTTATAAGGACAATGTTGTACTCATATTATTTTAATGGGTTTTTATATACAACATTCATTAAAACCATGTCCACAAGGATAACAATGCGTTTGTAATGGATCAATGTTTAATTTTGATTTATGTAAACTTTTATTTACATCTTGTGTATTTATCACAAATTTCCAATATCAAGAAATTTCAATAGGATCAGTTTGAAAATCATAAAGCAATATGTTTGTGCAAAATCTATGAGCTTAAAAAATATAAAAATGATGCAATAAATATATATTATTTTATATAAATGGTGTGTCTTTTCAATTTATGATGTCGTGATGTGAAATACGTACAATTTACATTTTAATTAAGTTCATGCAATTATCATGATTTGATTTTTTTGTATTAAACATGAACATTTAGATATGCCATTCAAAAAAAAAGTTTCACATGTCTAAATATTTAAAATATCAAATACGTACAAATATTGTTCATATTAACCATAGGGTGGAATTCATGCAATTTTTGTACAAACTTATGAAGTTTGGTTAGTTTGTGATGTTGACTTTGCATTGAATAATCATTTAAACCTTATATACAAAAAAACAACATTACATCTATAATGTTCTAATGATTTTTGACTTTACATTAAACATTCACATAAATCATGTCCACATATAAAACACCAAATCAACATTAATTTGAATTAAATTTCATTAATATTAAAGATAATTGTAAAGTCATGTGAATTAGGTATGGAAACCACTAGTTTTGTGAAGATGGATGTGTAATCCAAAATCGAGCACAAAAAATGAAGAAAGGTTTTCAATGGGGTATGAAATTTAATTTTGGACTTAAAGTGGGGATCAAACTAGTTTCATGCTATCTCTGTGCCCATTGAAAAAAAATTCACAAAATAACCATTATTACAAAAATAGGTTCATTCAACTGGAAAATCTAGTAAAAAAGGACCTAAAGAAAGTAGGTGTTAAAAAGACCATCTTGTCAATTTGGACAAGTTGATTTGGACCATATTCACTATAATTACGTGATTGTTTTTACCAAACCCAAGTTGGCAATTTTGACTAGTATAAATGTGATTCGTTTCATTTATCAAGTGAATTAAACTATAGAATATTGTTTGCACCAAGTGTGGCAAGGAAGCAATTTGTGTCGGAGTTTCATGCCTGAACAAAGTATTGGTTGCAACAATGTTGTTGAGTGCGAAGACTTGGCAACATTGTTGAGTGCAAAAACCTTTGAAGTGTACAAGTTTTTAAAGGTTTTTAACATTGAAGACCCACTCACATAACAAGTGAGGACTAAAACTTTAAGATTATGCTTGGGAGTGGAAGAGCAATGGTATGTCTAAAAGAATCCAAAGCAAGTGACGAAGACCAATACATCTTTTACAATTGTTGTTTTCATGAACTTTTTCTGTGGGAGGCTTGCTTATTATCATTATGGTGTTGATGAATTGTATGTTGCAAGTTTTGTAAATGGATGCATTTGTGGATAAACATTATGTGTGAATACACTACATAGTTCACAATTAATTGTAGAATCCATTTATGTGTGAATGCATTACGTAGTGAACTTGTAATAATGCCAAAGTTGCCATTAACATTTAACCTAGAATGTGCATTTCTAGAAAACAATTAAAAATTAAGCCTCTCCTTATGCACACCCTACTTTTGCTTCTCCTTAATGTGATTGTGATAGGCTAGATTCTATTGCGCCTACAACTTCACAAGAACCCATCATTACTTTGGCAAAGTAAAGATTGGCAAAGTAAAGTTTGTTGGTGATAGTATGGGATGGCGTGCCCTTAAGATTATCAAAGTAAACAACCTTTCTTATTGTAAATCAATCATTTAACTATAGATTTAAAAGTGTTATGTCAAAAAATGATAACACCTTGAATTTGACATTTTGAATTCTTATATGCAAATACCCAATTTTAGGGTTACCCAAAGTTTAGAAGCCCAAATTGCACCTATGTAACATTTTGTAATTATTGAGGTTTAACATGATTTTTGGTTTACAATTTTTATTTTTATTTCTAATTTTTACATCTTTGGGAAACATTCCATTTACTTTTCCATCATCTATGTTATCCTCAAAAGGCATCACTTTGATGTTTTTGTTTGCAATTGAAAGAGTTAGTTTTCGATACTAAATTTAAAAACCAACATTTGAATCCTTAGTTTTCTTCATTGTAACTTGAATGTAAGAATCTACCTTTAATTTTCTAGGTTAAAATTATAATGAAGTTCATGTTCTTATGAACATTTGGGTTTTGAATTGAAAGCATGGCAAATTAGTGAATACCTTATGTTTAGTTACAATTAATTTGAACCAACATTTGGATCCTTGGTTTTCCTGAGTGTAACTTGAAGGTGAAAATTTACCTTTAATTTCTAAGTTGAAATTATAATAAAATTCATGGTCTAATGAACATTTGGGTTCTAAATAGCAAGTATGGTGGACTAATGAATATTTTATGTCTAATTACATTTAGACTAAATTAAAATTTGGATTTTGGTTTTATGGTTTTTTAATACAAGGTAAAAATCTACCTTTAAGTTTCAAAAATTATATTCTAATGAAGTTCATGGTTTGTGAGTGTTTGGCTTCTTAGTCATGATGTTAGGTTGGTCATATTTAATTCAAATTGAACTAGTAGCTAGATCCTTGGTTCCTTGGTTTCTTGGTTTGTAAATACAAAGTAAAAAAATTCCTTTCTCTATTAAAGTTATGGTGAGGTTCATGGTCTAATGAATATTTGGGTTTTGAATCAATAATGTTTCCAAAGAGTGCATTCAAACTAAAATAGCAATTGGACCTTGGTTTTTTGGTTTACTAATCATGCAAAGTAAGAATCCATTTTTCTATGAATCGATGACACACTAGTCTATGCCTCATGTTTGAGTCATGACAAATTGAAATTAGCATTTGGATCCTTAAACAATTCATCTACAACTTGAAGGCAAGAATCTACACCCTACCTTTTACTATTTGTGAAATCACTTAATGATCTCCAACTTGAAGGCAACCTAAGAATTAAGGGTAATGTAGAAGAGGAATTTAAAACAAAAGTTAAAGCTTGCCTAAACTTGTAATTATAAATCTCCAATCCATCCATAGTTTGTTGGATTAGGAAGGTGTTCACCAATCATCTCATATGTGAGGTCCCTTTTCCTCCTATGTAGGAAATTAAGGAGTAGTACAACATATTGGAAAAGGCGGTTGAACTTTGATTTTGTGCTATCAAATCCTTTCACGAGTCTCCTCCAATTACCCCACTCCACTTGCATTTGATATCCGACATGCATCTTGTTATATGATTGTATGACATCTAGGTTTGAAATGGGAGCTACCTTCCGTCTCCCAATCCTTCTCATTATAAACATTTCATTTCTCATGTAACTAGGATCTCCCAACATATATTCAAAGTAATTGTCATCGTGAGTAAAATATTAATGTTATTCCCTGTAAAGTGTGGAGTGGCAAAAGGTATTGACATTGTGGCAAGAACTAAGGTATGTGGTATCTATGTAGATGAACAAGCTTATGTGGTCAAGAATAACGGTGTTGTTCATAACATAAATTTTTTTTGTCCATTAAACTAAAATTGATGACCTTGGTCCTTCCAAGGCTTCCATATTTCAACTAAGGTTCCATCAATGAACCTTTTGTATCCTAAAAGCTTAGGCAAATGGGTGCCCAATGTAATTTTTTCTTGGGTTGTAGGCCAATGGATTTTGTTTGCAATGGAAGCATTAATGTAAGATGAAATGAACAAAACATCATCACACATAAAGCTCTTGGACCAATTCCACATAAAATAGTCATACCTTATGATGTTCTTATGCTTCATGAACGAAGTAAAGTTCAAAAGCCTTTGTTGAGGGTTTAATTTTTATGGTCTTTTAATCACAAGAAAGTATTCAGATGTAGACCTTAGTATGTGAGATGATGATAGGCACCACAAGGGATGCAAGCTTTTCAAACTTGATGGTTGTAAAGTTTATGAAGTTTTTGAACAATGTTGGGGTGTCTTGCAAAGTGGCCAACACATTGTAGACACTAATGGCTAGTAGGTCCATTGATTACCCATTATCCTCTTCCTTTTCATGCGATTTGAAAAATTCTTAAGCATTGCATGCCACCCACTCACATTGAAGGAGCATTGTAGCCTCTTCATCCATGTCATACAAAATATCATCATCTCTTGAAGAAGAATTGAAATGTGAAAAGGTTCTTGAACTTGAAGAAGAATCCATCTGCTAAAAAAGAAAGAACAAAAGTATTTGAAAAAAAAGACCTTAATAAAAAGAACAACAAGAAAACACTAAATCAATGTGAAGAAAAAGAACCTTGGGACAAACTAAACCCTATCGAGAAATGTAAAAATATATATATAATGAAAAAATGGGACTTAAAAAACAATAAACCTCAAATACAAGAACAAGTAAAAAAACAAATGAAAACTTGAACAATACAATTCCAAAAGAGAAAACCATGTTGTGCTTCAAACATAAATTCAACTCTAAAACCCTAACCTTGGTATTTTTCCCCCATAGAATAGTGACATACCAAATCCCAAAATTTAAAAGACCATGAAAACCCCCTTCCCCCCCCCATTTAAAAAACCCACACACCAAACCCAAGTTGTCAAAAACCACCATAGAAAATAGATGAAAAATAAAACAAAATAAAATAATTTAAATAAATAAATAAATATACGAATAGATCTATTAGGTATGCTTAGAGATTGAGTATTATACCTTAAACACTTTGAGTTGGTGTTGATGTTATGCATTCTAAATGTTTGATTTGCAAAATTAGAAGTTTTAAGTGAAAAATTGGCACACTCTTTAAACAAACAAGAAGCTATGTCACATACACATTTCAACCTGCAGTTGAGCTTCACATGTTGTTTGTGTGTTTGCTTCACATTAATTGTAAGAATATTTTTGTCATTGCAAAACATTTCTTCGCATTTAACTCATTTGACATGAGCTTTACTAATATCACATTTACATGATATGTCCTCTAATTTTGAAATTACCCAAAAAAAAAAAAAAGACACTAATTTTTAATTCATTCATCAAAAGTCTATACCTAGTAGTAGATATCAAATGAAAATGTGATATCAATATAAATTTCACACATTTATGTGACTTTGAGAGAATTTTGAGAGAATTTTCCTCTTGCAAGGGTGCATTAAGTTTTGAAGAAATTCTTTTGTCATATTTAGAGATTGTTTTAAAGGATTTCATCATTTTTTGATGCAATTTTCTATTGTATTAGAGTAGCTGTGGTTTTTTCTTTGGAAAAAAAAAAAAAAGCCAAACCGGACATCGATTTCAAGTGAATTGGGGCGGGCACCGGGCATGGGCAGCGTATGAAAATGTTTCGAGATGCCCTGACCGCCTACGGTGGACTGAACAAGACGACACTGGGGTCATGTTCCGCATTAGGGTTTAGGGTTTGGGAGAGTCGCTGTGCCGATGCTCTTCCTGGGGTTCTTCTTGAAGACGGTGTTTTCGCTCTTGGTTGGTGGAGCGATGAGAGTTGTCTGGTAGAATCCTGCAGTGTTCTGTGATAATATTGTCTGCAGTGCGAAGGTCCCCATTAAGCGGGAAAACCAGAGCATTGAGCATTCGTGAGTAAACCGGATTTAATGCGGGTTTGAATCATGTTTACATCGCTTGCACTAGTGTTTGCAAGCAGTTGCCATGCCTACGACAAGGGATGTGATCTGTTGCTCTGGTTGTAGGTTTCTTGGTTTTCTCTGTAGCCAGTATGTTTGGAGGAAAATCTTCAAGGCTTAGGTGTTGTCTTTGAGAATTCTGTGACTATGGGTTTTCATCAGAGGTTGTTGTTGCTACCAGCTTGTACGCACTGTCGTTGTGCCATACTACCCACATCGCTTTCTCTTTCCCGCGCTTTGAACACAGTCTGTCTCTTCTCTATTCAACCTTTAGCTCTCGCCCGGCCCCGCACTGCACCTCCTGCAACGCCAACAATCTCAAGCAAATGGTGGAAGGAAGCAGCACCGTTGCGGGGGTTGTGTCTCGGTTTCTTTTCTCATCAATTCAGTAGTAGAGCAAGAACTAGGGTTGCAACAGCTCAAGCTCGACTCTCCGAAGTCTCTTTCACAGAAGAGTCAGGGCTTGTTTTGACAGATACTGGCAACCAAACTCTAGAAGGAGATAATAGTAAGGCTGTGAAAAAGTTACCGGGTTCGAATATAGTGATCTCTGGACCAGATTTAGGCCGCACTGCGCAAGTGAAGCAAGCTGAGTTCATCAAGAGCAGCAGCAAGGAGACGGAGTGTCCTACTGAAGGATTCCCTGAAATTGCATTAGTTGGCCGCTCCAATGTTGGGAAATCGTCCTTGATAAATGCGATGGTCCAGCGCAAAGAGCTGGCGCAGACCTCCAAGAAGCCTGGTGCATGTCTATCCTTCTGCTTATCCTCCTCCCCTCTCTCCACCCGGCTCTCCCATTATGCAATGTCTCTTACATGATATCATCTTGCAGGTAAAACACAGCTCATCAACCATTTCCTCATCAATAAGAAGTGGTACTTGGTGGATTTGCCTGGCTATGGGTAATTCTTCTTTCTTTTCTTTCTCATATTTGTTGCATGAAATCAACTTTGGATGTATTTTGTACTTATGTTCTTGGAGATCTTCTGCCAAACAGCAAGTACTCAGCTGAATTCTTCCACAGTTGAAAGTCTAACACTCACCACAGTCAGATATTCTGAAGGGCAAGAGAACTTGGAATTTTGTTTTAGCAGTCTTTCTTGTGTATGTGAGGAGGCAGTTTTGAGGATGGATGGGTAGAGCCCTGGGGCATTAGAGTGCTAAAGGAACTCAGTACCACAAAGGTTTTGAGGCTGGGAGAGGGTGGCTGTAATTGCAGGTTTGCAAAGGCTCCAACAGCTATCCGCACTGATTGGAACGAGTTCACAAAAGACTACTTTCTGAATCGAAAGACACTTGTCACAGTGCTGTTGTTGGTTGATGCATGCATCCCTCCACAACAAATTGACCTTGACTGCATGGATTGGCTTGGCCAAAACAAAGTAAGCTTGCATTTGCTTCTCTTGTATCTGGACTTCAGGTAGCAACAGTCTTTTGATTATTTTCCCTCTCCTAGTACATCATGAGCAGAGAGACATTAACTTCCACTCTTCTTACATACTCCTTAATACTATTAGCTTACACTCCTGTAAATCTCTGTTTGTGGCACATTGTAGATTCCAGTCACTATTGTATTCACCAAGTGCGACAGGAAGAAGAAGAAAAAGAATGGGGGGAGAAATCCTGAAGAAAACATACAGGATTTTCTAGAGAAACTGAAGGCTTTCTTCGATGACACTCCACCATGGATCATGACCAGTGCAACAACAGGACAAGGGAGGGATGAACTGATGCGGCACCTTGCCCAGTTGAGATTATTTTGGGATAGTTGAGGGTCTAATACAAACTTGCTTCCACTTCTTTGTTGTTGTAGTCTGTCCTGCACAAGCTGGACTGTTACTTTCTGCCTGGTACACGCTCATTATGTCAAGAGTTGTTTCTCTCAAGCAAGCAATGACAGGAACTGGACATTTTCTTTGTATAATGTTGACCTTGAGAACTAACTTGTACATGGACCAAGTTTTATTGCCTTCCCTGTTTTGATCTAATATGAGAGTGTAGGGCTGTGGATGTGAATGCTGGAAATTGAATGCAAATTGCTAATCAGGATCCTTGTGCTCATGGACTCAAATGCATGGATATAGAGGGCAAATGGTGTTGCAGATCAATTCACATGTTGGAACTGGCTGCCTACCTACAAATACACCTCTGGAAGTATTTCCACTCTGTCCTGTTTGCTGCTATGTCATAAGAGATGTGAACTCTCGAGAACCTTATTATTATCATGTCATCTCTCAGTTCCATTGATGTTCACTCAGCATGGAGTATTGCTTCAGTTTGACAAAGATGCAGTTGAGCCACCATGTTCCAGTCAGTTAATATTCTACTCATCACCACCTTCGCTGTTTTGTTCTGTGAATGTGCACAATCTTCATATCCAACTCCTTCCTAAGAAACTGATGGCCTGGTAGAACATTGAAGGCTTTTTGAGGTTGAATTTTGGGTGGCTGGTCAATGAACTATCCCTTGTGGTGGATTGGAATTCTATCAATTTTCATCAAATCATTTTCATATCTGTCTCTGTCAACAACTCCAGTATTGGCAGTCCAGTCTGGTAATACAACAATTTGTAAGCAACTTCTGAAGAAAATGATCTGAAGAGGGCAGAGAAGTAACTATTTCTACCAGAACCATCATCATTCACTGTAACTGCTCTTTGTAAGAGTCCCTTTATGGTAATTAGTAATCATGGAGCTATAGAAAATCATTAGCAATTTCACTTCTTTTCACTTTGGCATTGAAGAGCACTGATACTTTCTATAAGACAATGTTTGCATGCACCCTTTGGTTCCTCACAAAAGGATCTCACCATCAACACTCTTGTATTGCATGTGCTTTGATGCTGGTTTAAAAGCTTTGATATCTGCTTAGCAAAATTTGACTTTCCTGTGAGTATACTGCAAGTGACACATCATTGTTGCCAAGTAAAGCACAAGAGATCAACACCTAAGCATCTAATTGAAGACTTTACAAGAACTCAGTCAGGTGGCTAGTGGTAGCACCCTTTCTTGTGCAACCAAAAAAAGCCAACCAATTCTTTCCCAGATCCTGCTTTGTAAGCACTGATGCTCACCTTCTCTTGTATTTCTTCTAATTTGTGATGAACATATAAAGCTGCCATAAAATTATGCCTGCTGGTGCACACAGAACCTGCTCTAGTTTCTTTCTTGTCATCCTGATTTGAAAATGGGATCATGCGAGATGTAGTGGTTGAGGTTATCACATGCAGCCATTTCACCTTGTTGCACTGTACCCTTCAATGTTGCTCTGAAATTTCAAGGAGGTGATAAACATAGATAGTGCACAGGTATAACTGTGTTACTCTTACCTTGCGTTGTGGGGCATGTACATGAAGGCAGACATGTTGTGGATTCCCATGGTGTCCACCATCACATCCTTCATGCTGTGTTGAAATTTCCTGCTGGCATAGAGGTAAATGGTGATATTGATTCATTCTGCACCCATTTTTTCCTTGCATGGAAGTGACTGTCTGGCATCAGGTACTTCAAACAACCTTGGTTACATCTGTGAACAACTTTTTGGTGATAGGCTCCTGCCAGGCAACCATGCATTTAGCATGAATAGAACAAGATTGATGCAACATTTAATAGATCATCTGTAATACATTCCCAAAACACAGATGCACTTACAATGAGCATTGTGACTTTGACATTACATTCAAGGCAATGAGCATGCAGAGCAACCTTAGAAACCAGCAGTGGAATCACATGGGTAAGTATAAGGAACTATGACCCTTTTTCCTTTGCTTGCTTATTCACAGTGCTAAAACAATATGTCATTGTGTTGAATGTGCCACCATCTAAGCCATCATCTATACCATTTGTAACCAGAATCATGATTCCAACACAGAAACAAACCAATGAGAGCTTAAATGCATGTTCCAATCATACTGCAGACTTTGGTCAGGGACATGAGAAAGAGTAGTGTTCACTTATCAGTCACAAGACTTGCATTCAGAGGACAACAATTTGTTCCTCTTCTTCACATAGCACAAATTGTTCAAGACAGCAGCTTTTTTTAGGCTCCATATTCACAACACAAATCACATTTCTATAGGTTTATTTCCTCATACTTGCTGATAAGAAGAAAATTTGCCACAGGACATGGATTGAATGGACAGGTTGATTTTCCATGCACAATGTGATGTATAAATAGAAACAGAGCATCGTCTGCCCTCTTTACTGCTGTAGGGAATGCCATAATCATCAGGGGGCCTTATCGATCACCATTTACGCTGCTGTGGTGCCTCCTTCTGTGCCTTGGAAGCATTCCGCTGCAAACAAACAAAGAACTGAGTCCTACTCTTCCAGCTTTTCAAATATGAATTTTTTTTCCAAACAATACAACTTACACTTGATTTGGAATGAGAGATTGACTGCATATCTATGACATTGCTGAGAAATCTCCACAACAACAAATTGAAGGTAACAAATTAATGAGTGGAGTCATAACCTTGTGAGAGTCACTCACAAAGTAGCAGACCATCATCATCTTCATTGTAAATGGCAGTGATGAGCTGCCCCAACTACCCACTGACTTCATCAGCTCCCAACACTGGGTATGTAGACATAAGTAGACCCAAAATCTAGGCAAAGCATTGTTATACAAAATCTGCATCCTGAGTTCCTGTTGCATTCCCAGAAGCAACAGGAAGATTCACTCATGCTGTTGGCTAGCATTCAAGAGACATAGATAATCATAAGAAGGACCCCAAGACCAATGATTTCTATCACCATCTCTGCTTACAATCACTCTGAGTTCCTTTACTTCTTTTGTGGATGAACTCTTCTGCAAGTCAGTCAAATCCATAAAGATCAGAAGAAGCTGCTGGACAAGTGATCACCCAGATCAGCACAAAATGCAAGAAGGTGGTGGAGCATTGCTGTTATAATGGATATGAGGTCAATCTGTATGTGTAGATAAACAGAAGCAGGAACAAATCAGTTGTGATCACATATGATCCCGCGGCGTACTCTCACCATCACAAGCAAAGGGATGCCAAAAAAGAAGAGGAAGAGGGAAGAAAACCGTACTTCCCAGAGCAGTGTGGAAGCAACCACAGTCAAAAAGGCACCTCCCATCATCAGCACAGGACCAACGGCCAAGTTCCATCTTGCAGAAATCATGATTGTTTTCTTGGTCCTCGATCAATTCGCCCTATTTGCAAGCACGCTGTTTACTGTTGAGCTTCTCAAAATCCTCCTTGCAGCACAAATTGACAGAAAACGAATATCATTTGCACAGAAACATGCCACAAACGAAGAATCCAAACCGAAGCAGATGAAAGCAAACTGGAACAGAAAGATATGTGGCCAAAACAAAGCCCTTGCGGCAAAACGATACGTGGCAAACAAGACGAAGCAGAAGAAGAAGAAGATGAGCGCCAAACCCTAGAATAGACCTCAGTCGTTGATCATGCCTATGGAACTGTGAAGAGGCAGAAGATTTGATTCTCAGCTTGTCATGGAGCTTTGAGAAGAAGTTTTGTTCCAGTGTTTTTTGCAGTAGATTGTTCGAGCCTTCTTGCCTCAGTTTACAGAAGGGGCATCCTAGACTGTGGTAGCTATACATTCAGTTGATTCAAAACTTCTTCAGCATCTTCTCATCTTGTATCAAGAACTTGTAGGCTCAAATTGACAGCTCAAAACCTCTAGAGAGAGAGAGAAGAAAACAATAGTATCACATTGCAATGAAGCCCAGATTGCGCATCTGGACTTTTAGAATGGTTGCTGCCTGCATCTTTTGAAAGCACAATTGAGACTTGTTGCTTTGTCTTTTGTTCTTGGATCATAATTTGTTCAAGAGACTGTGTGCCATGTGAGGTCTTATACTTGTGTGCCTGTGAGTTCTCCATTGGCCACAACACATATAATCAAACTCAGTAGACTGTTTTCGTGATGAGCATTGTTGTAATGTGCACAACACTACTCTGAATTTCAACAAGAATTGTGTGATTCAAACTTGTGTTTCATGTGATAACAAGTAGGGAAAGAAGAATTTTGGGGTTTCAATCTCTGTGAGAAAAACAGAGACATCCACACATCTGCCGACAACAACAACCAGTGAGATCATCAAACAAACATCAAGAGACAAGGACTGTAACATGTGAGACATTGGTACAAATGCACAGCAGCTGCTGCTCTGAAACCAAATTGTTGTGCCCCCTGAAATAATTGTCAATGTCAACAAGTGTACATAACTCACAAAGAAGATAGCACCTCAGGAGAGAGGCATGGAAGAAGGCTTCATTCCTTGATATCCTTCAAGTATTCTAGCTCTTCAGAAAGTTGTCAAGATTGTGAATCTGATTTCCAAGATTCTCAAATTGTACATCCCCAGAACATCATGACATGCACTGCAGTGATACCACAAGCATGTGCAAAGGAGGAGCCATATCACAGCTCTCATCAGGCTTGAGATCTTGGGTCATTAGCTAGAAATAAAACAATGCAGCAATTGTGTTTCCTGGGAGACATTATGAAGGGATTTGCTTTCAACTTCTTCGGCTACAGATCTTGATGTAGCAATATACTTTGGCTTGCAAGGTCTGATCTTGGGGTGTGGTGAGGTTTGATCGTGGTGGATAGAGATGCTCTCTTCTTCTCTCCAGTATGTTTCTAACAACCAAGCGTTTTTCGGCGTAGTAGACCTAGCTTTAGGAGCAAGAGGCCTTTACCTGTTGAAGAAGTCAAAGTTGTTGACTCTTCAAATTGCTCCAGACAATTGGTTTTCTTGTTGCCAAGTGCATCTTTCACAGATTTAGCTCTGCTGCTGCTTGCTTTTTGCAACGCTTTGCCTCCATGAAGAATCCTCAAAGTGCCTGCAGAAAAAAACGTACACACCAAGTTTCAGGTTTAGGTCTTTCTAAGAAATGCTCATACTAATCCTTGGAAGAGCTTGGTGCTGCTGATGTCTGGTATATATATATGTATATGTGTATATCATCAGGCAGGAAATCTTTTGGAGATGAGGTGCATAATTTGCATTTCTAGAATCATTGAAAAATCAGACCCAAAATTCCAATTTTCAGCTTTGGAGTCTGCATCTTCACCATCTGGTATAGCACCTTGATGCCCCGTGCATGCCTGTTGTTAAGGTATAGTTCACATCTAGTTGATGACACATGTGAATTGCATAAGGAGCAGAAGAGAATGGGGTTTGACAGATTGATGAGTGGGAGGACAAGGACGAGGATGAGCACAACTCCTATCATGAATGTATTACCTGATTCAGAAGCTGATTCAGAAGCTGATGCTGCAGCAGTAACTCCTCCTGATGATGGCACATCTGCCACTGCATTGCCGTTGAAGCATTTCTTGATTTGAAAACAAGCAAAATCCTTACCTGCAAAGCGCATTATCCTGATTCCAAGAGTATGATGATTATCATCATTGTCAAAGGATTCACAACAGCTTGATTCATCCCCACCATGCCCATCCAGTGGATTCTTGGAGGAAGTGTCTTCGGTGCTCGGTAATGATTTGGAAGCTGCAAATCTCTTTGAAGAATTAGCAGCAGCAGCAGGATTACAAGCTCGTTGCTGTTCTTGAGAGAAGCTTTTTTTGTCAAAAAAATTGGTCTGAGATGCTGCTGCTGCTGTTTCCAATGTTGCTTGGCTTGCTGGTAATGGAGCTTTCCCAACTGTTGCACTCTCTGCCTCCTCGTGTCTGAGCTCTTCTTCATCAAATCCTGTCCCTTGGAACTCTTCAAGAGTTGACTTTCTACAGGCCATTTCTTGCATCAACTTTGTTGACTTCATCTGCTCAATAATATGCCCAGAGCCCACCTCCTCAAAAAGTTTAGAAGATGGTGAGCTCGGGAAGGAAAAGAAAGAATCTGGGTCTGGATCTTGCTCCTCTTTTTCTTCTTCGTCTTCTATCCGAGCTTCACAATCCTGAATTAAATTACCACAAGTGCTGTTGCTACTGCAACAAAGATCACTGCACTCCTTCCCTGCTGATATAATTCTGATTCGTAAGCAGCTTGTTGGGCAATCCAACCAACCCTGATGAGGATTCTTAGAATCCTTACCACTTTGTGATAATGGTAGAAGTTGTTCTCCTACATTGGCCAAAGAATCTTGTTCTCCTTCCTTGCTCCTTACTCCATGATCTGGTGCCAAATCTGCTCCTTGCCTGCTGCATCCTAGTTTCTGAGCTACATTGCCACTGTCCACATCTTGAAGCTTCAAATCATTGTTTTGTGAATTGGTTGTGGAACTTCCATCTTTTTGTTCTTCAGAGTTTCTGGGTGGTGTTCTCTGAAGTTCAAGAGTGGTCCTACAATCCTCCCTGGAGCTTGTCGTCCTCCTATTCCTAAGAATGTCAGGAGGAGGAGGAGGAGGAGCATTGCAGCAGTTTGGCTGATCTTGGCTTGATTCTCTAAAAAGCTCAGCACTAGTGCAACATGAACCAGCACATCCTGGTATTGCTGAAGAAGAAGAAGTTCCTCCTCCTCCTCCTCTTCCGTCGTCTTGATCAGTTTTGTAGCTTGCAGGAACTACTGCCCTTAGTTCAAACCCTGGCACACAGCTGAGGTTAGCTCCTCCTTCGTCTTCACGCTCAACTTCTCCTTGTCCCTGTTTCTTCTTCAGAGTCTCAGTCGGGGGGATTTGCAGGGGCCTTGTAGCAGCCAGGCAAGCAGCGGATTGCCTGGCTGCATTCACTACAGATGCCCACCTGCTGCTGCTGCTGCTTGTTGCTGGAAAACAAAATTCAAAGAGCGACTTCTGATCTGTATATTGCGCAAGCTCGTCCTCATGGTAATACATCCCGGGTTTGAAGAGATCTACAGTTCCGGGATCCGAATCCTCAGAGCTCGTCTCAGCAGCTGCAACATCGGTCTCGTCCTGTTCCTCGTCCTGTTCCTGTTCCTCTTCCTCCCCGAGTGTAATGTCGTTCTCTTCGGGGACGCAGCTCGCCAGGGCATAACCTCCTTGCAGCTCCTGCAGCTCATCAGGCCTATTCCCTGATGAGGTCTGGAAGTTATGCGAGCTGTCGTTCTCGTTTAGGAACAGGAACGTGTCTCGAGCCGCGGCTTTGGCAGCGGACTCGGCGTAGGATTTGGCGATGGCATCAAGACCATCATGCTGCTTCATCATAATAGCGTGTTGCTCGAAGCCTTGAGGTCGGATGAAGGGCGTGCTGAGATACGACGCGAAGGAGATCTCAGCCGGGGACTTAGTCTCGTCGGAAGATGTCTTGCAGAGGATGGAGGAGAGCAGGTTAGTGACGTGCGCGGACAGGATATCGGAGGAGTTGTTACCCACCAAGGAAGAACGTCCTCGTCCTCGTCGTTTACAAAACAGCGACCCCAGCTGACCCATCTCCCCCACCTCGGCGGAGGATCGCGACGAGTCGAAGCTCAAGGTTTTGAAGAGGGAGTTGGTGGAATTGCGACTGTTCCTACTGCTGCTGTAGCTCATGCGCGCGCTACTAGCTCTCGAGTCTACATGGTAGCTGCATTCTTCTTCTTCTTCCTCCTCCTCCTCCTCCTCCTCCTCTTCTTCCTGCTCAAATTCCTCCAGGTGCTCCAACGCGCTCGATGCGCACAACCCCATCGCGACGCACGCAAACAACAAATCGCCCGAGGTGGGGATCTGTGTGCTGCTGCTGCTCCTCCTCCTCCTCCTCCTCCTAGTGCTCAGCAAACCTCGAACATACAGCCACAAACCTTCACCCCATGACTGCAAAACGAGCTTGCTTTCTCAAACAAGGAAATAAGCTTCAAGAGCAGAAGAGAGATTCACAATTCAGGTCCCAGAAAACGAACAAAAAAATTCGACAAACACGGAGACAAAATCGTCATCTCCATAAACACTGTTCATCATCTTGCTTGCAACTTCTAGGGATTTGAATCAAAACCCTTCGACTTGCTTTGCTGGTCTCTCTCCAAGTCATATCCAACAAAGCCAGCCTCACACAAGTTACTGAATGCTGATGTACTTCTCCAGCAACTAGCTCATGCATCAAGTTTGAAACTTCAAGTGGTCCAGCCCTGCACTGAGAGACTGCTGCCAATAACTCCCATTTGCAGCAAATACAAACCGATTTGAAGGCATTATGTGAGATTCTTGCTGCTCATCATGTCAGCTAAAAGCCCTCCTTTCTTCTAGCGTCAGCTTAGTGCTACCTAAGCTTTGAGGTACCTGAGAGAGAGGTCCATGACAAGTTCCAATTCTTCTTCTTCTTCTTCTAGTGTCAGCTCAGTGCTACCTTAGCTTTGTGTACCTGAGAGAGGTGTCCATGACAAATCCCAATTTTCCTCTTCTTCTTCTTCTTCTTCTTCTTCTAGTGTCAGTTCAGTGCTTGCTAAGCTTTGTGTACCTGAGAGAGAGGTCCATGACAAATCCCACCGCCATAAATTCTTCCAGCTTCATACATTCCAAGCTCTCTACTCCCCCCCCCTCCCCACCTCTCCTATTCCTTCCTTCATCTAATCTCCACAACACAAACACTTACAGCTTCCTTTTTGTCATGAGAAACCTACCAGCAAAAACCCATCAGCATTTCATGGCTGCTGAAAAGGAAGTTGTGAAAAACAAATAACACAAGTTGAGCCAAAATAAGGAAAAAAAAACCAACCCAAGAAATAACTCTGGATCTTCGAAAAACTGGAGATGGTGATGAGCATGTGAGCACCAGTGGAGGAATCAAACGAGAGGAATTTGATGAGATTAAAAAAACTATGGAAAAACCAATCAACCTATCTGTCTTTGTGTTTTAGTTGAGGTTCAGATGATAGCAGCCACCACAAGTAGCCAAACCTTTTTACCCATGTTTTCCAATGCATGTTTTCACCATCCCACTTTCATTCTTTGTGGTAGAGTATTCATCTGCTACTACTACTGGATTCATTAGTGGATACAATTTCAATGTGGAATCTGGGATTTTTCTGAATATATGGATTCTCTCTCTTTTACCCAATGTTTGCACCATACCCCCTTTCTTTCTTTCTTTCTTTGTAGAAGAAGCTACTATTGGATTTGTTATTGGACACAATATTTCAATGTGGAAAATGGATTTTCTTTGAAATCTTGGGATTCTCTCTCTCACACATCCACAAAAATACAAAAGAAAGAAAGAAACACCAACACCCATGACATACGAGTACCAGCATGATTAAGGTAGGGGGTACACCAAAAGATCTATGGGTGCATTATTATTTTCCAGGTCATGATAGCAGCTGGTAAGAACTATGAACCAACTTATCAGTGATGCTCGTGGTATGGTAGTACCATGTTGGGAAGGTGGGTTGGTGACAAGCTTATCCATTTAAATTCATTGAAAAATGTCTACATTGCATTTTTATTATTACAAAGCCAGAGGTCATAATTGTATGACAGGAAGTATAGTATTGGGTCTTTTGTGTGTGTGTGTGCGTGTGTGTAAGAGAGAGAGAGAGAGAGAGGCCGCACACATGCACTTAAAAGAGGTGATTTGATGCTTATGATTCCTTACTGAAAAGCTGATTTCCCAATTGTCTCTTTGGTGTCTTTGGTGTGGTGTGCTTGTGTGTGTGTGTGAGAGTGGTGATTGTCTAATTAGCAACTTTTTTTCAGGCCACTGTCCTTCTGGGTTGGTGTGGATCTCTATAGAAAAGTGATGGTTATGATGATGACCACATGTAGCTGGGTTCATTTTTGCAAGGACAAAGCTTGGTGAGGGGGAGAGGAGCAAAGGATTGGTTGTACAAAGAGTTTTCCTTTTTGGTTTCTTTCTAGACATTTGGGTCTTTGTTTTGTCCATTTGTTTCCATTTGTCTGATGTGGTGTTCCCTTGGCAAACCCAACAACTCATTCATTATCTCGAGGCCTCAATATGTGTGCATTGGGTTGGTGAAGGTTGTAAAACATTTGCTTCACAAGTGCATCCAAAAAGCTTTTCCATACAAGATTTTCTTTGTGGGCTGTGTTGTTGCATCTCTGCTTTTACCTTGAGGAGGCCCCCAAGTGGTTAAAAAAACACTTGTTTTGTGAATCTGCTCATTACTAACATATTACAATGCTGTCAAATTTCTGGGTGGTGCACAATTATCCAGAGCTAACACCTTGTACATGTTTATATTCCTGGCCCAGTTCTTATACTTATACATCTTCTAATGAAGTTTGAGATAGTTGGCCTTATTGTCCTCCTTCAAGATCCTACATGAACACTTACCAGACTGTTGGATCTAGTGAATTGCTTAAAAAAGGTCTCATACCTTCTCTTCTTTCTCCATCTTTTTGGCGTATTCTAGCTATTTTGAGCAAATGCAACAAGGTGAAAATGTAGTTGGAGATTTGGAGGCAGACAATTGCCCATGAGTGGAGAAATACAATGCAATTGAAACTTCTGGTCTTGTATATCTAAACTCTATAAGCACTAAGTGATACTCATAGATCATTGAAGGAACAACATCAACCCTCAAACTAAGCCTCCATTAAAACATAAAAAATGTCACATGATAAGCTTCACACACCCTACATATCAAGCCATTATTTCCATAGAACTCATGTCAAGTCTCTTTGAGCATTCAACTTCCAAACAAGCCCTAACTATATAATAACAATTCAATTTCATGAAACCAAAATACGTGGATGTTTCCTCCACCATTTACAATTCCACATTACCACCTCTAGCTTGGCACATGTCATGTACTCGAGAGTTGAAACACACATGGTGGACATTGCATGCCCCTAAACCACAATAATCCTCCACATTTTCTAAAATCTTGAATGTTGTACATCTTGACTATTGTGTTTGCAACATCAAAGCGCAAACATGGGGACTCATATCTTCATCTCTACCATAAGCTTTCATAATCAATGGAGACAAAAAAATCATGTCACTTGTCAAAATGATCTCTTGTGCTTTTTCAAATTTGTTGCAAGTTCCTTTTTGCTCGTAATTAATGATTTCGCAATATTAAACATTCCATAGACATGAAATTTCTTTGGAAATGGGGAAAACAAAACTATAATGGGAATAGTGAATTTAATGATTTTGTTAAGTGTACTAGGAGCTACAAGTGGCAAGGTGAAAGAAAAGGAAGGCATGGCCATGCAATGTGCAATAGGGAAATTTGTATTGTCACAACCTTTGCCCCAAAAAAATCCTAACTTAGAGAAGGTCAAAAAGGTCGAACTTTGAAAAATAAAAACTCTTGTCCAAATAAAAAGAATGTTGACTTGCGAGTTTACTCCAAATACGCTGAAAATGGAACATATAATAGCACTAATAGCAATATCCATGAACACAAAATCTAAGATTTGAAAGCCATGAGGAAATGAGCAAGGGCTCTCATGCTTTAGTGGTGATGCATAGTTACAACTCTCCTAGTTGCATAGGAGGGTTACCGTAGTACCTTGGCCATTTCAACACATGTTTGTCGAATAATTAATTAATTTTGTAAAATTCATTTCAACAAATGGAATATTCATAAATATTCACTATTATCCTTCACAATATTTTTTGAAATTTTCAGCATTTCTGAAAATAATATATCTAGTGTCGAATTGGCCAAGGTACTACTAGGGTATTGTCTAATCTCTATTTAGAAGTGTGCAAAATACATGTAAAGCACTTGCAGAAATTTTGTAAGGTATTTGAAGGATCTTATCGTGAAGGTATGTAAACGCACCAAGATCCCTTCCTCTCTTAAGGAGTAGGCATAAGAACCCTCCCCTACTATTCCTCAAGATCACATATGTTTTACATACCTTCACGATAATGTTCACCTCATGCTTTACTGTGGAAGGCTCATTAGCAAAATGCGGGGCTGGACTTGCTAGGCCCCTTAATTTGGGAATGCCCCCAACATAGGGCTTCACCCTACACAAAATACACACACTTAGATTTTTTATGAATGGATTTACATTTTTAAAAATCTTCCCATTGATTTTCTACACTACACTTGATCTTCAGCCAAAAGGTCGAGAAAGGTATCCCATTGATTTTCTGGAGAACATAAGAATTCTTGCATTTCTATGAGACAGGAACTGGTGGCGTTTTTTTGTCTAATAGTGGCAAGACCACAACTTCTTCAATGGGCCTTGATTTGGAAGATTGTATTCCTCCAACATGGGTCTTCAAGGCTCGAATCTTCTTAAGTTGGGCATGGGCATATTGTGCCACGGGTGGATGGGCTTTTATTTGGACCTTTGAGTCATCTATGTCTCAAAGATCTTAACTCCAAATGCTCGATTATACAAGTTATTCTTATTTAATTCTTACTTTGATACAACACACTCCAAATGCTTGATTATACAAGTTATTTATTAATTCTTACTTTGATACAACACATTTCAAATGCTTGATTATACACGTTACTTATCTAATTCTTATTTTGATACAACACACTCCAAACACTCGATTATACAAGTGACGTATCTAATTCTTATTTTGATAAACACACTCCAAATACTCGATTATACAAGTCACGTATCTAATTCTTATTTTGATACAACACACTCCAAATGCTCGATTATACAAGTTGCTTAGCTAATTCTTATTTTGATACAACACACTCCAAATGCTCGATTATACAAGTTACTTAGCTACTTCTCACTTTGATACAAACACACTCCAAATGCTTGATTACCGTAGTTAACAAAAAGATTGCTTCTCAAAAAGATCACAATTTGGATAAATCCCATCACTTTTTAATGTTATTGTGATTTTTCGTTAACAAAAAAATCACTACAGCTGGATTAAATTTCAAAAAAATCGCCCTTGGAAATGCCACTTCATTGTAGGAGTGTGGTGTGAAAAGAGGTAGTCTTGACTCTGGTTAGACCTGTGCTTCTGGGTTCCCTTGTGTCAAGTAAATCAGTGTGACGGCGCTCCATAATGGACTGCATGGATTTGCATGGCTCTTCCTTTGAGCTGTGCATCGGAATGGGTATGGCGGTTGGTATTGATGAAGTCGGACGGCAAGACGACGAATCCCGGGGATCGGATTGGATCAACTGGAAACATTTTGGAGAAGCTTCGGGAAGAAGCTGGGGACTTCGGAGGGAGGAGAGGATTTTGAGAAGATAGATAGGAGATGGCAAGGAAGATCAGGCAGTCAGTACAGTTGGTGAGGAAATAGATCGGGATTTCGGGAGAAGGTGTTAGCTGGTTGTGATTTTTTTCCGCTGCGATCGATAATCAGCTAGTACCAGGACTATGTTTTGATGATGTTCAAGTAGTTCCACAGTGCTGGTAGATTTTGGTGAGCAACAGAGAGGATGTGGGTGCTTGTGCTGTCGGAGGAAAAATGTACATATCAGACTGGGAATGAGGAAATGTATTGATTTCTGTTTGTTGTTTTGTGTGAGTGGACTCTTTTTGCTGAATGAGTATTGGGTTCATGTTGGGATGCAATTCGATCACGGAGCTCAACAAGCCGAGCTCCTGTGTTGGGTCTCTGGGTTGTGTGTGTGTGTGTGTGCACTCTGGTGGGTTTGTAGTTCAGACTAGATGTGCTCATACTAGGACAGTGGCGAGAGGAATCCGATTGTCTTCTGGGTTCCCTTCTTTTTTGGTCATAGGAGATTCTCGAGATTCTCGTCGATTCTGGGTTCTGTGGAAGTCTCCGATGAAGTCTCCGATGAAGTTTTCGATTGTCGTGCCGCATGCGGAGTCCGCGGCGGAGTTCGTGGCGGAGTTGAAGACATCCGTCGTGGAATACCATACTTGGTCGTCACTTGTCATACTTGAAAAAATGAAGCGGTTCTTACTGACAATCCCCGAAAACAAGAAATGGGTGGAAGCTCAAGAGAAGCGTCACAAAGCCGAACAGAACGTTAAGGACGTTTCACGCTTGGTTCGTCGTGAAATGTTTCCAGAACTTCACCCTGAAACTGTCGAGTTGGGCTCGGCAGCAAGCTCAGGTTCTGCCCCGAAGGAGATCGTGATTGAGGCTCGTCAGCGGCAACTTCACCGTACATTGATGAAAGAGCTCTTGAAATCCTTTACAACAACAGGGAAGCAGACCATTGCTCTGTATCGTACAAGGACTTGGGAGCAGAAATCGGAAGCCATATTTTTTTACTTTCACAAGTCTTTAGGAAACATGGACCAAGAACTGACATGCTCTCTCTTCTCGATCAACGTCATGACCTTTCAGAATTGGATCAAGCAGAAAAGGTATTTCGGTAAATGGGTCCACTATGTTGAGGCTTTTAAAGTCTCTGACATCCTGCGACGTGCCTGCCACATATCGAAAGGATTACGAAGATGTGGACGCTTCAAGCCAGGTGCAGATCGATTCAAAGTTTCGCAATTCCACTCCAGGTCATCAGTACGTCTCGGCCTTATCTGCCGGTACTCGTCAAAAGAATCGGAACGCGGCCGGGAAATCTGACAACATCACATATCTTCTCCAAACAACCAAGACTGTCGGTTCTGGAAGAAAAGTGAAATACACCCAGCAAGAAGAATTCCTTATCTCGACTGTGGTGATGAAATGGGAGACAGGCAACCCATTGAGCAAGTCAGCAGCCTACGATCTTCTAATCTCTACGTTTGGTCATGAGCAGGAAGCGGAACACACTGAATGGGAGGTGAAGATGAAGATCCATTTGGGGCATATATCTCCAAGCCTTTCGCAATGGGTCGCCAGAGTTCTTGAGAGACATCGGTTTTCGATTCGGAAGGAATCAATCTCCCAAACAGTTCCTGTCAATTGGTTACAAATTTGTTTGGATGCGTGTGCCTTGATCTGTAGCATCATGCGATCTGCTGGTGTGACCCGTTTGGTCAATGCCGACGAAATGTTTCTTCAGTTCTATCCGAAAGAAACCCATTTGATTGCTCCAACGAATGCACGACAAGTCGGCTCCAACCGAGCCGAGGATGCCAAGAAAGGGTGCACTATGATGGTGGCATGCGAGATGTTCCAATCTCAAATCATTGCCCCTATGATTATCATGACTGGCCAGCCTGACGGGACGCTTTCAAGGCGATTCTCTTCTTGGGATGGGCCTAACAAAGTCACGTTCCATCCAAAGCATTGGATGGACAAAGACGGGTGTTGCACTTACTTGGAATATTTGGCGTCGTGTTATCCAGGCGAGAAGGTTGGTTTGATTTGGGACGCGGCTTCTAGCCATTTCTCAAATCAAGTCAAAGAGAAAGCTGCTGACCTGAACATCACTTTGGGAGGTATTCCTCCTGGGTGTACTAGTTTGATTCAAGTATGCGATCTGATCGCCAACAAACCGATCAAACAAGCCTTCAAGACGCGCTACGTCTTGTGGAAGATTGCCTCTGATCCTGGTCCTGGAGGCAAATACAAGGTCGATCGAAAGGACGTCATTTCTTGGCTCGAACAATCGATCGAAGATGTAAATGCCCGCATGTCGACTCGCTCAGAGGTTGCAAAGGCCTTTGTTACCTACGAGCAGGATTTTCGATGTGCAAATCAGTTTGCACTGGCTGAATACTTGGCGAAACACGAGGAGAACGGTGTATATCAATCACTAATCGACAATCAGCGATCTTTGGACCTGGAATAAAGCTTTTCCCACTTGTTTTAATTTTGAAAATGGTGCGTCAAAAGTTCACAAAATAATCACAATTTCTGGTCAGAATCGGTCACTTTTAATGTTAACTCAATCGCTATTTGAAAATGCCTCAATTAATCTTTTTGTTAACTACGGTATACAAGTTACTTATCTAATTCTTACTTTCATACAACACAATCCGTGTACCTCAGACGACGAAGATACCTCGTTGGATCAAGTACACACTACACACCTTCCAATGGACATCTCAGAAATTAATGTATGTGCAGTGCTTATTACTTTGAGATTGCCAGTGTACTACCATCTACATGTCTGCTGCAACTCTGTGTTTCTCTTGGAGTAAACACCTTGAAATGGTCACCTTCCGATTGTAAGTAAGATAAGTTCCTCTGAAGAAGTTCCATATATACCAAAACCAGGGATACTCAGATGGAGTTTGGTGGGTGGGAGAGCATACTTGCAATATTAATTTGTGTTGATTTTTCTCTTTGAAAAATTTGAGAATTGTTTTTCTTCCACTTAGGTGCACATGTCAAAGGTAACCAAGCACCATCTCCTTGCAAAGATAAAATGATTTCTAAGAAAACCCATAAGCTTGACTTGGATATTTTAGTCACTTTTGCCATGATGCTTTTCTGTGGTATCTGTCTAGAAGGGAGGCTAGTTGTTGGGAGGCAAAATAATTCTTGCACACACAATTGCTGCTCAACAAATTTTGGAAACAAAAAAATTGGCACTCAGCATTTTATTTTATTTTTTATCACTGGCAAAAAATTCGCCGAAAAGAGAAATTAAAAATCTAAATTTCAAAAAATGAAGTGATTTTGGAGGGTTTTAATAGTCAGATGTGAGGGAACCCAAAAAACAAAAAACAAAACAAAAAAGTAAAATTAGCAAGATTTCTATATTTGGTTTTCAATGTGTAGCTAAAAAATATAGAAGAATTGGTAAAAGATTTTGTACTTTGTATTGTTGGTTTATAGCCAGATTTGGCTAAATCTTCCTAGGGACAATAGCCACTTTTTTCTACCTCTTCCTATGGATGATGATGCTCACTTTTCACTGCATTAAGAAAATCCTTTCAGAAAAAACACCGTTGGCAATGGTATGTCAGATCTGTGATACAAAGTCTGGTAGATGCATGAGAATTGTCAGAATTTTGGGTGGTATGACTTATAAGTGCACATGAACTAATTAAATTGACAGAGCTAGCTAGTTTCCCCCCCCCCCCCCCCTCTCTCTCTCTCTCTCTCTCTCTCTCTTTGGAGTGAGTAGAGAGAACAAATTAGCAGCAAGTCTAATAACACAACAACAACAACACAAAGGACAAAAACAACAGCAAAAATGACTCCTTTTAAGTTATCTGAAGACTTAGCATTGCACACCCCCCCCTTATGCCAGTCTGCTGCAACTCAATCATGGGATTGTCTAAGGCTCAAGAAATCAATCAATATCTTTGTTGCTGCAAAAATGCTTGAAGCCCACCACCATCAGATGGGAATTGTGCTGTTGCTACTCTCTCTATGACCCCATCCATCAATCTGGTAAATCAGGGCCACAACTGAACTGATGGATGAGTCAGAAGTCATAACAGGCTTTTTCAATTGGATGGTGTGCTGGTGGCTGTTGGTTTCACTTTGGACCCCCTCTCCCTGCTGATTCTGGAAGTACTCATCAGCTTTGGGCATGAGGATGTCCACTGTCACCTGCACCAGCACAAAACAGGTGCAACATAATAACAATAATAACAATGATAATATATATATATATATATATATCATGCTCAAGTCAATGGATCAGGAGTTTTTCAGAGAGAGAAAGGTCCCAAGTGGAGGAGGAAACAACTTACAGTTAAATTCACCATAGTTAGACCATAGCTTCTTCTTCTTGTATGTTGCCAATCTAATATATTCTACTTTTCTCTCTGAGCTCTAGCCAAATTTGATCTGAGTCCTCTTGTGGATGATTGCCTCTCCACCTCTGGTTAATTACCAAGCAGTGCACCAGTCCTGTTTATGGACTGAGTGGATGAAACCTGGAATGGGTTTTTTCTTTTAAATTTCTTCCATTGTCTCCTTGACCCCGAATGGTCATTCCTACCTTGGCTTCCTACCCATCCCCTTCCCTCTTACCTACCCCCTCCTAGCTACCTCCTTCTACTACCAACCTCCCTCCCCAACCACAAAATACATGCTATGTGATGATCTTCTTTTTCTTCGTTGTAACAACAATGCAAGCACCAAGAACTCACTTTGGTGATCTTCTTTTTCTTTGTTGTAGCAACAACACAAGCACCAACAACCCGCATAGGTGATCTTCTTCCTCTTCATTCCAACATGCGACCACCAACAGCCTGCATTGGTGATCTTCTTCTTCTTCATTGTAATGCATGAACACCAACAACCCACACTAGTGATTATCTTCTTTTTCATTGCAACAATGCATGCTACAATTTCCTCCTTCATTAGCCTAAGTGACCTATCCCCCATAATTACACCAATTTTGTTTTGGATGAACTATGGCTTATCCCACTTATTGAATTTGTTGCAATCAAAGAGGTTCAGTCAAACTTGTTTCCTTCCCCACCCCTTTAATCATCAATTTCTATTCCATCCATGTACCTACCCTACTCACCTAGCTATCAAGCTACCCCATTCACCCACACTCACCCAAGCAACCTAACTTTTCATTTTTTCCAAAAAAAATTCTTTCTTTTCTACCATGGCCACCACCATTATCACAACAACAAAGAGCTCTACCGTCATTGTCATTGTTGCCACAAGTTGTGGGCTATTGAAGGTAATGTAACAAGGTGAAGGTGTGAGGATAGTTGTGGGGTGAGTAAAGGTACGACGTGGTTTTGTCAAAGATATAGTTATGAGGTGAAGGTGTGAGATGAAGGTATGTCTTTTGTCTCTGTGTCTATGCTTAGGTTATTGCGGTCCATTTGCTTTTCTATGCATTCTAAAGAAGATATTTTTGGTTGTTCTATTTCTTGTAGAAGGCAACTTCTTTCCTATTGCATTTGTTGTTTAGGGCATTCATTTGTTGTTTTTCTTTTTCAAGAAGATGACAATGAGCCCAATTGTCATCTTTTGGTTGATATGTTTGCAGAATATGATGCGAAGCCTACTATGCTTGTCTTCATTTTCTTTCTTGGTTCTAAAAAAGTCAACAATGAATTGGGCTTGTTGTTGTCTTCAAGTTTTTTTTGTTGTTATTTTAGAGAAGACGATGATGAAATGGCTTGTCGTTGCCTTTTTTCTTGGTTCTACAAAAGATGACAATGAGGCTCATCGTCATTTTCTAGTTTTCTTTGTTGTTGTGTTGCATAAAACGACGATGTTTTTCTTGGTTAAAACGATGACACATGGCCAAAAAAAAATTTAATCAAAGTTTTGACAATGATGTTTTAGCCTTTTAAAATTCAACTTAAGTATATAACTAATTATTTAAAATAATATAATTCAATTATATACATATATATTTCTTTAATTATAGAGCCTTTAAACCTTTAAATATAATCAGCAACATTAGTTGTTGTTGCAAGTAGTGGCAACAACATTGATCAACTTTGATATTATGGCAATTGTTAATACTACAAGTTGTTTGCATGTATAAGAAGATTGCAACAAGTTGCAACAAGTAAGTTTGCCATCCCATTTTGTATATTTTTTACAATGGTTTATTCTTGGGGGAGCTTCACCCCCTTAAGAGTGACCATTGATGGTTATCATCACCATTGCTGAAAAGCTTCAATTATTTTTTCTTTTGAATTGATTATCGTCGAAGGAATTGTGTGTTTTATTTATGACGTGCTTGTGTATGAAAATGAAATTGTTGAACTAGAAGTAGATGAAAGAACAAAAAACATTAATTAATCATTGTTTATTTTTTGGGATTACACATCCTCAAAAGAAACCTAGATGCCAAGGAAGGGCATCAATTAACAATAATCATTAACAAATGAATGCTATAATAAATGAGGAATAAATTAAAGAAGAGGAAAAAATTGTCATATATACAGTTGTTCTTGATGTTGAATCTCTTATGATGAATTATGTGTTTTACATGTTAGGGTCTTAAAAGAATTTAATGTAACATAGACATTTTGAAGAAAAAGTTTCATCCCATCTTCACTCTCTATTCGATAGTGGGGATGGGTTTTTTTTTTGACTATTTTTTTCCAAACAATGCTTGTATGTTTAAATATGTGTTTTTCCCACATAATCCCAAACAATACCCAAAAATAATGGGTGTAGGTTTTGATTACAATACCTTCATCATGTTTACAATCCATTTGTTGGTTTGATTATAATACCCTCATATTGTTTACCATTCACTTATTGGTCTAATTGTAATACCTTCATGGTGTATAAATGAATATTTGATTTTTTGGGGCAATATTCACATCCATTTAATAATGATACTATTTTTGTAAGGGTTGAAATGACTTTTCATGAAGGTGATCATGGAAAAATCCCACCAAAACATGTAATGAAAAATGTAGATTGGGTGCATGAAGGGTCAAGGTGGGTGTGTACATTTTATGCATGCATTAATAGTAATACAACTAAATGGTTGTTTCACTAACATTTAGACAACATACATGGGCTTTACATGGAAATAGGTAAATTTGGCCATCTTTCTACTTGTCTTGGGGGGCAAAGATGACAAAACCATCATGCCATGAATGCTTGCATTTTGAGCAACTTTCAAGCATAACAAACTTGTAATGAAAAGAATGTAATTGATTGAATGAAAAAAAAAGTTAAAACCCAAGTGGGATTGACTTCAAATTGAAACATAACACTTCAAAGAAGTTTAACAACTTTTATTAGTAAAAATAGTTTTTAACAAATAATTACACATCATCAGCATACTTATGTGGGAGGTAGGGTTTATCTTATGTAATGCCTTCTCACAAATTGAAAAGGATGATGATCTTGTTGAAACAATTATAGTGAGTAAGGTTGGTTCCACAAAGTTTTTAAAGCTCACATGGGATGCCTACAATTGGAATTCCAAATTCACCAACAGCAAGAAAGAAAAGGAAATGATTTGTGACTAGTAAATTTTGCAATGAATATGATGTTTAGCTAGGAAGAAATGGAGGTTTCGCTAAGAGGTAAAGGTTTAACCAAAAAATATAAAAGTTTTGCCAAGTCATAGAAATTTAATTAAGAAATAGAGATATTTGGCAAAGAAATAAAAATATTTAACCAAGAAGTATAAAGGTTTTGATGAAATGTAAAAATAAAGCCAAATAATAAAAAAAATTAACTAGGAAAATAAAGAGGTTTTGCCAAGGGAAAAGAAAAAATTGTTAAAAAATAGAGGTTTAGCCAAGAAGATTTATTTTTTTGCTAAAAGTAGAGGTTTAGCTAAAAAACAAAAAGGTTTTTATCAAAAGGTAAAGATTTTGCCAAGAAGAGATAAAGGTTTTGCCCAAAAATGGAAGTTTAACTAAGAAAAATAAAGGTTTTGCTAAGAGTTGAAGTTTAACCACAGAAAAAAAAAAGGTTTTGCCAAAAGGCAATGGTTTAGCAAGGAAAATATAGGGGTTTTTCCAAGCAATTGAGGTTTACCATGAAAAGATATTTTTTTGTTGAAAGGTAGAGGTTTAGCCAAAAATAATAAAATTTTTGCTAAGAAGTAAAGATTTAGCCAATAAATATAAAGGTTTTGCCAGCAATGAAAAAAAAAACCCATGAAGTATGATTAGAAATGAATTTTGATGTAAGTTTTTTTTAGTAGTCATTTAATGGTTGTGGAAACTTCTTCAATGGCAATGAGGTGCTTTTATAAAATGAGATAAAATTCAAACAAAAAGTTTGGCTAATAGCATGGATGGAAATATATGGATGGGGATTCCAACTTAAAAAAGAAAGGTTGTTGTCAAATGTTGAAGGTAATCCAATCATCACAAGACATATAATGATAGATGTGTAGGAGAAACATGGAGAATGTATTTCATTATGAAGAAATTAAAAAAGCTTTTGGTGATGTGGGCTCCATGTTTCATGGAAAGAGGTGCCAAAGGATAGATGTTGGGCTATTCATTTGCTGTTTTTGGTGTTTTGGCTATGGTTGTAGATGTTTCTAGATATGGGAATTTTAGACATGATATGCTTGCATTCAATTTGGTGTTGATTGATGGACCTTATAAGGAGGCCATGGTACAACTGTTGGAGGACGGACAAGTGAAGGGATAAATCTTGGTGTAGTAGCAAAATATTCTAGTGGATTTTAATGTTGGTATTTGGAGAAGTCTTGAGTTTTTGGTTTGAGTAAGCATGTGGATGGATACATTGTAGATAGGTGCAATACTTTGAAACTTTCACTATGTAGGATTGCATATTTTGCAATGTACCAAGCAACTAAATTGGAACATGGAAGGATAGTGATGAGAATTCTAGGCTTGCCATGGTTGGGATTGGGATTGTGGAGAACTTCAAGGAATTGGGCATTGAGTGGAGTAGCATATTGCATAAATAGTGTGTTTTGGACATGTCTTATGTTTTAACTTGACTAGAGTTTGGTTTTTGGTGAAATTTGCAATAACCTTGTGGGTTGTAGATGTGTATCATGAGATGATCAACGCGAAGTCAATGAGTAGTAGGTATTGTGAGGCATTTGGATTGTGCTATGGAAGATTTTAAAGTGACATAATGTACATGAATTGGGTTTCTTGAAGTGGATGTTGATTAGAACAACAAATCTTCTAGAGGAGCTAGGAGTCGTAATTAAAATTGTGTAGCTTGTTGAGGTGTGTTTATGTTGGAGTTGAAGTCTGAGTAATGTGATGTCCGGTGTGAGATTCAATCAAGTGGTAGAACAACTATACTGGTGGGGAACACCATTCATTGTTGTGAGATTGAAGTTCTATGGTATCTCTTTTTTTTGTGTTGTATGGTAGTGTTATCAATCATATATCTAGTGTGTTTGCGTGATTGGATTTCATAGATGTAAGGATGAAAACGGATGTTAGTTGGAACATTGGATTGAGTGGCATTTCCAACATTGTGGGCTTGGGCAACAAGGCACATAACTACATTGGTACAAGATAGAATTTAACCTCTTTCATTTTGAAATATGTTACTAGTTGTGCATATTGATAACAATTAGTTTCTTGATATGTCATGATGTACTTGACTCTGAATAAAATCTGCAACTACCTAATGAAGGTGTGATTAGTGCTTTTGTGATTTTACATTAGGTTTTGTGTTTGTAGCTTTTCCTTTTTGGTTACAGAACAAGCTAATAATGACTAGGGCTTATAAGCATTAGGGTTTTGTAAAAACCTTCCAATAAATTCTTTCTGTAGTTGGAGGAGTGCTTACAACACTTAAGATCCCTCAAGGCATTGTGGAAAACAAGATGCTCACAAGATTGGGAGATGAAACACCCATTCTTGTGTGCATTTCATTCTCCAAAATTCCCTGTGTCATTTTTTTCCTTTTTTGCATGTGATACTCAATGGGTATCTTGTAGGCACCATCCAGTGTTAATTATTCCCCCATCCCCCATCCACAAACATGATAAAGTGGACGGTATGCAGTGAGACACTATTTGAGAATGTGCTCAATGGTTTTCAAATCTGAGCCTCTTTTATTGATGCCAAATGCTAATGTTCATGCCAGAATAGTATTTTTCAAAGCAGTGAATGCCTCAATGAGAAAGTTTTCTGACTCACTACCCTAAAATGTGAACCCTAGAACTCTAAATTTCTAGTTCTGAAACAGATGGCTCATGATTAGAGACTCGACTCCAAATGGATGGATACTGCTGTATCCTTTGTCAGGAGCAAAGGAATTTGCAAAATGCAGCAACAACCTTGCTTGTGAATTGCCACCATATTCACTACCAGATCTGAGTCCACCTCCTACTGCACCTCCAAAACACCTGCTGGCACTTATCTCCTATTTTCCCTTGTTGGTAACATATCTTGTATTCTTTAGCTTTATGGATTTTCACATCTTTCATCTGTGCCAAACCACAAAGCTTTTTTATTTTCTGTCAAGTTTACAGCAGTTGGACTATAGATGCCATCCCTCCAGCCTTCTTCCCCTCTGAGTTATCTCTCTGCTTGCTGTCCTCATCATGGAAGGACCCCTTATGATAATCAGAGGGCGAGAAATGAAGAGACAAGGTCTTAAACCACTGCTTTGTTCCTTAGGATTGTCACAATGTACTCCTCCCCCTTAGCATGTGATTTTCTCTTGAGTCTCCTCCTCACCAAACATGCATTGCATTCTGCCTCGAGAAGCTATAAATCAATTGTGATGTGCCGTGTGTTGAGTACAGTCACAGAAGGATTTCAGTGCCAGAGAAGGAATTTGGATATTAATGGATCAATCCAATGAGTCTGGTTTGTTTGTTCCTCCTCTTGCTGCTGTTTCACATGATACTACTCAGATCAAAGAGAGTGGCCTGATGATGAAGCTTCCTGCAAAATACAATCCGCTTGCATTCTGGTTTTGGAAGATTCTTAGCCAATTTACCCTCAGTCTACCCTCCAAAGGGTGGACTTCGGTCTTCTACTTTAACACAGCTTGTCTTCTAACCAAGCACACCCTCATGTCCAAATTATCAGATGGAATAGAAGGGGATTGACATGCTGTAAACAAGAGAACTATTCCAGGGCCATTGAGAAGAAAAACTTGCGGCATTCTCTCTCACCAATAATCCCTGCAAGAACAATAACCATCCTCAAAGTGATGAAAGCGATGGGCATCCCTAACAATGATAGTTCTCCCAACTATTCTTGAAATAAATTTGGTAGCAGTGTGGCAGTCACCACAAATGCGCAAATTCTTGAAAATGCGAAGTGAAGTGCCAGGAGGAGTGCTGATAAGTCCAAATGCAATGGCCAGCTTCTCACTGTGATAACACAATTGAAGTGCCTTTTCTTCTTCATCTACATCATGTAACACAAATCTGGTATCCGGTACATATCCTATCTCCTCCATCTGTGCAGACAACTTCCTTAATTTTGCATGGATTTCAGTGATATGAGGATGTCCTTGGTCGTCAACCATAAATGAATGCATCTCATTATTCACCTCAATCCAAGTGCGCCCTGGTTCTTTCTTCACTCCCCTTTCTAGCCTCTGACATTGAATATCTGCACTGATATCCCACTTGCCAGCAGCAGCATAGATGTTTGATAGCAGCACATAGCCTGCAGAATTTCCAGGATCCAAGTCAATAACTTCTTTTGCAATCCGCTCTCCCATCTCCACATTTCCACAAACTCTGCAAGCACCAAGCAAAGCCTTCCACACAGCAACATTGGGTTCAAAAGGCATTGTCTTGATGAGATCCTCTGCCTCATCCAGATGGCCAGCACGGCCAAGAAGATCAACCATGCAGGCATAGTGCTCCACTGTTGAAGAAACACCATAAACTAATCCCATGGATTCATAGTAGTGCATGCCTTCATCAACAAGGCCCAGATGGCTACAAGCTGACAAAAGAGCAACAAGAGTGACATTGTCTACCTCTACACCTTCTTCGCACATCCTTTCAAGAAGCTCAAGAGCTTCTTTAGCAAGCCCGTGCATGGCATATCCTCCAAGCATAGTATTCCATGCAACAACATCACGTGTGGTCATCTTGTTGAAAACTTTCTGTGCATCATCTATGACCCCACATTTGGAATACATGTCAATGAGGCTATTCGCCACAAAAACATCAGAGCCCAAACTGTTTTGAATTATCTGTTCCTGAACACACCTGCCTTCATTGAGTGATGCTAGACTGGCACATGCATTGAGAACCGCCAAAAAAGTGGCACGGTCTGGCTCTGCCCCTTCTTCGCATTGCATTCTTTGAAACAATTCCAATGCCTCCTGTGCTTGCCCCGATTTCACATGTGCCAAAATCATAGCATTATAAGACACCACGTCTCGTGCATCCATCTTGTTGAAAACTTCCCTTGCATCTGCTAAGCTCCCACATTTGGCATACATGTCAATGAGTCCACTCTCCACAAAAACATTGCACTCACAGCCAGATTGAATGATCTGTGCATGAATCTGTCTGCCTGATTCAAGTGCTCGTAAACTAGCACATGCATTGAGCAACTGCACAAATGTGAAGCTGTCTGGGATCAAGCCCTCTTGTTGCATTTGTGCAAAAAGATCCAATGCCTTGTGATGTAAGCCTGCCTTGACATATTGTGCAAGCCTCAAATTCCATGGGAAAATATTCAGTTGCACAGTTCCTGGCGCCATTGTAGCTATCTCTGCTTCTACCCATGAGGGATTGAATTTATCACTGAGCCAGAGTGCTTCCCGGGTCTTCTTGTGTTTGAAATCAGGATATCTCGGATTTGCCTATGACCAGACGAATACAAAATCCAGTGGCTGATCAGCTCCTTAGCTACTACCACACTCCTCTATTCACAGCAGCTTTTGTGAACACCAGTGTACACACACCAGATCCTTTTCTCAAGGTACAAGAAACAAAGAAAATTGCAACATCTTAAAAGAAACAGCTCTCATTTTACCTTCTCTGACCTATGATCCCACCATTGTGAAGGATCTGAGAAGAACTCCCGCCAAAGTTTCTCCACACTCTTTCTTTTCTGACCTGCCATGCAAATAACACACAGGAAAAAATAAATGGGTGTGCAAAATTCAGCCAGCAAATTGGCAAATCTTCACTGAGTGCCCACGCAAATCCATACATACATCGTCTAAACCACTTCCAGGCCCGGCAATGAAACAGTAGTAGCAACAAAAATGTGAGAACAAAAAAAAGAGGGAAAACTTAACCACCGCCACGGCCTCTGAGCGGCGCCTTGATTTCGACCCATTGCACGACGAGGAGAGCGACAGGGGACGCATCAGAATGCACCTGAATTCGTTGAATATGATGCCGCACAGGCTGCTGCTGCCGCTGTAAACGGACTCCTGGTAACAGTATTCTATCCTCCTTCCTTTCTCTCGATGTGGCAGCATTCTTGTACTGCAGAGATGGTGCGAAATTCCCCGCAGTCACCCCTTGCACTTCCCTCGGCAATGAAACCATTTCCTCCGTCCGTCCCCACACACTCCCCAACCCCAACTTCTCAAAACATTAACGACACTCCTCCGTGACTCCCTTCTCCGCCCCCCCCCCAACACGCACTCTCCTCCCCCTCACGCCAACATCAACAACACAAACATCATCGCCACCCACCACCTTCCATCAAACAACGTATGACGACGACAACAATACAACGCCACTGACATCGCCACCGCCCCCACCTTCTCGCAAACCCATCAACAACGCAATAGAGTCAAAACCTCACCAAGACCCCACCAAAAGAACCACATCTTCGGGGTACGGTTCCAGTTAGAGGCGGCTAAAACTCACCCGCCATACTTCAGGGTCTGTTCTTAGGGTCAGATCTAGCAAGAAGACCGCCCCCCTATTTAGAACGCAACTTTTTGCTTTCTCTCCAATCTCTTGGATCTTGACTTGAGGGACCCACCCTATCGAAGGCCGGGTGGGTATACCCCTCTAACTGGTACAGCGCTCAACGAGTCCACCACTTCCTCCCTCTCTTTATCGTTGTTTTGGTTTTTCGTGGCATTGCGAAGTGCGTGCGTGCGTGCGTGCGAGCGAACACCATGTTTGCTTGAGGCCGTGGTTCTTCGACGTCCTCCTGCTTCTGTGTTTTTTTGATTGGTGAGTGAGTACCTATGTGTATCCGTTTGTTGTCAAATTCTCTCTGTTTTGTTGTTCTTTTGATTGATGCTTTGTTTTTGGTCAATTCTTTCTTCGGAAGATATAATTGCAGCAGAATGTTCCTCACATTTGCAACAATCTTCTCCGGTTCACCGGTTCACCGGTTTTGCAAAGAAATAGAACAGAGCTGCAAAAATTCGACTCGTATTATTGTAAGAAACGGAGAAACGTGAAATTTGTGAATTGTGTTGTAAATTTAGTCTATTTCTTCCGCCGTCTTGGTTTTGTGTTGTTGCTGGTGACGGTGGTGATAGTGGTGGTGGTGGTGCTACGGGAGCGGTTTTTCTGTGTGTGGTTTCATATGTTTTAGGTTCTTCAATTTGGTGTGCGTTTCTTGAATTTTATTCTTCCGCCATTCTTACGCAGTGCTGCAGCTGCGGATTTTTTGTCGATTGACGCCAGGTTTTCTTTTGGAAGAAGAGTATGATTATCGTCGTCGTTCACGCTTAATAACCTGTCTCAATTTTCCACCTTCAATGCATACAGGCAGTGGTTGAATTGGAATATTGATTGTTAAACTCCATGAGTTCTGAGCTGAAATGAACAAGAAATTTCTGCAGATTCATGTTTGGCACAATTGTCACTGGAATTCTTTGATGTCTGTTTGTTGTTGCAACTGTTATAAGCATCAACCTCGAAACTGGTAGTTTTGATTTGGATCATCTTCCTGGCTCACTTGAAAGTGGGTTTCCATGATCATGTGTTGTTACATTATTTGAGCATCTCTGTTGGCAATCTTTAACACATGACATCTTCCTAATTCTGAATAGATTCATGTGGGCTTCTGTTGCCAAGGCATTCCATGATTGCAGGCGTTCAGGGGATGTAAATCACAACCCTGTCTCCTGATCACTATGATCAATGCGGTCTGAATTTTTTTCGACCTCTCTCTCACCCTTCCTTCTCTCAAAAGCTGGACTGATTTGAAGGTTGGATTTTGGCTGATTGCCAACACATGCGTGCATCCAACAAGTGACAATTTAAGTCTATATAGTTTTGAAAGAGCAAGAGTTTCTCGAACAAAGAGTCTGCAATGCAAGAAGATCCCAAGGGCTCTTTCTCTCCCTGTGTTGCTGTGACATAATTTGTTTGCCAAGTTTGTTGGTGATCTAATTTTAACTTAGCACGGAGATGTCATGAGACATAAGAGCTACAACAATCTTTGGAACAGAGAAACCCTTCCAGTTGGTGTTGTGTTAATTTGACTTCATTCCTTGTGCAGCTTGAGACAGCCTTGACATTTGTGAAGAATGTCAGAGAAATCTTTGGTAAAGCAGATGGAAGGACATCAAACTGTCCAAGGTGCCAAGGGTCAGGCTTGCTCACCAACAGGTCAGGTTGGGGATGTGGTCAGGTTCTTCCTATCAGCAACGATTTCTGCTGGTTTTGTGAAGGGTGTGCCCTCACATGCATTTCCTACCTGTCGCACCTAAACTGTTCCATAGACAGCACATTGTCAGTTAGGCTTCTTCTTTCTAGTTCAGCACTATGTATTGTGATCTGTTCCTCTACTTGATCCTTTGTCTATGGTGATATTGACATTGAATGATTCCTCAGTCTTCATTGAAGCTACAAACTTTGGTATGACAATGGAGACCTACATCCTTATGTGCTTTCTTTTTGGATGGAGGGGAGCTCCCCTTTTGCATTGCATACTTGATAGTGGAAAGATTTTGGTTCTAATATTTTTTGTATGATTCTGCCTTTCATTGTGCCAGAATTGGGGTGATACCAATCATTGGATTGAGTGGATTCATGCTTGGACAGTCAACTCCCATTCTAAACACCAAGAAGATGAAACAGCACTCCCATTTACCAGTCAACATACAGTTCTATAATGGAAAGTATCCAGGGTCAAAATGCAAATTGACATCCTACAAGCCTTCAACTTATGGTATATCTGAACTGCTTTCCAACCAACCTGATCCCCTAGGTGCCCTGGAGAATGGGACCAACCTAGTGGAAGAAGAAAGTAACCCTATGGAAACAGCTGAGGACATTTCAGTGCCTGGAGAGGATTTCCAAAAAATATTTTGGACTACTCTCAGTGCTGGGAGCTCCCATCATCTTAGGTTTTATGCCAGAACTAGTACTTCCCTCAGCTTTTCTGACCTCTCTCCATCTTTGCACTCTTCAGCACCTTATGTCAATTTTGAAACCTCAGGTGTGAAACCCACCAGTGCAGACATGAGAATGATTGTCAATATGGGAGGAAGTGCTTTCATTCAACCACCAATATATAATGAGAAACCCAGTGTCAATGTTAGTTCATGGTAATGAGCCGTCAGGAAAACCTCCTGCTGGGAAAGGGGATGGCACTGGTGATGGTTCTGGGAAGTCCAAGCGTCATAGGCTGAGGGATCCCAGTGACTGTATTCAAAGACAGACAAGGATTCAAATTGAAGTATCTGATCATCAACGTGCTGCACAAATGACCATAACTGACACCAGTCAAAGTGATGTACAGGGAGCAGAATCAGGGAACTTTTCAACCTCTGAGGGACCTCTTCCAAGCAATTTGTGGGGACCACACTCGTTGAGGCGGGTTAGAGATTGGATCAGAGAAAAAGCACAGAAGGAAGCAAAGGGCAAGCCCAAAAGTCTCAGAAGCTGTTCACTCGGGGATATGATGGAGCAATTCAGACTACTTTGGATCCTCTCCTAGGTAGATTCAGTTCAATCTTACTACCTGACAGATGTGTGAAAGTGACCTGGATATTCATCGCTTGCCCTTCTTGCAAGTCCAGTCCAAGGACCAAACTTGCTGCATTACTTGGTCTACTCCACTAAACAGAGATTCCCACATGCACTTCAAGGTCTGCTGAGGAATCCTGCACAGCTCTGTATCTTCAAAGGTGACATTTAAGGTCCTGGCACACCTGGAAAGAAAGCAGTCACGTTATTTTGATGGTAATGGATTGGTGCAATGAGGTTTGTTATTTCTGATTATTTTTATGTGATGCAGCAGAGCACCTAATGTCTGATGATGTCTCCAACAAGGAGGAACTCAAGGACTTGTAGGGAGTACAGTCAAACAGGCCAAGGAGGTACATTGCACAGGCCCATTAGTCATCATTAGGCAAGGGACTGTGTGCAGAGCTTCATTCATGGATCAGATTCTGTAAGGGAGGGTGAAAGGTCTTTGGTACCACCTTGGACTTACGAAACTCCCACAAGTTTTATGGAAGGGTCAATGTACTACAACAATAGCTAGTGAGATTTTCTTTGCAGCAGAGTTATATGGTGCCAGATGTATGTATAGTATAAATGCTGATTTGGGCAATTCTGTAAACTTCTGAAATAGGTTGTATTCCAAGTTGAATAGATTCCACGAAGAATTGGCTTCCACTTTACTACCCACATCTTTCCAGCTGTAGACATGTCAGGTGTATGACAACATGATTAGTATGAAAATATTTTTCTGACAAGTATGCTGCCAACATGTGCAGGAGGGAATGTACATACTATTCTGACCGCAAAATTTGAGGTCCATTCCTTGTAGCTCCTTTTCTGGAGCTACAGAAGAGTTCTTTATTTGCTCACCAAGCAAGAGACTGATGATCTTACAAGGAAACCCAAGGAGTTCAAAGTCTTTGGGTTCCAATTGTATCTAAAAGTCTAGAGATTTGGAGCATAGATGGCCGCTTTGACCTCATGTCTTCTGTACACCAGACAGCTAATCCTAACACTCTGACCAATTGCTGCTTCATCCCACATTCCCTAAATGTACACTCAAACTCAGGAATACCATCAAACCCTGACATTGGACTATACCCAAAGCTGCTGCGGCGAGCATTTGATGCAGGACTTGACACACTACTTAAGCCAAGGCTGAACCTTGGAGGAAGCCTCACATGTCCCCCACCTCTCATCTCCACACATGACAAATTAGCCCCTGGAGCAGCAGCAGCAGCAAAGCTAGGACTGAAGTGGACTGGGTGAACATCAGGGCTGAATAATGGACTCCTCCCAGGGCTTGATGCTTGGCTTGACCCTGGGGAAAAATGAGGGTGAACATAAGAATCAACTCCTCCTACTAGTCTATCTACATGGTCTCTTAGCTCAGCATCCAACTCCAGAATCAGCTCAGGGTCAAGGATCTCAAGAATCTTGCTTTGTAGAACTGAATGCCTAACCCAACTAATCAGATCCGAATCTTCTTTGTCTGTGAAAAATCGATCAGTAGGACGCTTTCCTGTAAGAATTTCCAGGAGCACAATCCCAAAACTATACACATCTCCCTTGGTGGATGCCAGGGCACACTGTCCATATTCAGGAGGAATATAACCGACAGTGCCTGCAAACTGTGTACTCAAATGACTGTCATACGCTGAGATAAGACGTGCTAGCCCAAAATCTGCGATGAAGGCATTGAAATCAGCATCTAGTAATATATTGGATGCCTTTATGTCACGATGAATTACATGTGGAACACATACATGGTGGAGAAATACCAAGCCCCTTGCAGCTCCCTGCAATGATATAATATAAAAGAGAGTCAGTTCAATCATTAGTGTAAAAGCACTAATTTACACTCTGTTAACCATACTTTTGCACATAACAGAAGACCTGAATACATGAACAGCACTGTGGAGGTTGATTAGTATGCTGGCATGCCCTTGATTAGCCAGATACAAGCAAGTGGTTCTGTGTGCCTAAGATGTTGGAATCAACTCAAAACCTCAGCTATAGCTCACCAACTTTAAGCTTGTTTCTTCTCCTCAGAAAGCATACAAGGACTTTGAAGAATACTCAGGATGTTCTAGATATAGCAAGGAAAATCAAAATTTGGATTAGAACAAGTACTACACTTGGATCTGGTATGATTCTAACAGAATGGCATAAAAAACCAAGTCAACACCCGCAGATTTGGAATGAGAGGAGGACAGCACACAAACCTGGGCTATTTTCAGCCTTGTAGACCAATTCAATCCAGTTCTTCCAGCACAAATGAAGGCATTTCTGTGGAGCCAAAGGTCCAGATTCCCATTGCACTTGTACTCATACACCAAAACTCGATCTGAGCCAAATGTGCAGTAGCCAAGTAAGGGCACAATGTTAGCATGTTTGACTTTCCCAAGTGTTTCCATTTCAGCCAAGAACTCCCTCTCTCCTTCGGTCTTATCACCCATCAGTCTCTTCACTGCCACTACCCTGTTGTCCTGCCTCAACGAATGCAGCAACATAATCAAACACCATTAACCTACCCAACATAACAACTGCACAATTTGCCAACCTACTTTTGGCCCCTGAAAGACAAGACTTTGGTGGAAAGAAAGTGATGGTGCAAGATTCTGGATCAGCAACCAAATACTGGTGCCCACCATCAGCTGCTGCTTTCTCTTCCTCACAATTGAGTTTCAAAATCTTTTCCACAGTGCCCTAATCTCAGTTCAAACCACAGATTATTCCTGATAGGTGCCCCAAGCAAGCTTGGTAACTTGCTCTAAAATTTTGAGGTTCAAACAATCAATTTTACCCCTTTTCTTAAGGACACTCACTGAAGAGAAATCTAGGCTAAACTGTTACCTTGAATGTAGCTTTGTAGACAGTGCCAAAACCACCATCCCCAATGATATTCTCTATGGAAAAATTGTTGGTTGCTTCCATGAGATCACCCAAAGTCAACTTTGGCAAAAGGGTTTCAAACATAGCCACATTGATGCTGAGAGCGTCTTTTGGGGTTGGCCACTCATGGGTCACTAAATCATGAACAGCCAACAACCTTGTCAAAATTTTCCGCCGTCGTGAAAGCTCCCACCAGCATAGCAGCCCCAATACAGCCCAAGTGCCCATGCCTGTTGCAAGCACTATGCATACCAAGGCACCTGTTCGCAGTTGACCCCGATGTTTGCTGCAAGAACATCAGACAAATATACAGGATATAAGCACCATTTTTCATCACTGAGTTCAGAAATATCCAAACCTAAACCATTGCTAATCCACTATTTTGAAAAGTTCAAGCTACAAGTGAAGTCAAAACATAAAAGTTGTTGAGAACTCTGCAAATTGTAGGCCTGATTCTAATGACCAGCCCTTTACTATGGAGTCTTCTGTCTTCACAGAAAAGAAATTCAGGTGTAAGTGAGAGTGTCAGAGAACTTATTACCTAAAAGCAGATCTATGACCATTGCCATCACTTATATTCATCAGCTGTGCAGAGGGTGGAGACATTGGTGAACCACAGGTTCTACCAACAGGCACACCACACAGGCCCAAATTTTTGGAGAATGAATCTGGTCCAAATGTGTCAAACTGGCCCTGCTCTGGGATTGGCCCAGTTAGCTGGTTCTGAGAAACATTGAAGAAACTCAGAAATGAAAGATTTTCAAGCTCTGCTGGTATTACTCCTTGAAAGGAATTCTGAGACAGGTCAAGGTAACAAAGGGCTTCTGCACCTCCAAGAGAAGCAGGAATTTCACCAAAGAGCTTGTTATCATGAACATCCAGAACCCACAGGTTTTTAAGCTCCCCAAAATCAGCTGGAAGAGTACCCGAAAAATGATTACCACCAAGCAACAGATATGTTTGGCCCCTGGAGGCTCCTATGTACATCATATCCAAGGCCCAATTGGTTATTGTTTCTGGACTTGCTGGTTGGGGAGTCCACAATGAATCTTGGCTTTGGAAGTAGGTTACATTTGCAAGCCCCATGGGAATTTCCCCAGAGAGGCTGTTGAAAGAAAGATCCAACGCTTGCAGTTTAGTCAACTGACTAATCCAAGTAGGAAATGTACCAGTAAAATTGTTTTGACCCAATAGTAAGAAACGTAGGGAGATCAATCTTGCAAGTTGTGATGGTAGGTTGCCAGAGAGCATATTTCCTGCTAAGTCCAACCCTTCCAGAAGAGCAAGATCTCCCAACTGCAATGGAACACTGCCTGACAGATTGTTGAAGGAAAGGGAGAGGACCACCAAGTTTGGAAGCTGACCCAATTCTGCTGGGATCTCACCATTGAAGCCATTTGAACCCAAGTACACTGTCTCCAAATATTGACAGTTTGCCAAGCTAGAGGGAAGTTGGCCTTCAAGTTTGTTGTTGGCAACTGACAAGGCAACAAGGTTTGGTAAATTTCCCAACCAAGCACCAAGATTTCCTGTCCATGCATTATGGTCAAGCCAGAGCTGTTGTAGCAATCTACAGTGTGCAAGTGACTCAGGAATGCTTCCAGTCAAGTTGTTGAAAGAGAGAGCAATGAGACGTAGAAATTGGAGTTGTCCCCATTCAAGTGGAATACTTCCACAGAAGTTGTTCGAGGGCAGAATAATCTCTTCCAAAAATGGTGAGGTTCTTCCCCATGCAGGTAAGCTCCCTGAAAGACTGTTCTTCCCCATCGCCACTACTTTGAGCCAGCTAAACCTTGTAAAGCATACTGGAATTTCACCTTTGGAGGAAGACACAAGAATGAAGGTTAATGCAAGAAAAGCCATCCATTAGATCGACAGAAAATTTTCTACAAAAACCAGGATTGAATTGAGACAATTCTGCGAGGAAGAACCTTCAATCATCAGGCACATTTTAGCTTCATGGTTGAAATCCCAATACAACAAAAGCTGAAAAAATAATCTTAGGTACCTTGAAGTGAATTGAAGGATAGCAGTAGAAATCTGAGGAGTATACAGTTGCAGAGGGATGACGGTAAGAAGCCTGTAAGATTGTTTGACTGGAGGTCCAGGAAGATCAGCAACCCAAGATTTCCAAGACTAGAAGGAATTAAACCAGTCAGGTTGTTGGAAGAGAGTGACAAAATCTTCAGGGCTTCGAGGTTGCCAAGAGACATGGGGATGGATCCTGATATAAATGTGTGATTCACATACAAGGCCTTCAGCTGCACACAAGAAAATGCACAACCAGCATGATCAGCCATTTGAACCCTTATCCAAATGAACAAATCATCTGGAGAAGTAGTCCAAGAATGAAGAGAACAAGGACTTCAATTGCAGCTCATAGACTGAAATCTAGCTACCCTCCCCCCCTTTGCTGGTGTTAAACATCTCCAAACCCCTTTGCTTCTCTCAACAGTTTGCTGCTGATTTTTGTCATTGATCCTTCACTCAATCTTTTGAGAAGCAGTTAATGAAAACCAAACCTTGGTGAGTTGAGAAAGCTCATCAGGAAGGCTTCCAGAAAACTGGTTGTTTGAAAGGTCCAAGACTTGGAGGGAGGAAAGCATTCCCAGTGAGTTGGGTATACTGCCATTCAGCAAATTGTTTGAGAGTCTGAGTACTAGGAGAGAAGAGATCATGCCAAGAGACAAGGGAATGCTCCCACTCAAGCTGTTCCTCTGGAGCCGAAGCACTTTCAACAACCGAAGATTCCCAAACTGAAATGGAATGCCTCCTGTGAAACTATTGTTTTGAAGATCCAGGACTTTTAGCAGCTGAAGACCTGTGAGTTGGATTGGAATAACACCACTGAGATTGTTGTGTGCAAGAGAGAGAAACTCAAGGCGTTGGAGGCATCCCACATTGGGAGGGATGATACCATGCAAGTTGTTGAAAGAGAAAGAAATGTATCTAACACCTGCCATCCCACACAGCTCAGGAATCTCTCCAGAGATATTATTCCCAGAGAGACTGATGCCCTTCAAGCTCTTGATTGCCAAGAGGTTTCCTGGTATGGAGCCACTCAGTTGATTGCCTCGCAAGTCCAGGACACCCAAATTAGCCAAAGATCCAATGCTTGCTGGAATGGAGCCAGAGAGACAGTTGAAGCTCAAATCCAGGCTGGTGAGATTGGGAAGCAACCCAAGCCATGAAGGGATCCCTCCAGAGAAGCTGTTGTGTGACAGATTGAGGGCCTGCAACCCTGTGAGAAGAGAAAATGAGAAAGGGATTGGCCCCCTCAAAGCTCTGTTGGAGAAATTGATGGCAATCACTCTTCCTTCATAGCACTGAACCCCAATCAAGTAACACATGGTGATCAGATCCGTTTCCAATTTGCCAATGGCACTGTGAGATGATGATGATGATGATGATCCAGCCCACTCTGCCGCTGTGCCAAGCAATCCTGCTGGCTCATCCATCCTGCCCTCCTCCAAGAACCAAGAGGGCATCTGTTTGCTGAATTTCAATCTAGGGTACCTTTCAGCGAGCTTCCAGCTGCTAATCTTCAGACTGGTGTTGAGCTCCATAGATGGTGGTGCTCTCATATGTGGTTGTGCCAGAGATAGCAACCCCCGAACTCCTCCAGCTTGATTCCCTCCACTAAACAAGCATGGAGAAGGAGCAAGCATCTGGAGTTTCCCGTCCTCAACATCTTGCTGATCCACATCTCCACTAGTCGAGAATTCTTTTGCACCAGTCACCACCAGATTCTGACAGACAACCCAGAAGAAGAAGAGCAAGGTCAGGAGGACACGCTTCCGATCTCTTCTTCTCCTTCCAGAAGCAGGACACTGGCATCCTCGATTATTATTCACGACTGGGGCTCCAGCAGAAGTGCCGCCGTCGTCGTCGTCGAGGTGGTTCTTGACCACCAAGGACCTCATTATTATTGCTTGAGCGAGGAGACAGAAGAGTCTCTCAAGTCGGCCCACAGCAGCACCACTACGAAGTTCACTACATTCTCTCTACATTACTCCTCATCTCACGAGCTCCTCCTCCGCCTCCGCCTCCTCCTCACATCCATGGCCACCACCACCACCATCAAGGCAAGTGGCCAAACTCCCCGGCAGCATGCTCGTGAATTCCTTTTGCTGCTCCTCCTCCCTCCCACCCTGTACCCACCTCTCTCTCTCTCTCTCTCTCTCTCTTCGATGTCCGAAAGAGCATTAATTTCTACAACGAAAATGCTTGCAAACCAACAACCTCTTCTCTCTCGATCATCAATCCAATGTGATCGATCAAGAGCTTCTCTGGAGGGATCCCACTCAACTTGCTAACAATGAATTTCAACAACAAAGAATCAAAACCACAAAAAAACGGGAAAAAAAAGCGCTTGATGGGCAAAGACCTGAATAAAACCTCGACAGGTACAAGAGACATGTCAGTCACCTGATGATTATCATCATCATCATCACACACAAACACACACAATCACACGGGTGTATATTCTTGTCTCTATCTTTAGGCAGAGATTCTGTTGCAGGCAGCAAACACAATTGAGTACGCATCCGTCACACACATATAATAGTATAATACGTATTACACTAGCGTTTTGAAGGACATTTTTGCAGCCGCGTCTGACTAGAGAGGCTACTACTGTCCGTGTTTTTGTCCTTGTAAGGCAAATGATTGATTGCATCAAAAGCGGCCGCCGGCTCTTGAGTCCGTCTGTCCTACCATTTTTGCAGAATGTATGGAGCCCTTCTTGATTAATAAATGTCATAGGTTTTGTTTTTGTTTTTGTTTTGGGAGAATGGACGTAGCCTTTCCTATTCAATCAATGCCCACTTCTTTCTTCATAGTAGAAAAAGCTAATGATCACCAAAAGCAATGATCCAAATCATAAATCAATCACTTAATGTTGTAGGTTTTTGCTGAATGGGTTTTGCCTCTCTTACTCAAATACCATTCAGAAAAAAAAGAAAAAGCAGTGATTGAAATCAAGAATCGTGGGTTCATTTTTCATCACATCCCATGGGCCACTATTCTCTCTCTCTCTCTCTCTCTCTCTCTTCATTCAGCAACCCATCTTCCCTGAATAGGTAGGATGTTCTTAGGAAGGGTTGTTCGTCCAGGTCAAAAATAATGGCAAACCAATTTTAGGAATAGAATTTCCTCACGGAGTGAAGGGTCCTCCCTTTTTTTGCTTGTATTTGCTAAAAACTACTTACAACCAAGTAGAAGTCTTTTTCCTCTCATAACGGATCAGTCCAAAAATAAGCACACAAATCACAAATTCTGCCCCCAACAACGCGTCAACCCATCTCATAAAAACATGACAGCCGAACGCAAAAGTAGCGAAATCTGGAATCAGCCAGCCGCACATGCATTTCCTCATTCCCTGTAAGTACTTACAACACACACAAAACATATATAGAGACGCTTTATCTATTAATGGAGACAGAGACAGGAGACAACGGAAAGAGAGAGAGAGAGAGCGAGAGAAAATGAAAGAGAAACTCTTTTGAACTGCAGAATTCATTCATGCGCCACACTCCCCATCCATGTTTGAAAAAAAGAAAAAGAAAATAAGGAAGCAGAATTGGTGTCTTTGCATTCATTTAAGTTAAGCCTTTACATCCTCAAAAAGCTGGATGATGGATCGATCCAGCTGCTGTACAATCAACTGATGAGACGACTCAGGAGTGCGAGCAAGATATCAAAATGAGTGATGGTTTGAATGATCGCGATGCTAATGATTTTTGAAAATAGGGGGCGAAAGAAAACCATAATACTAATAATACTAATAATAATAATAATAACAGAAACAAACTGCCACGCGATGCCTGCAACTATAAATGCAGCGAGCCCGCGAGCGAGCGGAAGTTCGGCGCGGGAGCGGGAAATCGGTGCGTGAGCAACGAACGGGAAGAAACCACACGAAACAACCGCAGCAGCCGAGGAGTCTGCAGAACGCCGCCATCGCGTGTTGGGGGGTTCTTTCGTCGGGTCCTTAAGTGGAGTCCTTTCGTGAGGTCTTTAGGTGGAGTCCCTTCGTGGGGGGTATCTCTGTGAGATTCTTTTTTGTCAGCACATGGAAATTATGGTATATGTATTAAAGTTATCTGTAAAGTAAAAAGAAATTTATTAAATCTCAGTATGACAAGAGTAATTATAGTAGTTGTACAGGTAGGAGCAGTGAAAATATATGTAGCAGCAGTGGAGACGCTTATTAGGAAAAAGGAAAGACAGGATGAAACTCAGGCCCACTTTAGACTAAGGTCCAAGATCCAATCTCGTAGGAACCAATTCGGACTGATTTGAGAAGCAAATTGAATCCTTGAGTTGGACTACATATACCTTGGTCCCTAGCCTGATTCTTGGTTCTCCAAATCACGAGCTCTCCTTTTAGCACTGTTCTTTGGTCCGAACCAAGTGATTTTCCCTCCAAAATAGGTGCCATGTAGGTTTAGCCTCAATTTGCCACTGTTTGGTCACAGACCCTTGTCTACAGGCCTTGTTGGGATCAATTTAAAGCTTTTGACCAATAAGATTGCTTGGACACTCATCAAAAATCACACTCAGTTTACCACCAAAATTGATGGAAAAACTTAGTTTGCGGCCCAGTTACACATTTGATTCGTAAAAATTTTCATTCCCAGTTACACATTTGATCCCCTATTGTACCAAAACTGGCCATTCTTACCCCTAATCACGTAACTTTCCAAATAACTCTATTATTTTGTGAGAATTGAATATATTGCCTCCTGTATTTTTTAAAGAGTAGAGTTAAGAACTTGAAAGGGTCTAAACCTAGACCCTTCCCCTACGTAAAATCATAGCAAATTTTTTTTAATGCTTTTAAATTGATTTATTTTAAATGAAACCCCCCCCCCCCCAAAAAAATGTTGTGGTGCTTCACACGTAAAATGGGGACACCAAAATCCCCATTTGTTGTTGAGCCCTGCCCTAACTGGATGTACATACAAGCATCTTATCTATTGGCAGGGCCAGTGTGTTTGTGATGCCTTATTGAAATCCATGAGATATTTCCACCCTCTGCAATCGGAATTGCAACATCCCCCCTTGACTACTCACTCGACTAGTCAAGAATTTTGTCACGAGCCATAATTTTTATGACAACACATCATTGTCGTAGCAATTAAAATGTGTTACGAAGAATATTTTTATTATGCACATATTTTTATTCAAATCGACACTACTCCGTCAATGCAAATGTATTTAAGTGTTGAGTAAGATACCTCCTACCCACGCAAGTGGTTTAAAGGAAAGCAAATTTTCAAATGTATTGAAGTGTCGAGTAAGATACCTCCTACCCACGCAAGTGGTTTAAAGGAAAGCAAATTTTCATACACGTAATTATTTATTTGATGACACTATATAACAGAGAATTCCCCCCCCCTCCGTCCATGGGAATTGTATTTAAGTGTTGGGTCAGAGGGCCATATTAAAAAACCTCCCTCCTCATTTACAAACAATGTTGCCTACATAAAAACATTAAAAAATGAAGGGTGGATTGGATTAGACTATCAAAATATGATTACTTGATATCACCTCGATGATCTATTATTAACTACATCTTTCACACCCACTTAATCTTTATTCCTTGCAATTCTATTTTTTTTAATTGCATTCTTCTCTCTACGCTTAATTATATTTCTAAACATAACTTCACTTTTCACAATTTGAAAAAAAAATGACTAAATGAATCAATAAGCATTTTTAACTCGTTAATGATTCATGAAATCTCTCACAAAACTTCAAATCCAAACCTTCGTTTCTCAATCCCCACTCAATCCTGATGCATTGCATTTCTCTTTCTAAACCTAACTTCATTCTCACTATCTCAATGTGAATGAAACTATCTACCCCTCATCTACAAATCATCAAAACCTAATACATAGCTAAGGGTTGTTTTTACTACCTACCTACTAACAACTTGCTTGTGCATTGTTAGTAGGTAGGTTTTAAAAAAAAGTAATTGAACTAACCACCGTTTTGTTTTAGGGAATTGGAACCCAACAAAAAATTGATTTATGATCACTTACCATTCAACCTTCATGGTATGCTAATGGGTGTCGATTTCCTATGGCCGAATCAGAGAGCAATGCAAACTCATAAAAGATTCCTAGGTTTCAATCCTTTGTTACCTTACTTCATGGAAAAAGAAATTGTCATAAAAACAAAAAAAAAAAAAAATTGATGACCCCACAACAATGTTGGGTGAATTTGAAGTGCCTAAACCCTAAGCCTTTTTTCAACCCTAAATACAAGCTAGTGTGAAAGTAAAATACTTGTCAAAAGAACCAAAAAGATGTGAAAGGATGGGTGTTAGCATAAATTTTAAGCTTTGAATATAAGGATTTCATTACCTATGCGAATTATGTGTATGGTGATGCATCTTTGATACAATATTGCTACAACTAAAATGTTGATGAACAAATTTACCATCCACAATATGGAGCCAAAACTTTGATCATATGTTTCGATTTATATATCTATAAAAAAAATTACAATTCAAGAATGTGCCCATGATTTTGGATATATAATGGGGCTGTCTTTGGAAATTTTTATTAAGATTGATTTCCATGATTTTTGTTAGGGAGGTTTTGTTCAAAGCTTTACTACATTGTTAATTACTTGTTGAATCTTCATGCTTGGTGAATTGTATTCAAACCTATGAGAAGTAAAGTCTCCTTCATCATTAGATTATAACATTTTAAACTTTATTTCTAGCATGATTTTATGCACAAGATAGATAGCACACTTTTTCTTTGTGTCTCATGGAGTAAACATGGCATTATCAATTAACAATGCATAGAGAGAGTGAGAATGCATGTTATTGTATGATGAAATACTATAGTTAGTAAACAATTACTCATCAAGTATTTGATCAAAATACAAGAGATAATTGCCCAAAAGGTGAGGATTAACTTCTTGGTACATCCATTTCCAACTAAATTTATTCAAACAACTTCTTTTCTTTTCTTTTCTTTTCTTTTGGGGTCATGTTAAATCTTAGATATAAATATCTTTCATTGGAATGAATATGTGCCAAATAAAAAAGTTACTCAAGTGTATACATTTTCAATCTATATATTAAGATAGGTGTCTGTTTTGTTTGTGATTGCACCTTTCAAACCCTACGATCCCTCATTGTGCTTTTGGTATCATTGGAAAGCTCTCATGGCTACAACAATCATGTCCCAAATTTTTTATCAATGTAATAAGAGCTATTGAATTTAAAATTAATATTGTCACTAGAAATCAATTCTAAATTATCATTTTTTAAATTTTCTATCTTTCAATCAATGCCTTTTCATCATATTGATTCTTTTCTTTGCCTTTTCACAACCAAAACCTTGACACTTGAGCTAATGATGTTTGAATTCATACTCGAACCAACAATGTTTTTCATAATCAAGTTTTTTTTTGGAAAGTTGTGTTTTCTAGAACTTGGAAGAAGGTTTTTCTTAAACTATATCCCTCAAAGCTTTCATGATGATTCCACTTGGGCCAAGGGCAAAAGGTTCAATAGTCTACTTGAAAATACATTAGAGACATTCATAAAGGGGAAAAAAAATAGAATTAGTATTTAAAGTTTGGCAAAATAAGAGGGTGAGGTTTTTTTATTAAAAGTAAAAGATATATATTACTATTAAGTAAGGAATGAAACTATATTGAAATTATTGCCAAATTCAATGGTAATATGAGTTTCACCCCTTTTTTTTTCCATGAATGCTTTCATTGTTGTTATGTGTCATGCTATTATAATTAATTTCAAATCATGTTCATGAAATATTAGGTTCCAACAATATATACCTAGATTCAATAAAATTTCTTCACTTTTCATGTAACAATATTTAAGGTTAAAGTAGGGGAGTGGGGGTGAATGGAATGCCCAAAAGTAAGGTTATTTTGCAAACATATCTATTTCTCTAAATAAGACATTCATGAAAACCACAACTATTCCAATAATCATGTTTAAATTGAATGATCTTGGTGTAATTATTTTTTAATGAATAAAATTTGTAACATATGGAACTTGCATTTCATTATAATGTAATAAGTATGTGACTTTGAAGATTATAGACCCAATATTGACCGATGTTGTTTCTATCATTCATAACACAATAAAGATGGGCAAATCATATTAATTTAGGAGTTGAACATGGAGTTGGAAATTGGAACATTGTTGATCAAAATCATAAGAAATTGATTCTTTTTTTTTAATGACATATTGAAGTATTAGGACTAGCATAGATGACATCCCCTAACCTACCCCAACATAAATTATTAAACATATATTAGTAATTTCAATTAATTTTTAAAATAACATATTTTGTTTAGTTTATAATATTTGTAAATAAAAATTCATCCAATGGATGAAAGTCATCCACCATCATCCATGTTTCACCTAATGCATAAAATTCATCCACCATTGTCCATTTCTTATCCATAACCTATATTTTAAAAGGTGTTTAAAAAGGTTCTTAGATAGTGAGCCATATGGAAGTTTGCATAGAAAATTACTTTGAGCATTATAAATTCACTATATTGGACTTCATGATGATAATTTATTTATTTTTCCTAAAATTTCCATTATTATATGTGCTTTAATTCAATATAAATAACAACAATTGCCCAAAAGTTTAAACAATAGGATCTATAATACATATTTTTTTGATAACTAAACTGAAAAACAAAAAGGCAATAGTATGCAAGCATGGATGTATTAATACCATAGAATATGTCAAGATCATAACAAAATTTATATTAAATTCATGTACAACCAATGTGATAATTTAATTTATATTAAATTTGGTGAGTGCTATTTTAGGATTCATCAATATTTTTTTTTTTATTAGAAACCAAAAATATAGTACTCATTTGGTGATATCACAACATGTGTTGTATATATTTGTTCATCATTTGTTTAAGATTTATAAGGGTAGGTCTTCAAGCTCATTTTCCTTATAAGAACTTTAATCCCTTTCAAAATTCAGGTGAATTGATTTGTAATGTCATAAAAGTCATGCTTAAAAGCTCAAGGAAATCATCCATATGAATCAAGACAATGATAGAATAAAATTCATTTAGTGAAAAATGTTGTGTACAACTTGGCCTAGTTGGACACAAAATTTCCCCAAATTTTTTAATGTGAAACACATTAGTTGGAATGCCCATAATTTTCACTAATTTTGGATGGTGAAAACATTTAAAAGTTGAATAGGATGAAACTTTAAATTAGATCACTTATGTGTGCATAAATTAAGATGTTTGAAGCCTTTATATTTTAGTGCTCCATTTTAACCTTTACATCTTAATGATTAAAAATGTTTATATTTCACTCCTGATGAGTATGGGTACATATTTATATAAATTATAAAATTTTAAGAGTATGAGTACATATTTATTTAAATTATTAAATTTTAAGAGTATGAGTACATATTTATTTAAATTATTAAATTATTAAATGGAACCCAATTGGTTCTTAACCTGTATCAAGCTCCAAATTCTTGGTAAGTCTTCAGAATCAAAGGTTTAGAAAATTTAGAAAACCATTCTCTTAATTACCCTACCTAGCTGGTAAATATTTCAGACTTACCTTGTTGTTATACCATACCGTTATGCCTTTATATGTTCCTACTAGTGGGTACCCATGACCTTCGGCCATTGTGAAGTCCCCCGGTTTTCTTTAAACCAAGAGAGACACACACAAAGGCGCAAAGCAGCTAATTTTAATTTAATTTTTGTGACGAAAATCCGTTGAAAAGCCCCCCATGAAAACATACATGGTGAAGCGAGCATTTTGGAAAATTTCCAAAAAAAACCTAAATCGCCACATTTCCAGAAGGGGAAAAAAAAGAGTTTTGAAATCGCCACATTTTGAGGAGAAAGAAAAACAGGTTTTGAAATCGCTGAGATTTGTGGAGGATTTGGGCAGATTCCAAGCTTTCTTCTTTTGAATCGCGTTTATAAGAGGACAACCAGACGGACAGACACCTAAAATATTATATATAGTGGGTACCCGTGACCTTCGGGCACTGTGAAATCCCCCGGTTTCTTTAAACTTGGTTCATGTTTTAGTTTTTTCTAGAAACTTTTATCTTCTTTATTTTTTTATTTTTATGTGTTTTCTGTTTTTATTATTATTGTGTATAATAAAAATAAAGTGTTTATTTTTCACTTTTATATTTTTGTTTATTTGGATGCAAGTTTGAAGTTTGGAGAAAGAAGACACACCTCATTCTTTTTCAAGTAAGGTTTTTCTTCATTATTATAAGTTTTATGTTTTTTTAATTTTTTTTATTTGATTTCTTCATTTTTGTAATTTTTTTTTCTTTTAAAATTATTTTACTGTATTTCCCTTTCCTTGTTTCATTTGTTTCCATTCCTTTTTTATATTTTTTTTGTTTTTACTTTTTTTCTGTTTATGTTTGTTTCATGTTTTTATTTTTTCAATTCTTATTTTGTCTATCTTGGTTTTTTTCTATTTTGATGCATTTATTTATTTATTTATTTATTTAGTTTCTATTTTATTTTTCAAAACAACTCTAGTTTTTCTAATATGTTTTATAATGAAAATAATTTTAAAAAACTTTTTTATTTTTGTTTGATTAGATGCAGGTTTGAAGTTTGGAAAAAGAAGACAGACCTCATTTGTTTTTTCAAGTATGGTTTTTTTTCTGTTTCTTTTGCTCTTTGTTTTGTTTCTTATTTTTTGTCATGTGCTTTTTAATTTTCTTTTAAGATTATTTTACGGTATTTCCCTTTCTTGTTTCATGTTTAAATATATTTATTTTATATGTTTTCATTTTGTTTCTATTTTTAAGTGTTTTAAAAAAGTTTCTCATTGTTAAAATGTTTGGATAAACTGCTGCTGCCGCCATTTGTCGTCCTCCTCCTCTTCCATCATATTCTTCTTCCGGGATGAGAAACTTGGATGGATGACAGGACGGATGACGGGACGGATGGATGGAAAGGACGACCACCCAAGGATATTATATAAGTAGATGTCTCTTCACCCCAGTTCATTTTATTTTTTTTAACTTTATTTTTACCATTAAACAATTGATATATTAAAATTGATACTTATACCCACCTACTAGAGTTTTCCTTAAAGTCATCCTATCTTCACCCTCTCTTTGGGCCTCTTTTCACCCCTATTATCCCCGTTCTTTGAGTGAGGTCCGCAAACTATGGAAGTTTTTTATTAAACCTGGGTATAAAATGCTGAAAATCAGCATTTAAGGCACAAAGGTTCGAGGTAATTATAGTAGTTGTACATGTAGGAGCAGTGAAAATATATGCAGCAGCAGTGGAAGCGCTCAGGAAAAAAGGAAAGACGGGGTCAAAACCGGATCAAAACTCAGTTTGGCACAAAAAGTGGTGCATTTCTGAGTTTGACCCCCTTCAATGCTAATGTACTCCTTTGGAGGTTTTTTTATAAAAATCTCACCCGGTTTTGGACCAAACTTGCATGAGGTTGTCCAACTTTGGCTGCAAAAAAATTTGCCCATCCACATGGAAATGCAAAACAAACCCTCTCTACATCTCCAATGTCCTACTATATTCCTAGTAGAAATTCTACAAGAGTAAGGTAATATACTAGAGGAGCGGGACATTCCCAAAATAAGTGCCTACGGAATGTGCATTGTAGAGCCAAGCCCAGGTGCTTATTTTGAGAACACCTCACTCCGAGGATATTACGTGACAGAAAGTGCCACGTAAATTGCAGAAAGTGGCAGCAAAAAAATACCCAAAGGGTGGCTCTAGATGGTAGCAATGTTTACTCTTTTGGTGAACTCGTACAAAACTTTCACTCTTGGCTAGGCCACCCATCAACCCCAACATGAGTCTATTACAATCTACATGTCCAATTGGCCACTTATGCTTTAAACATGAGGTTTAGGGTTTAGGGTTCACCAAGTCGCATCCAATCTCAAAGGAAGTTTCACAAGATTTTTTTACTATCTAAAGGCAATTTTTTTCTGCTATTTTTTTCTACCATTTTTTTAATTTGTGGATATATTTTACCGTTTTTTAACCCAAAAAAAAAATTTAAAAATTAAACCTTAGTGGTTGGCCATAAAAAATTTGAGCCACGAGATCTGAAAAAATTGTCATAATGCAATGACACAAATGAGTGGAGTAGTCATCTTGTCAATTAACAATTCCAACGCTTACAAGAGTGGTGCAATTGTCCGGTATCCACGTACTTTTGCTTTTGAATTGCTTTTGAAAGTATGCATGAACTTGAAATTATTTTAAATTGTAATTGACAATTAAAAAATATGTTTATGTGGATTCTTAAATGTTGATGCATCAAAGACTAGAATGTCATTAGTTGCAATAATATGAAATTATGTAATGCAACTTGACATCACCACACTCATTGTGAAGGTTTTTCAGCGATTACAATTTTTTTTACTTAAACATCCCAATTAATTTTTTTGAATATGATCTTATTTTGTGTAAGAATTTTAATGTTGTGAGTGTTCTATGTATGCATTTTGCAATTCGAAAAAAACGGTTTTTGTTCACTACTCTTTTTTTGGCTGCTGCTCCTTTGGCTTTTCATTTCAAAGATGATTTGTAAAGCTTGAGAACGCGCTCCTATAACAGTTTAAATCACTCAAAATGGAGAAGAATTGAAAAAGATCTACCAAAACGTTCGGTTGTAAGCTAATGTTCGATGATGAGTCAATTTAGCCTTTCACAAGCAGAAATTTGATTGAAATTTAATTTGATGAAGTTCAATTGCACAAATATGTTTTTTTTTTTTTTTTTAATTTAAAGGAAATTTTTTTATTCACACCTTTTTTGGTTAAATTCACACCCTTTGTGCGCGTCCAATTTTATGCAGATTAAACTTTAAGAGTATGTTCCTTTATCAGTTCAATTACTTCTGCAGGCAAGTTCTCAAGTTGTGCCCTGATTGACCACAGACCCCACACTTGCGTCCTTCCACGTTTAGGGTGAAAGAAAGGGTGTGAATTTAACCAAAAAAGGTGTGAATTTAAAAATAGCCTTTTTAAAAATCAAAGGTGTAAATTTTTTATAATTACTTGACGTAGAAGGTCTCACAAATTTTTATTTTTATTTCTAAACTTTCATATCTAATGGCTAGCCAAATTTGGCTAAATGGTTTTTTGGATAATTGTCACTTTGGCTATATCACAAACTCCTTAAAAGAAACACTGGTAGGTAGAGAGCCGCCTTTCTCCCGCAATCGAGCGTTTGCCTTGCGACTACTACTCTGGTTGGAGTTTGGTTCTCACGACCTTTTTTTGGGTTGCGGAAATCGAGCAAGATTTTGCACAGGACCCGAGGCCACGAGTCTCGGAGATCAGCAGTGCCGCCTTTTGATTTTTGGCGTGGATTTGGATCCGAATGTTTCGTGTCCAATAGTATTCAGCCACAACATACGAGCTACAAATAGATTTAGTTGGGCCTGCATTCATATCATGCATTGAATGTGAAATGAATGCTAAAGCCTTGAAAGTAATTCAAAAAAAAACTTGACTACCTGATCTCGATCTGACCTGATAATTTAATCATGACACCGAAAACACAAAGTTTACGCAACAACACACACATGATAAGGACAAAAATGGCCACTCTCTATAATTATTACAGAGGCTGGATGGATTCCGGTCTTGGCTACTAAGCTAAGCTCTAGCCCAAAATTAGAATGTTTTTCCTCTATATAGGCTAGTGGAGTGATTTGGTCTCGGTTTCAAATTCTTCTGAACAGCCTGCACACAAGTCGGGATTCCGTGTATCTCATGACCCACTCGGCTAAAATGGTCGTTGCAAAAATGATTACTTACATACCATGCTTACTCCTTCGTGTGAGTTCATAAAGAAGAACTGGGTCATGTGTCTAGTGTCAGACAAAAGTCTTTAGGTACTGCTTTTAACTGCGAACTGGCCTGCAGCTAAGCTCAGGGGTTGAGATCAGACACGTTACTAGATTTTTTACCTCTGTTTTTCTCTATGCTAGAAACCACAATAGTATGGACAGCTAATCAGCTGTGCTTCTTCCTTAACGAGTACTATGTCATCTGCACCAAGTCTACAGCAAAACCCACATTAATAAGGGAGGAGGCAGCAGCCCTCATCAACTCAACAAGTCTACAGTCTTACACGCCAAATGGTGGCTTGAATCCAAGAGATCATTTCTCAAGAGGACGATTCGGTATAAGTACCAAGTGCATTTTCATATTTTGCATGCTATGTGGTCAGCTCTCCAGACTTGGCAAAATACAAATGATCAGTCTAGAGTCCATAAGTGCAGACTTGCTCTCAGACTTGGGCAAAAATACTTATGATCAGTCTAGAGTCCACAAGTCCAGACTTGCTCTCAGACTTGGCAAAATAGTTTAGTTCCCAAATGGGTTTTCAACATTGTTCCCTTACTTCTCAATCACCAAAGAAAGTAAATTGAACTTCGAAGGTCCCCACAACTAATTGATATGAGTCACACACTAATGTGGAAGATTTAAGCAAACAAAAAAAAATTTAAGCTTTTTGTTAATGAGCCAACCAACCTTGTTTTTCTGAGATATTACTTGAGGGATATTACTAAAGAAACACCATGGTCCCTTGTATGAGTAGAGCTTTTCTTTTGTAACATCGAACTATTTTCCTACAAGGGAACTTAGTATGCAAATTTCAAAGAAAAGATTAATAATACTCATTATCAAGCCATGCTACAAGGATGTCAAGTTTGAACATCAAAGTTTCTGTTATAAATTCAAATAAGGTTTAAGGTAAATTGACCATGATCATGAAAACAAAAGCTGCCATATTGTTAAAATTGTTTTCAAGAATTGGTGGTCCATCATCCCACAACACTCAAGAGTATCGGACACTTGCCATGACAAGCATACGCAATGTGTGCATCATTGAACAATTGTGATTATTCAATGCAAGTGCGAACTCTACCACATTGACGATGGGTAGCTCGACTTCAACAACAATCCAACAAGTCAAGCAACATTAAAACAAAACAAAATAGATCAAATTCACAAATGACAACAAAACCTGAAAAACTTGCATCATTAGTCCAATGGAAATGAACCAAGAAGGCAATTCATGGTCTACCTACATGTCAAAACAACATAAATGATATTCATTGGTATAATAAAACAATATCAAGGCATCATATGCATGACAAACACCAACAACCTTCAAACTTCTTGATGTCTTCGTTGTTAAGAAAATTTGTTGGAGAATAGAATTTTTGAACAAACATTTAGTTGACTAAGTTAAGATGTGTTGTTAACCTACTACTCCTTGGGTTTTTTTCACAATGTTGAATGTATTAAAACATGAATCCTCCTTTAGAAAGCTAAGGACTTTCATAATCACAATTGTATTCAATTTGTTGTACTTTGACATCTTATGCACAACAATCTAAAACATGGTCACCACACAAACTTTAAGAGGTTACAACTACAAGGTTTAACCACTACAAGCTTAGAATTGTTCCTCATGTTGCAATAGATCTAGCATTCTACATATTTAAGGTTTTGGGGTTCAACATAGATGGGATCCACATCTCCATAAGGCTACACTTCTCATAAATAGTTTTGATCATGCCTATTAAGATACATAAGAAACATTGTTCTATAAGCAACCAATATTGGGTATGAACCACCCTAAGTGCATCATCAATTCATGAGGGAATATTATTGCTTTGAGCTCAAATATCATCTTTTTAGCATTATATTCACATTGAAATTTTACTTTTACAATTGCTTTGACATGAATGTCCCAAATGACAAATTGAAACATTACCGCCATGACCTAGTTCTTGTACCTTGCCCCTATGTGAGCTGCTTTTAATTAAAAAATTCAATGATCAATTTTCGTGTTCAAATTTGTGTTCCATTTCATGTTAATGGTCTTGTGTATGCAATCCACATCATTGAAATGCTTGAAGGCATCTCCCCTCCGACATAAACATTTGGTCAAAATGCATTTGAAACAAGTAGCATTATATACCATGAAAAGTTTTGTCGTAAAAATAATGTTTTACATACAATTCTACAAGAAGATGCAATGAAAATGTCTTCATTATTATGAACTCAAGTTTAAATGAGTTAAAATTTTGTTGGTTTATAAGGAGGGGCCTTGAAAGTCATTTGCTCACATTTGTATTGAGAAATAATGTTTTTTGGCCCTCTTGATAATCATTGTGTATAATGGGAAATTCAAATTTACTTTCACATTATTTAAAGACCATAGGCCCACCACCTTTCCTTTAGCCTTGCAAATGAATGTAAACATGTAAAAAAACCATATTGTGTTAAAAATCCAAGTTTTTTTTGAAGTGTAATCAATTTCCTTGGAAGGCCTCACAATGTGCACAACTTAAAACTAGATACTTGGATGCTAGGTTTAGGGTGAATAGAATTGCCCAATCATAGGATGGACAAAATCTAAACAAAAATAGTTGCATAAATTTCCCACTTAAATTTTCCTCTCCATCTTGTTTCTAATATGCTTTATTTTCAAGTGACAATTTGATAACTCCTAAATAGTGTAATTTTTTTTCTAGGTCACATTTTGGCTTTTAAGTTTTGAATGAAGGGTGTTTTCTTGTTGTGGTTGGTGGGTCTATCTAAGTAGAGAAATATATATATAAATTATCTCATGGTTAGCAAATGAAAAAACTTTCTACATGTGGTTCTCAAAAGTAATAATTGGCCTTTCGCATCTAGCAACCAATATGGGCCTCGTGCAATAAATGATGAAACATTTGGTAATAATATATGTTGAAACCATTTGGCGATAATTAGGTGGAAAATGCAATATGTACACACACACATAATCACATATGTTACACTTTAAATAAATGCAAATGTCAATGGTTTTTTGTTATACATTGAAAATGTGTTCGGTAATTTGAATGCAATATAAATTGATATGAAACTTTGGTCGATATATTTTGGTGCACCAAATTTGCATTTGTTTCCATGGACTAGTTGAAATCCGACTTTTGTGGTGCTTCCATTAAATTATGAATTTAATATGAATTTATCCATGAAACTTAACAATTCTTGTTCTTTTTTTTTTGCATGATTATTTTTCTCTAAAATGTCACACTGAAACCTCCCAAAATCATGATTGGACAAAACTTACAAGAATGTTGGTGTTTATAAGTCAAAAATAATTTAAGAATGCAAAAATCAAACAAAAATGAACTTTACACACACATATGATATGTTTTTCTTTTCTTGTATAAATATTAAAAGTTTTTGCTATGTATTATGAACCAACATTAGTTGTTGTGTTAAAAAATTCCAAGTGTATATGTATGTACATCATCATTAACCCATGGTTGTCATGGATTGAAATATGTGAATACTTTGATGAATTTATATTTGTCCACATTTGTTGATGCATGATTAGGATGATTCATGTATATGTCTATGATTGATGAACACATTATATCAGTTGAACCTAGTTCTAATTGATTTGACGCAACTTGTGATTTTAACACAAAAGCACATTTTTCAAAATGAGAAGTATTGATGAATCGAGATGTTCAAAATCAATGATATAATAGTTTTAAAAACAAAAGGTTAACAAAAAGTTTAGTAACCATTTGTTGAACATTAGGAAAAACATTATTCAACTTTTGAATTCTTGTATTTGCATTTATTTTATGTACAATGCATTTTTGTATGATCGTATGTAGTTATGATGTTATTTATTTATTCATGTGTCATGTATGATGTGTAAGATGTTGTAATTACACATGGGTCTAAAATAAATTGACTATATGTATTTGCAAACCACAAATGAATATGTATACTCAATGCAATGGTTTTTATGTTTATGGGAATTCATTCTTTTTAAATGTGTGGTTTTGTTACTTTTATTTTCAAATTATATATATGTGCATTTTTATCAAGGTTTTAAAAATCCAATTTTTCAAAAATTGACATATCTTCATTATTAAAAAATATTTCAAAGATTGAAAATAAAAATTCTTGTGAATGTAAGTATTTTTTTGGAAATGGCTAAGTTTCATTTTAAGATTTTTGTTACATGCATGGGAGGTAATGGGCAATGAAATCTATAAACCACATGGTTTTTCGTCTTACATGTACACATATGTTGATGTTGTTGGGCATTTCACTTTGGATTTGGTAACAAGGATATGTCATAAGAAAATTTAATATACATATTTACAAACTATTCAATTTTTTTATTTGTGTGCACTCCACACATAGGTAAATTTTTTAATCCATAAAAGTTCATGGTCACGTAATTTGTTACCGCAATTTTGAAATTTTATGACAAAGAAAAAATCAGAAATGAACTCAAAAGGAAAATCATATTTTATCATAAATTTTTGGAATGAAAATGTTTTATGATTGTAATATCTTGCACATGTGATAAGGGTAATTCATATCAATTTTGTTATGTGAATATATAGGAGGTATTCTACTTTATTTGAGAGATTTAATCTTGTAATGTATGTAATGTGTACAAAAACTTAATGACATGATCCCATAATCTTTCTAAAGTTGTAAAAGTCAAAAAAGTTGTTGGAAGACCAAGTTGTTAAATCATTGCAAATAAATTATTTGTAACATTTCAAAATAATCAAATGAATTGCGCAAGCATATAAAATCACAATAACCTAATTATGATTTGAAAATAGTATCCAGGTTTGGTTTAACTCATATTTCAAAATAACTTAAGGTTCTAACAGGTAGTTTTTTTGTTTGTATTAGACCCAACTAGAACCTATGATTTTTTAAATGGAAAATTTAGCAACTTTAAAAAGAAAGGTTTGAATATTGGTTGCCAAATCTTTAGATTATAAAGTAATTCCCAATGAACTATTTGTTAATATGAAAAACCATCAAAAATTTGTAAAGGTTGGCCATAAAATAATGTTGGAATTTTTTTGTTTATGTAAATTTTCATTTTAAAATAAACTTAAAAGATGAAAGTTTTGATTTAAGACTATATAACATATAGTGTTTTCATAATGCATTATTTTTGGAACCTCCTAGAAAAAATGTTTCACTAAATTTAGTTGTGTATAATGTTTTTCTTTGCCATTAGAATCAAAGTTATCAAATGATGACATATCATAATTATGTAAGTTTGAGATTTTAAGTTCATATACAAAGTAAACAAACTTGTCAATGATGGTGAATGATAACATTTGGGTAACATTCAAATCTTTGTATATAGTGGTCTTTTGATAAAATCCTATAAAGAAAACATCACCATATTTGAATGAACATTTCCTTACATATAAATTGATTTGTATTCAAAACATTGCTTAAAGAACACACCTATTGTTCTATCATCGTATGGTAGACATGATAATTGCATGTGAACTGCATCAAAAGTTAGACATTTTGAATGCATTGAACATAATTTTTTTATCAAATGGTTTCAAAAACGAATCCTTTGCATTGCAACCCTTTCGTTCAAAATTTCAAGACTTTTAAATTTTTGTATGATTTGGTTTTTCATCAAGTTCATCCAATGAACATGTATTTGAATAGAAGGGGGCACCTTTTTGTTGTACAAAAAAATTGAAATCAATTTATGATTTTATGCATTCCTTTTGATTCCTAAAAAAGAACGTAGTTTAAACACTTGATTATTTTAGTTTACATGATTCAAAATGACATTTACATAGTATCCAAATTATTTTTTTATTTTTTTATTAATTTAAGAAGACACTATTTAAATTATTGGCATACAAAAATCGACTACAGTTATGATAATGTAAGATAAACTAAAATCCAAAGTTGTCCTTTGTAGTCCTTTTTCAATTATACATTCCTTTTTGGTACCCCTTGGTCGTGAATGGACCCTATTAACACCAATGACATTGTTTTCTTCTCAAATCCTTGTGACTCATAGTGAATTTGTTCCTACTTGAAGGGTATGTGGGATCACAAGCAATCTAGCCCCACCTTTGGTGTTCTACAAAACCTTTTTATAATTTCCTAGCACCATACTTAGAAATGGTTAATGTAGCTTAAGGTTAGAAGAATATTGTTGATAACCATACACTTCCATAACAAATGCCTACACCTCAAACCCCTTTCTTTAGTGCAAAATCGTAGCACATGCACAAAAATGATACAAAGACTACAAAAGACCTTATATGGAATTTTGAGTATACTAAAAAAAAATCTAACTACATGACAATAAACATGAAAATGGGGTGGTTAGTTTTGAGAATTGTGAATGCATATGTCTTTTGTGAACAAAAGTCTCAAGACCACCTAGGAGCTAGAATTCTCAAAGAACAAAAAACTTTAAGACCATCCAAGATGTTTTATTACATTTGTGAAGACCTTTACTTCCTCAAAGTGTGATTATTTTAGACATATTTTAACCTTCAAGTAATTGACAAACTAATCATGAGAAGGTTTCTTAGCCCAACACTTTGAAACTGTTTATGCAAAAGATCCAATCATTCCTCCTTGTTGTGGCCCAAAAAACATGAAGCCTCCTAGAGGGGTTTTTTCCCACCTAGTAGGTTGAATTAAGTCATAAATTAACATTTTAATAAAAATATTAAGTAAATACATGTCAATACATTTATTCTAATACATAACTTAATTAATATGCATACATGTATACATGCAAGTTGAGGTTAATGCAATTTGGCATTTGATGGTGATGAAGAGGGTTCCAAAACAATGAGAATAAATGATAACAATACCTTCGTTTTACTACATATCTTCAATATGTATACATGCATACATGCAAGTTGAAGGTAATGCAATTTGGTATTTGATGCCTTGAAATTTTTCCTAGGCAACTTGTGCTCTTTACTAGGACACCTAACTAGGTTAAAGCATGGTAATAGGAGCCAAAAAAGGTGTTGGGAATCTTTGAAAAATTCAAACTATAATAAGTATGTTTTTGTTTTGATATTTAAAATTTTAATAAAGATTCGTGAACTTGAATAATTATTGCATAAAAAACAATCAATTTTGCAAAGGATTTGGTAGAAGAATCTTTTACCAAATAAATTTTGATGGTAAGAAAATTTGGATGATATTAACCTACTACCCATAGTCATAATTTAAAAGTTATAGAATTTTAAAGTATGTTGCAAAATCTCAAAATTTTAAAAGTCTTTTACCATATAAATGAGGTGTAATGTACATGACATATAAAATAAAGTTGTAATTTATGATACAGGAGACTAAAGCCTAAAATAACTACCATATTTTGGTATGATTCAAAATTACAATAATTTATCAAAATGTAATAAAAATTTGGCAAAATTTGCACACTTTGAAAACTTCATATTAATTATTTTTACAGTGACTAACACAAAAAAGTGATATATTGAAGCAACTATGTATATTTTTAATAACAAGTTGCAAAAACTAGATCATTAAAAAATTCCTTTATTTGAAAAAATGCAAAGGACTACAAAAGGATTTGTGGTCAATTTATAAATCAATCATATTGGCTCCTATTAATGTATTTTGACCCACCTTGGTTTTTTCCTAGGTTGTTTAAAACTTTTTTTTAAGGTGATTGGGTTTTTTTTTAAAAGGTACCTAGGTTTTAAATTCCTAGGTTGTTTGGGCTCTTTCCTAATATGTTTCAGTTTTTCCATACGATTATTGGGCTCTTTCCTAAGCTACATGAGTTTCTTCCTAAGTTGCCTCGGCTTTTTCATAAGTTGCATGGGCTCTTTCTTAAGTTACTTAATTTTTTCCTTAGTTGTTTAAGCTCTTTCTTGTGGTGCCTATGCGATTTTCTTAGTTGTTTGGGCTCTTTCCGATGGTGCCTATGTTTTTTCCTAGCTACCTAGGCTTTTTGCTAAGTTGCATAGGTTTTTCTCTTAGCTACCTAGGTTTTTTCCTAGCTTCATGGGCTTTTTTCTAGGTTGCCTAGGCCTTTTCTTAAATTGCATAGGTTTTTCCTAGCTTCTTAGGCTTTTTCCTAGGCTATCTAGGTTTTTTCCTAGCTACTTTGGTTCTTTCCTAGGCTACTTAGGCTTTTTATAAGCTTCATGGGCTTTTTTCTAGGCCCCTTCGAGGTTCTATATAGGTTTTTCCCTAGATTGCATAAACATTTTCCTAAGCTACCATCCATCTTTCCAAGGCTATGTAGGCTTTTTCCTAGCGCCGGGGGCTTCTTCCTTAATTGCTTGGGCTTTTCCTTTTGTTGCTTATGCATTTTGCTAGGTCAGTCGGGCTTTTTCATAAGTTAACTAGGCCTTTCCTAAAGTTTTAAAGGTTTTTCATAAAATTCATGGGTTTTTTCCTAAGGTGTCTAGGCATCTAATATATTAATTCACTTAGTCTGTGCATCTGTGACGGGGGTTTTGGGGGGTGGGGGAGGGAGAGGCCGGTGAAGCAGCGGGTGACAAGGCTTGGTAATGGGGCGGGGGGCTTAGCACTGGGGGGGGGGGGGGTAACACAGGCGAAGGGGGCCAGCGGGGTAAAGAACCGAAGTGAAAAATGCGAAGGACGGGGGGGGGGGGGTCGACGGGGTAAAAAACCGAAGTGAGCAATAGGAAGGACCGGGCGGGGGGGAGCTCGACGGGTGCATTATGCACTGGGTTCACACTAGTTCTGTTAGATTGCCTAGGCCTTTCCTAAATTGATGATGTTTTCCATAAGTTGCCTAAGTTTTTCTAACCTACCTTGTGTTTGTTTTCTTCTAGACTACCTATGGAAAGATAGCAATACCTTCATTCACATTTACCTTCATTATGTATACATGGAAGACGAAGGTATTGCAATTGGTTACCTATGTTACCTAGGCTCTTTCCTAGGGAGCTTGGGCTTTTTCCTAGGCTACCCAAGGCTTTTTCTTGGGCTTCCTTAGCCTTTTCCTATGCTATCTAGGTTCTTTCGAATGCCATGCCATGCCTAGGATTGAAGATTGACTTGTCCAGGTTTTGTTGAAGTCCCTAAGCTATGTTTTGTTATTTGGGGGCTTGGGCTTTTTTCTTAGGCTACTTAGGGGTTTTCCACTTAGCAAAATCCTAGGGCATAGCATGATCCTTTTGCTTTTTGGGGCCTTTAAGGGCTTTCTTAACATATGGAGGTGGTTCATGCCTCTTGGGCGTGGGCTTAGGTTTCTTGGTTTGGGTATGGGCCAATTTTGGTTTTTTTCTATGAGGTCCTAGCAAGTTTCTTGGATGTAGAGTTAAGGTGGTTTGGGCCTCTTGGGCATGGGCTTGTGCTTCTAGTCTAGATTGGGGATGGGCTTTGTCTAGGTATTTTTGGTGAGGTCCCAAGTTTCTTCAACATGGGCTTAGCTTGACCTAGACTTCTTAAACATATGGTTGAACAAGGTCAATGTTTTTCATTCGGATGTAAAATCCCCAAATACAAATGAGGCCATATGGATTATATACTTACTAAATGACACAAATACAATATACAAAGTTGTCAATGACCCAAGACTAGATTTGCATACACTTTAGACCTAGGTTCCATTGGGGTGGTTGAAAAACCTCTAAGTTTAAGTTCTCCTAAACATATCCTAACTCTACACCTAGGATACTCTACATGAGATACTTAACTCGAATTGGATGAATGTAGGTGGGCAAGGGGTTAACATTTGGTGAGGTCCCAAGCTTCTTCAACATGGGCTAGCTTGACCTAGGCTTCTTAGACATATGGTTGAACAAGGTCAATGTTTTTCATTCGGATGTAAAATCCCCAATACAAATGAAGCCATATGGATTATGTACTTACTAAATGACACAAATACAATATACAAAGTTGTCAATGACCCAAGACTAGATTTTGCATACACTTTAGACCTAGGTTCCATTGGGGTGGTTGAAAAACCTCTAAGTTTAAGTTCTCCTAAATATATTCTAACTCTACACCTAGGATACTCTACATGGGGATACTTAACCCTAATTGGATGAATGTGGGTGGGCAAGGGGTTAACACAAGCCTAGCTCTTTTCCTATTCCATACTTCACCCTTTAAAAAATCGTAGCCTTGAGTGTCACCCAGAACACCAATGTTATTTTGCATATACACTCACAAACGCCTTGCACGCACAAACGCCTTGCACACACAAACACCTTTGACTCTTCTTGAGAAAGGAGTAGGCAAACAGACAAGCAAGCACACATGCAAGGCTCATAATGCATGCACACTTACTAGAGATCAACGGCCACACTAAACCAGCACCCACAAGTGCACCATGAAGGATGGATGATAAGTGATCAGGAAACAATTTTCTGTTGGGTTCCAGTTGCCTAGCTAACCACGGTGGTTAGCTCAATTGTTTTTTTTTTCCTAGCTACCTAGTAACAACCCACAATATGAGAAAATCACCACATTTCTATACTTTACCCTAGGGTCAGTTTTGTCATTAAATATTTTTAAAAAAATAGTGAAACAAATTCTCTTGAAAATATGAAGCTAAAATGTGGAAAAACATCGTAATTAATTATTATTTAGGCTACAATCTAAAGAATTTCACTCCTCATGTATAGCAATATCATAATAGATCATGAAATAATATAACTTCAAATTGATTATTAAAAAAACGAATTATTTTTTTCAATTTTTTTTTTTTTTTTTGGGAACATGTGGAAACTTACACTAAGCTACAGTTTGGTTTTCAGTAAGTAGCAAAAATATAAATGGATGATTATAAAAAAAATGTATTACATATTCTGACTTATAGCCAGATTTGGCTAAAATCTTCTTATGGATGACAGCCACTTTGGCTATGTCACAAAATTCATTAGAAAAAAAAAACACTGCCATGAACTATGGTTTATAGTGATATGTTCACATGATCAGTACTTGTACCCTAAACCCTAAACCCTAAACACATACATACATACACCATTATAACTCCTAACAAGGCTTGAATTTAATAAAGCTTATGTGAAGTCACCATAAAATAATGGCAATGTAAGAGGGGGTTTTTTTCAATCCTTTTTCTAATAATAAAAGTTCTTTCACTTCAACTAAGGTACTAGGGAGTTGCAACAACACTGCCAAACTGCAGTTGATGAGCAGGACCTCAAGTACAAAGGATTGTATAGTAGGGTTCTTTTCCTTCAAATTTTGTGATGTAGCTGAAGTGGTGATCATCCATAAGAAGATTTAGCCAGATTTGGTTACAGACTAGATATGAAAGTAGAAAAAAATAAAATAAAATTTGCTGTGTTAGCGTCCTCCCCCAATGTATTAGGGCTCACTATTATTATATCTTTGAAGGGATTATGGAGGGATGACGAAATCACAAAATCTGACTAATTGTTAAATGATTCAAACTCATCACAAAACTTTGCAACAACAAAAACATAAAATAAAATGAGGTTTGAAGACTTTTTAGGATTTCGTGTGCCAGAGTGCTGGTGAAGTTTCTGACACCATTTAATGCACAAGGTTCGAGAGTAATTATACGAGTCCTACAGGTAGGAGCAGTGAAAGTATATGTGTAGCATGGCAGCAGTGGAGGCGCTTAGGAAAAAGGAAAGACAGGATGAAATTCAGTTTACCATGAAAATTGATGGAAAAACTAGTTTGGGTCCCAGTTATGTCATTTTGTAAAATTTGCATTCCCAGTTACACGTGTGAAACTGGCCCGTTCTCTCTCCCCCTAATCGCGAGACTTTCCGGAGAACTCTATTATTGTCGAACTTTTATTAGGCTGGATTTTTTTCATAGAAACCAGCTTTGGGGTCTTATTATTCCAGTGGTTTTGTAGGTTTTTTAAAAACCTTGTTTGTACTCTTGGTAATGATCTGTGTTCACATTGTCACTACTTGCAGCTTCAATGGCAACAAGAATTGGAGAAGTTAAAGCACCGGGTTTAGCCTCTCAGCACCACCCTTTTTTCACTGGCAATATATATTTTGCCAGAAAGTTAAATTTTAAAAAAATAAAATAAAGAAAAGGTGTTTTTGGAGGTTTTCAGAAGTGTGTTTACACAAAAATTGTCTAGAACTGACATTTTTTGAAAGTGTGTTTGCATGAAAATGTGGGTTCTTTGACTCTTTTTTGCTCTTCAATGGTTGTGAATTTTTTGTTTTGTGGAGTTGTGTTGCTCTTGGGTGCTCTTGAAGTTTTTGTTCTTTGAGTTTTTTTTTCCTTCCTTGGGTGGTCTTAAAGTTAATTGCTCTTGGAGATTTCTGGCTCTTAGGTGGTCTTAAATTTTTTGCTCACAAATTGTATGTCAAATTTCCCTCATCACTTCCACCACAAATTGCTCTTGACACAACACATGCACATTGGGAGATGTTTTGAGCTTCAACAAAGATGCTTAGAGAGTGTGCAAATTTATTCATTCATTCACAACAATTATGATTCTTACATGCGACAAGGCCTTTTGTTGCATGACTATTGGCAAGTGCTTTGCTTGTATAACATTTTTCATACATGGGTTCAATAAAAGGTTTTACAAATTAGTGATAGAATGCGTATGCATGGTATCCGATGGAGATGCTCTAACAATATTAAATACACTCCTAGGTGGGATGCACCCAAATCCATAGCATTAAGGCAAGAACTAAATAAATGTAATGATCTAAATGCAACTCATGAACACAAGCTTGGGTATGCCTACTAATGGTGCCTAACATGAAGAATTCTTCAAATTTTTAATAATATTTCTAGGAATAAGATATTGTGGACCCAAGTGAATGTGTAGTCCTTGGCTAAAAGCATGGACAAATGAATTTTAAACACAAGATCTCTATCATATATGAATTTCACATCCTTCATTTCAAAGAATTCATCTTAAAAAATCCACAAGTTTAGATAAATACCTTATGCATTTTTAAAATATGCAATTCGAAGCATATTTTAAATGTTTTTCATGTTTCCCATACATTAAATTTTTTTTGAAAAAAATCCTTTATTCGGCATTTGTTTCTTAGTTGCATTGAACTTGGTGCGCCCTATTTAACCTCTTGGGGTATGGCTTCTTATTGGATTATACTTTTATACAAATTTGACATACTTTAATAGCACATTATTCTAGTAAATTATTTTCATTGGCAACAAATAAAGTAGAGCATTTTTCTTTCCATGAATTTTAATGTCACCTATTTCACTTTATTAATATCATATTCTAGAATCATTGATTTTTTTTTTTTTTTTTTGTTGCGTAATTTGATATGATAATTTATTTAACTTGATACACATTTCACAAATGAATTTTGTCCATGAATGTTCACTTTTCATCTCAAACAAACATCTATATACATTACGTAAGTTTCCATGACCCCTTTTATAATCAATTCCAATTCTATAACCTAAGTCATCATAATGGCATAAGAGTCTGAATAAGTGCCTTAAAACTTGGAAACAATTATATCAATTGGTCAACTAAATTTTTAGATTAAATTTTTTTAAATGCCTCCACTTTGTACTCTAGACAACAAGAAATAATTTCCTCACTTCCTCACTTTTTCATGATTTTTTTAAACTCCTTGCTATCTATTTAAGCTTGTAAAAACACTATAAATTGCTTTTTTTTTTTTAACAAAAGAGTTCCACTACTTAATCTCATTATCAAACAAGGTCTAAAGTGTAAGAAAATTTGTCCTAACCCTAATCAATGTGCCCTAATCTGAATCTCACTACACACCATGTCATCATTCAATCCCATCCTTAACCCATCCCCTATACACAAAGTGGTTATCTACACTTGGCCCCCATAAACCTAAAAAAGGCCAAATAATGATTGTCCAAAATGACTTTTAAATAACCTTCTAAAGTTAAGGTCCAAAATTGTAAAGGTAAACCCTATTACAAAATTTGGCTACTTGGTAGCCTTTGGTCCTCCTAACTAGTATATATTCTCTATCTTACTCGTAGTGTGTGATACTTTAGTACAACTAAGGCACTAAAATGAGATCCTTGCACAAAAATAACTATAATGTAAAGTTTTGATGCAATTAGAATTAAAAGTTCATGATTTGTGCTTATTTTTCAAGGTTTTCATCGCTTAAGATTTAATTGCATTTTAGTTTTCAACTCTTATACGATGGAACTAAGTGTTATATTCAAAACTAAAACTCAAAGTTCATAAATGTTTTCTTATGTTTGATGTCTCATAGCTTGAAATTTATTTTTTAGTACTTTTGGGATCTACCATAATAAAATGGGATTAAACCTTTTAACTAAATAGGTCACATTCTTATTTGCATAAAATATTCAGCTCCAGTATATTTTATACAAATAAGAAATCAATTCAAATTTGTCATTCTTGAAAATCCCAAAAGATGCGTGGTAAATGATTTTATGTATAAGTAAACCAACAAATTTTATCATAAAAATATTTTTTTCCATTCTATGTATGTACATTTGATACCCGATATCTATTCTCCCAATAAATTCTTTAAAAAAAGGCAAGTTCACACCATTCATGCCCATCTATATTTTTCATCCCAATAAATATGAAATACATGTATTTTAATTGATTCCCATTGTCTAATTACACAAGAAGGAATCATGGGCTTTACAACTACTCATATTCACTTGGTTTTCAATGAAATTGAATAAAAATGGACAAATTGATTAAAACATTTTTAATGAAATGTTTTTAGTCATTTGAGATAGTCACATGTTGCACTAAGTAATTTTTAATTCTGAAATTTTGAAATGGATATTATAAGGTCCCAAATTAATATGGCATTGATTTAAAATGTCATGTCATCATACACCATTTTTTCCTTTTTTTAGCGGATTAATCACGAATTATATATTTTTTGATGGCATGTGATGGCAAAAATACATGTCCAGAATTTTTTGATTTTGATTTTGATTATTATTATTATTTCAGGTTTCGTCAACAAAAAGTTTTGGCACCATTCACCAACACCATATGGACATGTTTGTATACTACATTTGCACATGATACATCAATGTATGATACACATTATATACATTGATGTACCCAACCACTAAATCACTTCAACACTTTGAATATAAAAGAAAAAAATTAACTTTATTTTGTTCAACATGAAATTATTTAAGAAATTCAAACCTTAGCCTATGGTTTTTTTTCAAATTTTATTCAAATGCTACAAATGAAATTGATTTTGAAAGTTATTTAACAATGTTTTAAAAATAATTATATAAAATCACTAATCAATTTCAAGGATTATTTAAAATATTAAAATAACATGTTATGGATAAATGAAAAATGAAAAAGTTTTTTCTCTTTAAATTAACATATAATCTTTGTAAATGTGATTCAATTCAATGTGAATTCAAGAATGCCTTAATTTTTTAAAATTCTATATTATATATATACATTCCTTTGGGGAATTTAATTTTTTACTTTTTTAAAAATATGATTTTTTTAAAAATCATTTTTGTGATGTTGCTCAAATGGCAATGATCCACAAAAAGATTTAACCACATTTGGCTATAAACAAGTTATGGAATTAGAAACTTGCTTGAGCCTTTAAATATTATGGTTACATACTACAAACTATTGTAAAAAATTTGAAGATACATTTTTTTAAATTACAATTTTGATTTTTAAAAACAAATCCTTTGTTGATGTCATTGGCCTTTTAAATTGGCAAAAATTGGCCACAAGAAGAATTATCGACTAAGTAATCATGTAACCATTCAATTTTCAAGACCATATTTGTTTAGAAACATTAATCATACACTAACACAAATGATTAATTCAAAAGCTTTAAAGAAAATATTGCAACATATTTTTAATATCATTTTTTGTAACGATGCAAGATCAATATATTTGACTTTTGTTTCCATTGTAAAATTAAAAACAACATGATTTGGCAAAATTTTGGAAATAAATATTTGGATCAACCCAAGGTTATTATTGTTAATTTCTTTTGGAGAACTTTTTCGCAACTTGGTGATTCTTTTGATTTTTTGGGGGGAAAACATAGTGCAAATTGAAGGAAAAATCAAAATAACAATAATTTTGCTGAAAATTTGAGCTCACAAATTTGAAAGAAAAAAAGGCTACCCTTCATATGGAATATTTTCTAAATAATTATAATGCCTCCAACCTCAAATCCACAAACATTTCCAACATCAAACTTATTTTTTTTAAATGTTAAACAATTTTTGGGATTATTATAAACCTCACCCAAAAATGTAATGAATGTTACAACTATAAACAATATTGACCATTAACTAGTGCAACAAGCCATTTGCAAGCCTAAAAAGGTCAAATGGGATTAAAATGTAGTCAAATTGAAAAGTAATCACAATGTGTGAAGGTGGAAAATGACAATTTTTTTCTTGTGTTAAAACATTGATTGTAATTTGTAACTTAGTTCCCCTTTGTGTTCATTTTATTCTTTCATGTTTTCATCTTGTAATGATGCATAAATGTCATTTAGGTAAACATTTTTTTGTACTTAAAATCATTTTTCATGTTATTGGTTTGAATTAGGTTTAGTTGAGTTTATCATGACATAACTTGTAATAATTTTCACATGCCTTTGTTACTTCAATTTTTACATTTTCATGTCTTTTTTCAATGTTGAACATTCCAATGGCAATAAATTCCAAGAGTTAATTAAGGTGAATACAAAACAATGCATAAATGGGAAATGATTAAACTCAAGTCATATTTCCCATGCAATTTTTCCATTTGTGATGTTATTTTTTTCAGAGTGGAGATAGTCCTAATATGTAATCAAACAAATATATCATAGGTGTTTTTATATAATAGTTAGTTCATGTTGTCCATAATGTTGATTTAAAATTGAAACTTAACACAACATGTCAATTATTGAGTGTTTTGTGAAACTAAAGATTTTTTTCTTGCTTTTGGGTTTAGTTTTACCCCACCAATTTTGGATACAAGCACAATTTGCTACAAATTCTATAAAATAATTCCTAGTTATCAAGTCACCATTATTGTGTCATATCTAGAAATGACACCAAATGTCGCAAAAATATATAAATATGAACCACAAATTTTGAATACAAGGACAATTTGTTGTGGAACCAACAAACGAATTCCTAGTTTTCAAGTTGTGAAAATTCTACCTTATCTATGAATGATACCTTCTTGTGAACAAAATAAAAATTTCACGTGCTTCAAGTGTGACCTTTTTTATGTTTTATTCCCCGGTTGGTGTCTTTTCCATGTTTTACCTCTATTGATAAGGCCCTCCCATTTTGTACGGTGGGAGATGATTTTTACAAATATGAACAATTTTAGACAAGGTCAAAATCTTATTTCCTTATTTCATTTTTTAATAAAATTTTAAACTTTTTGATATATCAATTTGAAGGTTGGGCAATAAGACTTCATGAAAATGGTTTAAATAGAAAACGATAATTGAAGATTGCATCAAGTTATTTAGATTTTAATAGATAATTATTTTTAAAAATTCATATAAACCTTGCATATATAGACTTGTTGTTTTCATCCTATAATTTGTGTTAAATGGATTCAAAGTGAAGACCAAGTTATTTTTAAAAACATAATGTGAATGCCTCAAATTATATATAATTGTGTTACCAACAATTGTAATTGACACATTAATATTTCATTTCATTTTTGTAATAATCTACATGATGATATACATATGTGAAATGTTTGATCAAGGATTAAATAAATTTTCCCAACATTTTTAATCATACATTTTTTTAAATCATTAGTTAAATGTTCAACACCACATTCTTGAACATTAAGGATGGCAAATGAATGTAAAGGCATGTCATGAATTTTCAACTATTTTCAATTATTAGACAAAAACATGACTTTCTCATCATTTTTGAGATGCCTTTTGCCTTCTTTCCTTGATCACCTATATCTTAACATAGGATGTGTTTGTTTGTTTACGTGTTACTATGTTGAAACAACCACAAATTGTGGGGTCCCTTGTTCCACTTTAGGTATCATTGGAAAGCTTTCAATGACGTGGTGTGCATTGTGCATGTTTGTCATTTTGCAATTTTTGAATCAATAAAGTAAAAGTTGTTGAATTTAGAATGATTTTCATCTTTGGAATTATTTTCTAAATTTCATAAAATCACATGTGGTTTGATAAGGTTAAAGCTTATTTATAAACCATTAATCAATCCTACATCATATAACATTACTTGGGGCACTATTGAACTCCTATGGAACTTATTTTCTCCACTTCCTTTTGGGTGGGTATTATGCTATTGTTTCACATACCTCATAATTTCAACTTCTTGACATTAAACCATGAACATTTGAAGATCAAAGGGCTTAGATAAATAAATGACTTTTAGACATAAAGTGAGGGTTTGAAGGAAAGTACCCTTGCAACCTTCAACACCCAATTCAACAACAACATGGAACAAACATAATTACATCTTTCAAAGATTAAATTGAAAAAAGTTCTTCAAATAATTTGTTGACTCTGTAAGTTTTCTAGATCCCATGAAATTATCCAAATCAATGTGATTACAATGAAAACCCATCACATAAAGATGTGAGGAAAACAAAATAAATGGTGAATCAATCAAGCAACCTATACCATAAAAACACAACAAGAATGACTACAATCATAACATCAAGAATGATGATGATCATCATTAAGCAAAAATAATTTATACGATCTTTTATAAAAGTGATGATCATGAGCATACATTATGTGCAAGCAACCAATCAATCAAAATATATGAAATCATGCACAATATTAACAAGTGGGTCATTAGACAACACATTACTTCATACTTAACAAGTGCATGGTTTGAGTCATTATAAAATAAATCAAACTCCAATTGATATGTCATTTACAAAATGTGTGACCATCATCTTCATCATGACTAACTACAATTATCCATCTCAAAAAATGCATCATAAAGAAAGAATGCTACTAAATACCTTTAGTTCTTTCTAATGACAATGTTTTAAAAATCAAAACCTAAGTTGTTGATGTTTCAAAATTATTACACATATCCACACCTCCCACCATGCTCTTGCCATTGCAACTTGCTAATAAATATGAGAAGCCATTTCATAGCTCAACGAACAAAAGATACTTCACCTGTGAAGTCAAAAACAAAACCATGTAGTTAATTAAATTAATCAATTGCTACATTCTCAAAGTTGTAAATCACATAATAGTTAAATTATGAATACATTATACACCTCCAAAGGTTTATTGCATGCCTCTTTCGGGTATTTGTTGATTAAAATGTTTGTAAAATCTTATACAAGGACAAATGTTTTTGCACCCGCCCAAGTTCAAAAACCTAGGTGATAAATTAAAGCACACATCTATTAAAAAAGGAATCAATTTTCACACATTGAATAACTATTGTTGCTAAGGGATACACACACACACACACACACATGATTAAATACAACAAATGGGGGACTTTTTCATTTAAATCATTGGAAGTGAAACTATCTTACAAAATTATGCATATGGATTCACTAAATAAAATATCCACAATGAAAAGAAAAATTAGCTTCTACCCAAAATTCAATTACTTGTGGATGAACTATAAATGAACACATGAATTGTATTTGAATTGACTTTTAAAAGCATTAAAATTGAAGAAAACAACAAAGTCCCTTAAAACATAATCTTTGTGGAATTCTTTTTTTTTTTTCATCAACAATGTGCCTTGGGATGCATTAGATAGTGACCCTTAGTGATCATTTGGAAAAGATGATTTTTTTGCTTTGAAAATGAGGATTTGACGTAGTTTTCGAATTTTAGCACTATAAAATATATTACAAAAATATTTTCATGGAATCCTATCATGCCATTTTTGGTCCACTTTAATTTACATTCAACTTTTTATCCAAATAGGTGTAAAAAATAGACATGAAAGGAAATTCTTAACCTCATTTTAATTATACATTATTTTTTAGGAAACAATAATAAAATAATCTAGATAATATTTGTGAACTAAACACATACAATATTATTACATGTGTTGGCAATTGTCAACCACACCATGCAACTTGGTTTATAATATTGTAGTTGATATAAGGCAAACCCATCCTTGGGTGGTATCATTAAGAAAATCGCACCCCAAAATTTTGAGACCTATCCAACTTTAGAACAACACAATACTACAAAGTGTGGGTGCACTTCACCAACCCTCGTTTAATGGACCGATGAGTTCACTACATCCCCACTTGGTCATGAGGGACAATGAATTCATTCAAAATCCAATGAAAACATTTGGCATACGTGGATCTATTTTGTTATAGTGACATATGTAAAAATTACTAGGTTTTCATTTCAAAGCTTATATCAAAAGATTACCCAAGTCACATATAATTTGAAACTTCAATTGTATTTTTTTTTAAATAGTTTTAATTTTCCAAATGACTAAGTAAGGAAAAAGTTTCAAAATAACATTTGGGGTTCCTTTGTTCATGAACACAAAAGGAACATTAGAATTTTAAATCTTTAAATTTTTATAAAACGGATTTAAATAGTCCTTTTAAAAATTTATTTAATAGATAGTGGTTGAGGAAACCATAATTTTTTGAGCAATTTTTGAAGGTTTAAAACTAAAAGGTCTTGAAGGGCCATTACATTCACGTATACAATTTTGTAATAATTCTCACTCTTTTTTGTTAATAAATAATTTGGGCCAAGCCCTAATGACTATATTTAATTTTTAAAAAGTTTTTACAATGGTGTAGTTCTTGACACTTAATCATAAGGGTTGGGAATTTTAATAACACATGTTAGAAACATTTCAAGAACACAAATTTCTTACTTATGTACTGCATATGTATGTGTCTACAATTTTTCCATGGTGTATATATACATTGGGAACACAAAGCCTGTGTGGTGCAAGTCAATAATACAAATCATAAATTTTAAATATTAATTTTTAAATTGAATTAAATTAGGTTCATCTTTCCTTGAATTTTGGTGTATTGGTTCCTAGTGGTACCACCCAAGGATGGGTTTGCTATCCATGCTTACAAATGTTGAAGGCTAATTAAAATTTTCAATTCTTCATAATTTTGGTTGCCTAAAATTCATATGTATTGGTAGCATCACCACTTTTTAAATCCTAGTACAAAGAGATGGTGTTTTTCCATTTCAAAATATGGTATATCCAAATATGTGTTGCATTACTTTTTATTTGCCCCCATGATTACAAAAGATGACGAAAATTGCAAAATAAATTAATGACATTGGAAAAGTTAACAATAGCAATTTAGTTTTATTATATGTTTCAAAAATAATTAGACACATGTTAACAATTATGCAAACTTAAATGTCTTTACACCTACATGATGAAAAAATTCATGTAATTTGCTAATAGTTTAAAATAAGATTTGGCCTTTTAGAGATGAGGATGAATGTAAGCACATGTTATAAATTATAATCAAAAAGTTGTGCCAAGCAACCTTGGTGTGGTGCAAGGTGAAATTAAGATAGGACTCCTAGTGAGAAAATTGGCTTTGCAAGGAAATTATTAGGTCGACAAATTTCAAATGGTTGAAAAGCCAAAGAATTATAACTAGTTAACATATATTAAATTTAAATGGAATATATCAATGGATTGATAAAAAGGAATATATGAACTACAACATGTTGATTTTCTCAAGAATATGAATGTGAGAATTACTTATCAATAATTCTTATGCCTTGTGCCATACATATGTTAAATTGTGGATCCAGTCACAATTTGTTGATGGAGATTGTGATGAAACCTTCTTAATTTTTACACATGTGTGTTTTGTAATACAAGACAACTTGAAGTTGAAGTTCATCTCATTTTAGGAATATTAATTTACAGATCCATTTGAATTTATATTTGAGGATTCATTCAAATATATAACTTTTTTTCATTTGAAATAATTGTTTAACACCAAGTGCCATGATAATATCAACAATTCTATAGTTGTAGCTACCAAAATTGTTGTAAAATAGACCAAAAACAAAGGTGCCATATCAACATCTAATTTTAAGTGAAACAACTTTTGACATAAATACAAAAAAGTATATTCAAAATCTTTTTTGTGTCTTCTCTTTGAGTTTTCTCTTTGAGAAATAGACTAGTCAATATGGTGTTCAAACATACTTTTATAGTAGAAAATTCAATGAAATAAATGTACTAAATTCTAGGATACAAATATTATCATTTTTCTCACAAATAAATGTTCTATTTTGCTAGAACATATTCAATGCACAATCACCAAAAGAAAAATAGTGTTTTTCAACTTGTCTTGTGCAACTAAAGGTGTCTTATGCAACAAAAAGAAAGTTGCATATATATGACACTTTCAGTTGAATAAGACAACTTGCAAAAGATTGTTTTTAATTAGTGACTTAAAACATAAGGTTCACATTCTGAAAAACAGATTTCACAACTACTTACATTTAAAAAAACTATTAAACATTGTTGAAACAATGCATAATTTGAAGATTAATGTACATTAATGAAAAATTATCTTCTTTTTTATTATTAAGCTTTAAAAAATATAAAATGGGAATTTGTTGATATTTAAATCTATTTTCATCTTCCATTTTTTGAATTACCAAAGTAATCAAATTGTCTATTTTATTTGAAGTTTGCACCATTTATGGATTCTTTCATTTGACAACATAACCTTTCTAAAAAAAATTAAAAAACCATTTCATCTTTAATATATTGTTGGAGGTATTTTAAACAATTTATTCAACAATTAGCAAATATTCAAAGTGATTGACACTTCAACATACTTCTTGCATTAGTTAATGCGTGTCAATTGACAATTAAACCATACTTGGTATATGCAACCCACTTATTAGCACTAGTCATCAAAAACCAAAGTATTATAAAGATATATACCTTAAAGAACTTGTGTTTTTTGCTCCCTTGAGGAAATAAATAAAATGACCATTCCAAAATGACGCATGTAATTGAACAAAAGTTAGGTGACTTTCAAACCACATTTAGTTTGCAAATTATATGTTCATGTGACCTTCAAGATATGGATAACCATTTGAATTTGAATTTCCATTGAGAAAAATGTTTTTGGCATGGAAAACCTCATATCACTAATGGAACCACAACATTTTGCCTTATTTAATATCCCTAGTTAAAACTTCCATAACCTTGATTATAATATCAACCATTGCAAGTACTAATCAACTACATATGATCTTAATAGGTTGTTCTTTCAAAAATTGGGGTCAAAAGAATATTTAGAAGGAGAGGAAATCATAAATCAACAAAATAATAACACAATGTAGTTGAAATGTTGAAAGAGGGAAACCAATTAATTACCAAACAAAAAAGAACATTAGTGAAAAACATTCCAAAAATTATTCATAGATGAAGAATGTGATATTTCACACATGTAAGAAGTGAATTGTTGAATTATGGTTTGAGAGGGAGATCAATGCATAATATAATAAGAGGATGCATTATGACCATAAAGGCTAAAGTTCATGACAATAGTTAAATTAATATAATGATGACAATAAGCATAAAAAGTAAGATAAATAACATCACTACTACAGAATGTGGGTGCGGTTCACTAGTCCCCATTCACTACAACTAGTGAATTCACTCAAAATCCAGCGAAATCACTTGGCGTACAGGGACACCTTTTGTTGTAATGCATCTTCATGCTTTTACCTTCTATAATTTATAACCTTGTTGTAGTTTGTGCAATATTATTTGTTTTCCGTATTTTGTATGCATGGTTGGTTTTGTCCACAAGAAAGGGACCACACAACAATGAAAGAATTTGGCATAATTTTTTTCATTCAACATGGAATTGACATGTGAGTGAAATCTAAACACTTAGTAATATTATATAAACTACATTATTTTATCAAACTCATCTTATAACTGAAGTTGATTAATCACATTACACAATTTCATCATTTTTTTCACATTTTGTTGTGGGGAGGAAATTAATTTAGATTGGTGGGGACTTTCGAGCGTCACTAAGCAATGTGGTATTGAGAAAATAATGATGGGAGTAGATTGGATTGCACCAACTAATTTGGACAACTTGCAAGGTGAATTCACTTAAATTTTTTCAATTGATTTTTTTTTGTTTTAGTTGTTCAAATGTGCATTGATCTTGTGATGGAACATGCAAATTAAGGTTTAATCAAAATCCAATATTGTCAATTCATAGTTGGTTGACCTTGTTTAAATTCTTAGATTACTTTCACTATAAGTCATAGGCAATTAATGTGTGTGTCCAAGAAGTTCACAAAATTCATTAAGTTAGTGTGTTTTCCAAATTGTTCACAAAGTCCATTGAAAGTTAAAGTTTGTGGTCAGGTAGTTCAAAAAGTCCATTTACAATTAGCGATACAACCCATGAAGTTCTTTTAGTCCTTGTTGTTCCACCATGAATCATTGTTAATTTTATTTTTTTAAGTTGTATTTTACCACATAATCCCTATCAAGTCATATACATGTGTCCAACTATGTTTCAAAGTCCTTCCAAGTCATCTACATGTTTATAGTAGCCACTGAAAACTTGTCACATGTTCCTAGGATTCCAATCTAATATTCATTATTTAATATTTGTCCATACATTTATACAAAAAAGGTCCATTTCATGGCCCAATGTGATCCACTTAAAGCTAACTTGTACTAGTACATATATTATGATATATTTTTTAAATTACAAATCCAATTCAAAACTACCATTTCCATTTTGGTTCTTCATGAGAAACACCAATTACCTATGAAATCTTATACAATTAATCCGTCAATGGGCAACATTAAGTTACCACTAACCAATGCAACATCACATGTTGCCAAACCAACACCATTTGCCATTGAAATACAATCCTCAAGTCATCTTCTTCAAAGTGAAGTGCAAGATGTGGCTCAAATTCTAGTCGTGTAGCTACCACCGAAATCTTCCTTCGACCAAAAACACAAAAGAGGTGCCATAAAGGTCTTGACCATGATTTTTGTTACCCATGAAATGTTAAAGGAAGATGTGGCATTTTCAAAACACGAAGATGAAAAGCATCTTCCAACAAAAGATCATCCAACAAGTTTTGATATAATGATCAAATTGTGGAACCCTCTAAATAAGCCAAAGAAAAAATCTCATGACAAAGTTGATTACACACATGAATCCAAAAAAAAAATTCAATTAAATGTGTTATTCTACGAGTTTCAACAATTAAGGATAATCAACCAAAGCTCCTTACACACACATGGTTTTACAAGCTTCCATGTATGTGGGACATTTTTCTTCAAAAATAAACCTTAAAGCTTAAAATCATAAACATTGTCATGTCACCATAAGTAGATGATGATATCATCATCTATGTTGGAAATCCTTGAAGGATAGCTAGAAAAGTCCCTATTCTTAAAAGCCCGAATAAACAATTCAAAGACATGTGCTTTGGTGAAAAAAAACCCAAAAATAAAAGAAACATAATACTACGATGGACACATGAAAATATGGACCGATTCAAATCACTTAAAAATCCTTTAGTATATGGTGGTTAAGCTTTTCAACTATGTGTTCTTTAAATCATAACATTTGACATATTGAGTCACTTCAAATCATTTGGAATTAAGTTATATGTCAAATTCACACATTTGTTTAAAGTTCCAACAAGGATACCAAACTCCAACTTTAAAGGTCCGCTAGGAAAAGTGAATTTTTTTTGTAAAAAAATAATTACTCGTTTTCATAATCAAGTTGATAATCTAAAACCAAGTCCCCATTGACAAAATGAAAAATATGTTTTTTGCTATAAGAATCTCAAATAAGATGGGTATTGGAAAAGCTTTTTAAAATCACAAAAGTGAGCCACTCATACATGCATATGTCTTAGAATTAGTTATTGGAATGGATGTAGATCACATTAAAAGTCAAACCAATTTTAGACACAACTTAAGTGTTTCATGGATACCAAGGTCTAACCAAAATAGTGACTATCGTTAAATGAAACATGCAACCAAAAAAAACATTATCTAAACTAGAAAGCTTCCTTTTACATTTGATAATGGTAGATACAAGTGGGGTTCAACAAGGTTTCTTCATTCATATACAATTAACCAAGGATGTGTTATGCTCGATCCCATCATAAAATTATCTAGGAACATTTTTGACAAATGACATGGTGAGTTATTCCCAACATACATGCCAATTAAATGGTGAAAATTCCAACTTCAAGAGTGCCCACAAAAACATACAAAGTTCTTATGGCCAATGTATCATGCTCCTATAGTTGTGAATGCTTCATGCCACAAGTATCCTCTAATGTTTTAGAGCTTTATCCTTGCTCTAATGCACAATTCTTAAAAAGCCAACTCCCTTGTTTTTTAAATGTGAATATGCACTCAAGGAGTGACCTTGGTTGTAATTGTTTGGTCTTTGTAGAGGATTTGCTTTGTTTTTGTTTTTAGATGGAATAAAACTTCCATTTGAATAAAAATAAATAAAAATTGGCCACCCTTGAAATGATCTCATATTTCTTTTATGTTAAAAATTTGTCATCTTCTAATCCCACCAATGTATAGGGCTACATATTTGGGCGAAGACCACATTCACAATTATGCCAACTTTATGGTGTTTAGGATTACGTAATATAGAATGTGCCAAGTATAGGCCATTGTGTTAAGTGAAGTGCATATTAAGAATTCGGGTGAGCTTGAACATTAGGTAAGTCAATTTTTTCGAATGAACAATGGAATGGCCACAATGGTTTGTAGTCTATACATGGCACATTCCATCGCATGACTTATGCTAGGGTTAGTTTCATCATTAAATAATCCTTAAAATAATGCAATAAATTTTTGTGAAAATATGAAATTAAGGTGTTGAAAATTATCATAATTTCACATATGAATAATTCTCTTTTCATATGATGATAAAATAATAGATTATGCAAATGTAATAAACTCAAATGAAAATTGAAAAAAAAAATTATTCATTTTGTAAATGTGCAAGTTGACACTAATCTTTGATAATGATTTTCATAGTTTGCATAGTGGGCATGTGGATCTACACGATGGGTATATAGATTTTGAACAATGGTTAGGTTAGGTAGATTCTAGAAGACCTTATGTTTTGGCTTGTTAAGGGATTAAAATGAGGCATAAAAGACTACATGACAAAATTATGTGTATGGCATTAAGACCTCCAACATGTGTTCCTAGGTTTGAAGGCATGAGCTTGGATTACCTTCCTTAAATTCATAAGAATAATGATTTTTGTTGTGGAATTACATTACATTTTGTAAAATAATGATTTAAAATAATTTAAATAATGATTGAACAAGTGAAATACTCTATCCAAAAAATTATGGATTTATACATTATATATATATATATATTAATGAATTATTTAATTATCATTCTTTACAAAAAAGAATTTAAAGGATTTAAGGGTTTTAATTAGTGTTGTGCATGTGAATCTAAATCATCTACACTTACATTACCCATAATATATATGAATATTTATGCTTATGCAAGGTTTGGAAACCATTGATTCCTTTTTTGAAGGATATTCTAAAAACTAAAACATGTGTGAAAATTTGAAAATATTTTATTAGTTAAAAAAACTAGTTAAAAAAACTTCAATAAGAACCAAAATCAATGGTTGTTTTTTTTTAATGAGAAACCACCCAACACTATTACATACACTATGTTAGTATAAACAATTCAAGGTTTGAAGGTTAAAGTTTTTAGTTGAATTATTAACGTTTTAAGAGCTCAAATGACATTGAATCAATTTATCATGTTTACTAGTGATAATCAATAGATTTTGTGGAATTAATTAATTAATTAAAGAAATGAGGTTTGATAGCCCAATTTTGAATATTTCAAAATATCAATATATTATAGTAATTTATTTAAAAGGCTCTTCATGATTATCAACAAAACATAATTGCTCTAGTAGATGGGTGCATTATCTTTGATAATTGTTTTGTAGCATGTCCAAACCATGAAATGTAAAAGAACAATGCGAGGGAAATTATCCCTTCTATGCCTTGCAATCTATGTTGTAAGACCACTCATAGTGACAATTGAGTAGAATATGAACTTTTAGAAATAAAAGTTTTTAGTAGTAAAAAAACTATACCCAAAAGAATTTGGAATGATTCAAAAAATGAATTATCTAATAAGATTTATAGAGAAGAACACAGCAATGGACAAAGTTGTAAATTGTAGAACTTCAAATAAAGGATTTGGAATGCAAAGGTTCAAGTGGGCTCCATTGATTAGTTTCAACAAGCCATTAAAAACACTCACAATTTCAAAATTGAATTGAATTTGGCACCTGGTCTATTATAAAAATTAGCATGTACATTTGCCTCAAATCTTAAGATGAAAATATCCCTTTTCAAGAAGGAAAAACTCAACTACAAAAGGAAATCAAATTTTGTAGTCAAAGTTGTATTACCAATGTCATACATGATATCACCAAAAAGAATTCTCTTCTAAATTAGAATTCAATCAACATCAATCATTCTATATGAAAACCAAACATGTAAGATTTTCTTAGGGAGCCAAATGCAAATCCTTGAACATATTTATATATTTTGAAAAATGATGCATGCCTCTTTGAATAACTATTGAAGGAGTTTGGTAGGGGTAGTGTTGAACAAAAGAATGGTTGGCACTTCATGTCAAACTTGTTGACAATTATTTTAGAGGTAATCATCCTAAAATCTATAATATGTCAAGTAAATGAACTTCCCTATAAATTATTAATTTGATAAGGCAACAACTATTAAAGGCACAAAAATTGAAATTTCTTTGTCCTTTAACAAACATTTGAAGTCATTATTTATCATAAAGCACCTTGATAAAAATTGTTTATTTTTATTTTTTTTTCTCATGATATGTGTCAAGTTTCAATATAAGACAAAAAGAAAAAATTAGGTGAGGCATTTAGGAAAATGAAATGCCCATAGGAATGGGCATTTTTCTTTTTTATATGCCCCATTGCTACAGAGGAAACTTTTCTACTATAAAAGGTACCTTGCAAATACACTTAAAAAATTTAGGAGAATGTTTTATGTATGATAATGTTCTTGAAATGTTCTTGCCCATATTCATAAATAGGAGGTGGACATTATCATACACATAAAACATTCCCATGGGTGGGAACATTTCAAGAATGTGAATTGCACTTGATTCTTGATTCATTATGGCCCTTTATTTTGGGAACACCCATGTCATAAGATTTTACCAAGTACATTGAATTGAAGGTTAAAATGATCATCAAGTCACTATTAGATGCATTATAATCAAGATAAATAGAAAGAACAACTCCCCCAATGCTTAATATGTGGCCCTACAAAATAGTTATAATGTCCAAAATCAATTATTTAATTATTTCCAACTTCACTAGTAAATCTAAAATTTGCATTGCAAAAATGTGAGAGACATCTAATAACAACCCACTTAGACTGTTCAAACTATATATCTAGCTAATTGACAAGTGTTAAGCAGAACACCTAAACCAATTTGAGATGTTAGGTTTTGTTGTGCCTTTTATTAGTTTCAACATCATGTGAAAAAATGTTTGGTGAAAACCATTTTGTTGAGCAAAACCAACATGTTTTTCCATCCATTTTATTTTCTTGGACCACTTATGGAGTTATTTTGAAATATGTTGAATAATAGAGGACATTTCAGCTCTTTTAACATATAACACATCCAACTTACAATGTAAATTTTTCTCCCACCCCTCAAACCTAGAAAAATGGATTGTACAAAGTGATTGACCATTTAAAGTTCACCACTTGGGCTAATCATTATAATTGATTAATAAAAAAAATCATTTCCTACTATTGGCACTTTTGGAGGGCCCTACTAACATGTGCACTTTTACCAACCCCAACCAATGTAAATGTTTAATTAAAATTCTTCATTGAAAAAATATTATACATGACATTTATTGCAACCATTGGGCATCCTCTAAAGGAGTTGATATGTGAATCAAGTAGTCAAAGTTGTGGAGCATTTACAAAGACTTTTAAATCCTAAAAACATCAATGACATCACACAATGACAAATGATTGTTTTACATTAAAATAACTTAGTGTTTGTTGTTCAATGTCCTCATTTGCAAACTTCAAAAAAATCATTTCAAACAATGAAAAACCATTTGCACCTTTACATTTCAGCCAATATTTGTGATTGACCAAATTCACAATAGGAAAATATTTTTAAAGATGTTAAAATGACCATGGCATTTGGGATAGTGATTACTATAAAGTAGTAGGATTTATGTTATCATGTTACAAGAAGGGTCTTTACCATTGTGAGGTGGAAATGCTAGATAAGGGCAATTTGAATTAGGAATTATGCTCAAACTTAAGGCTAACGTGAGTTGGAAACTATGTTACGATTACTCTGGTTGTTAGAAATGTGCACCTTTTTAAAACTAATATAAATTCTGAGCATGAAAAGACATTCTTTAATCACATATGAACAAAAAATGTTTTGTGGTAGGTAAAGTTTTCGACAAAACTTTGAGCTTGTTTAAAAACTATAGGACTTTTATTTATCTATTTGTTTTTTTGGTGATACCCACCAATTACCCACCATGTATTGTGGGAACAAAAAATAAAGTGGACATTTTGAAAAAAAATTAATGGCCATTCAAGTACTCACTATTTGTGGAGGAATAATTACAAGTTATGAGGTGCCCTCCATCTACAATACAAAAATCCCACAAGATCTTTATGTCTAGGGTAATCCACACTTGTGGCATTCCCCAAAATGAGTTTATTATGACAATGTTTTAATTTTTAAAAGTTTTTTGGCAAGGGTTTGCATCATGGTGACAACAACAAAAAATCCCAAAGCTTACAAAAGGTATTGATTAAAAAAAATGCAAAATCAACATATTTTGAGAAAAGAAAACTAGAAGTTGCCATATTCAAACAACGAGTTTTTGGAGGTTGTTATAACAAAGTATATATATATATATAGACACACACACACACACTTTCATGTTTGACCTATAGCCAAATTTGGCACATTCTTTTTTGTGGATAATTATTAGTCCACCTAGTTAATAGAATTGAAAAACAAAATTTGGTTGTAGCAAATGTTGTATTGGTATGTTCCTTTTTCATATATCAGTTGAGTATTCATACTAAGTACTTTCATACCAACCTAGTAATCATATTGATTCATTCTTAACATTTTCATATCATTTTAGTTATAGTATTGATCTCAAGGTTGATATTGGTACATATGAGATACATATAAACCAATGTTGGGTAGTTTTCATTTTTTGTGAGAATTTCCAATTCAACTTTTACATAAGTTTGTGAAAATTAGCTTGACTTTTAAATTCATTTTTGACATTGACCAATGTATCATGATTTTTTTTCCTTAATAAGATGATAAACCCTAAACCTTGTTTTCCCAACTTGGATTTATCAAATTTTATTAATTTGTTTTTTGGCATCTTAAGTTAGGAAATTTTTGAGAACTAAAAATAAATTGGAAATTCATGAATTTTTTGTAATATTCTTTTCTATCCAAAAAATTATATTTCCATTATTGCATCCCTTTCAAAAGCTTTTTCTAACTAAGAAACTAAAGAAAATTTATGAAGAAAAGTTATGAAAAAGTTTTTTGAAGTTGGAATTCGAAAACTACAGGATGGTTTCATTGGGGTATTCAAGTTTCCTTGGGGAAAGATTAGAATCAACACAAACCTTATTCCACTTTTGTATGCCTTTCCTTGAATTCTTAGGCCAAAGTTACACATTTTTATAAATCTTCTCATGTAATATATATATATAATTCAAGCATTCACAAATTTTTATATCCATTGTAGCATATTGGTAGGTTTAAGAAAATCCATGGCCAATAATAGGTTATAACTTACAACAAAATTTTAAGCAATAGTCATAACATTTATGTAAAACCCTTCATTAGTCACATATTTACAACAATTTTCATTCTCTTGAATATACTTTCCTAATAATTTAGTAATTATAATTTTGCTCAAAAATTGTCCAATAGTATTTATGGCTTCAAAAGGTCCAATGGTAATATGTTATGGTTGCCATATTTAGGTTTCAAATTAGGATTAGATTATTGTAACAAAAAATGCATTGCATGGTTTGAGGACAAGCAACATCAACATCCTTGTTGCCATTCCCATAGTAAATAACCGAACACAAAGCCTTCTTGTTGTGTGACTTCCAATCTTTTTTCTGAACATATAAAATTTTAAACTTTTCATTATCTCTTCTTGCCCTTCTAAAGTAATGTTGAATTTAAAAAAGACTTAGATGATCATTAATGGTTCTTTTCCATTATAACTTCATCCATGAATATTTCACATGCATTGTCACTTAATTCGTTTTCATTTTGAAAAGACTTTTCCATTTTAAATTTTCACAACGCTACTCGAGTAATAAAACAAATAATAACTTTATGATCTACCAAAACATTACCAAAATTCAATGTGCAAGCATTTAGAAACTAAAGTATTCACATTTTTCTCTTTTTGTCAATGAAGAAAATTTATGATATGGGAATGTGAAAATTATTGAAGGATAGATCTTGCCCAATATTCATATATTTAGAACTTGAAACTTTATATAGGAAAACCACAAGAGAGAAAAAAACAAAAACATAAAAGGAATAAGGAACAACAAAAGATAAAAAATTGAGATAGAAAAAACTTACTTAAACAATGAAGCTTGTTACTTGTGTGCTAATTTCAACATCTCCAAAATTCATCTTACACGTGGCAAAAGGGAGCAACAATGGTGACGAAGACAATCTAAAGTTTGAAAATGCAACAACAATGATGGAAGAAATAGTAATGATAAAACAACAACAAAATAATATGACCATTGGAAGGGGAGTAGTGGTAGAATAATAACAACAACATGGATTGAAATAACAATGGAGCTTGAAGCTTAAAGAAGTGACAATGATGGAGCTTGAGGAAACATAAACCAACTAACAAATTTGAAAAAACAAATCCAAAAAAAGAGAGAAAAGTCCAAATTTTAAAATCTTGAACCTTAAACTTCAAATTCTAAACTACAAAGCAAAACAAAAGAAAGGGAGAGAAAATGAAAAAAAATGGAGAGGAGAGAAGTGAGACACTTTATGATTAGGGAGGTAGACAATTGTTACAATCACCACCAAGAACCCTAATCCTTTGTTGCCCATGCTATTCTTTAGATTATTTTTAAAACTTTAAAACCTAAAATTCTAAAACTAGAAGCCCATGAATTGGACCTTAGTTCAACCTTTATGGCACTTGAGTTTCATGATTTGATATGAAAAAAATTTAAAATTGGTCTTTAGAATCGGATTTTCATGATATAGAGAATTAATGGGTTGGTTTTTAGTATATTAAATTAATTTACGAAGCAATCAAATAACTAAAAGGTTGTTTACTACCCATCCAACATAAATATAAATATGCTATTATAAAACTAATATGATGCATATATTATTCATCTCCTAAACACATTTCCATTGCAATATCTTATTAGGCCCATCAATACCATTTTGATAAAAAATTACAAGTGATCATTTCATTACAACCCCATTATCAACAATTTTTTTTGTTGATATCACCCTTTTAGGCTCCTCATTTTTATAATGATGTGCTCTTTGTGATTGTCACCGAAAGCCATGCTACATTTTTTTTGGGGGCATGTTCTTGTCCTTAACCAAGAGTTTGCTAAATTATTTTTGTTGATGTGATGCGTAAAGGAACAAAGAACATGATTTTTTTTTGGTTGCAACTCATGAACAAACTCATATATATGTGTTACAACCTACAAAGGAACAAAAGAGCTTGTTGATTTTTTTGGTTTTCTTGGTGTAATTCATGAAGCTCCATTGTCAAGCTCTCCACTTTGCAAATTAAGTAAGTTTGCGCATCATCAAACTTTAAGAAAGAAATGCAAAAGAAGTATTACATAATAATTGTTCACTAGGAAACAAAGGAATGATTGGAATTGGTTAATGATGGTATTTTTCTTACAAAACCAAAATTGTTTCAACAATTATCAAAGATTTTCTCTTTGCATATTTTGCATGTTTTTTTCTTGTTTATGTCTATTTGTTTTGTACTTTGGCTACGTTATATTTTACAAGGCTTATGGTGGATTTTAGTTAGTAATTTCACTTTTGTTTTTGTGGATTGTTGTTGGTATATGCATTTTTATTTTCGTGTTGCAATATTATGCAAAAACAAAGCTGGTGATGCAGCTAGATACTTGTAAATTCTTTAGTCCTTGGAAGGCTTAGATCTTGATTCTTCATTGCAAAGGAGATATTTTTGGTGGGGTATTAGTGCTTTGGGCATGGTGGGGGCACATGTGGCCAAGTCACATTTGACTTGTAAGTGAGTAGACAACTTGTGTTTATTGTGGTGGAGATGCTTTTAATCCTTATCGATTTCCTATTAGTAAAAGATTTGATGTTGCCTTAGATGATATGAGATTGGAATGTTCTTTCATACCAATATACATGCCAATATTATATACTAGAGTTTCTTCTTATAAATCAATACAACATCGGTTGTAACATTCTAATTGTGTTGAGGCTTGGGGTATGGTTTTATTTTCAACCTTTGTGGTGCAAGAGACCTCTAGTAGGTGTGGGGTGATTCCTCTTTCTGAGGAAACATTAGCCACAAATATAAGGTGATGTTTTTGCTCTTGAAATGCACTTGGAAATTTTGTGAAGTTCCTTTACAAATGAACAAAAGTGCAATTCTTTATGTTCGAAAGCAAGTTGAACAAACATGGACTCCATTGATCAAAAGAGGGAAAAAAAAATTTAAAAAAGAAGCTTACACAACTTCCTTTTTAAAAGGTTGACACACACTTGGGTCCCTAGCTAGTTAATTATAATAATCCATGGATTAAAAGGGTATTGTGTTATCATAAATTCTTGGCCTAACAAATTACAATTTGCACATCCTATATTGCAACGTAATTGGAACCCGACATAAAACAAGTTGGCAAGATGAGGTTTTCTAGTTTTATACTCCATCCAAATGCCTTTTTTCTTATAATTGAAAAATAAAATAAAATAAATTAAAGGTGGGACACAACATCCAACCCTAAAAAAATTATAGTTTTTTGCTTGTGGTGCAAAGTAAAATGTTGTGACAACACCTATTTCATACTGAACTAGATGACCTTTGTTTTAATATTATTTGGAATTTGGGAATAATTAAATATTCCAATGAACTACTACCATATGTAATTTTATTGAATAATTATTTATGGTTGTTGCGTAATTTGCTACAACTCTATATTAAAATGTACAATGAGAAATTCCATTGTATTATCACATTTATGATGGATTTGACCATTTTTTGGTCCTCATATTTATTTGTGAATAGGAACAACTGCTTCTTATTCAATGCAATTCTGGCTATGGATGTGAATGGGGGTTTGGTTCTAAGGCCAATTCTACATGGGTTAATAATTACCTTTTTTTAAATTACTAACTATTTTAATAACTATCACCCACCTTTTCTTAACTACTACCTTCATTTTATAACTATCTCATTTTTTTTCCCCCTATCCACCACCAACATGGGTATTAAAAAAAATAAAATTAACACATATCATTTCATGTCCCATGAAATGTATATTAATTTATATTAAATTTGAAATTGACATAAATAATGATGAGTTATGGCAAAACCATATGAAAAACATAAAGAAACATAAAAATAAAAATAAAAATAGTTGATCATCACTAGTAGTGTGCAGCCTAGTACATGACAACCCTAAACCCTAAAAACCCATCCTCCTGTTTTGATCTAGGGTACCAGATGGGTATCACATTAAACAAATTTAAAGTTTTTTTGGGTACCAGGTAGGATATGCTTCTGGTACCCACAGAGTATCACAGTAAAAAAGTGTAAAAAAATTTAACACAAATTGCAGAGGAGTTATTACACTTGGGTAACATGGTCTCCCAATAGACCGGGAAATTCGTGCCAGGTTTTTACGAGAGCTAATAAGGTAGGGTGAAAAAAAAAAATTAATTAGAAAAAATCAGCCAAAATTAATTCAGTAATTCAGTTTTCAAAGTCATCTGATCAGCATAGGATTCCAAAGGAGAGTAGGTACCTACTTACTTAGTAGTAGGTACCTATAGCTATTTGAAAGAGCTACCAGAGGTCTGCTATTGTGCTTCAAAAGCCAAAAAAAAGAAGAAAAAGAACAATTTATTTGCCTATTTGCTGGAAATAGATGAAGTGAGAATTATTAATAAAAAAATAAAAAATAAATTATTAAAAATTATTTAAAAAATAAAATAAAATAAAATTGGGTGGCCAAATAACAAGCTAAAAATGCTCAAAGTTGGCTCCAAGTTTTTTTAATTTTCCAGCCCTGACTCCTAGTCTAAAGTGGGCCTAATAAGAGACTGAGAATTTGGCCAACTCATAAAAACCTTTAAAAAAAAAAGTGTGTTTATTATTTTTTTCAAGCATTTTGTGCCAATTTTTTAACCACATTTAACCATTAGTTCACTTGAGAAGAAAACTAAGAAAAAAAAGAAGAGATTCAGGACCCACCAAATTCAGCATTTTCATCATCTGTGGTGATAACATTTTTTTTTTTTTCTTCACACCTACTACTACACACAAGCCTATTCAACACCCTATGTACCCATATTGTTAATACATGAATAAATATTATAAATTTTATAATAACCCTTGTCTTCTATAGAGACAGGGTTAACAAGAATATATTTCACTATGTATATTCTGGAAATTTCCAAAAAAAAAAAAAGAATTTTGGGGCCCATGCCTTGGGCCCAAGCCCTTAGGTCAGAAGACAAGCCCTTAACACACACTAAAACCTGGGAGTACTGTACTTCCTGAAATGACTTTGAAAGAGACAGTTCTGGGAATTTGAGGTCCCACATTCGGCTGTGTGACCTGGTGCGGGGCCCTCATTCCCAGACCGGTCCAGCATCATCGGTCCTTATCTACGTACACTAAACACAATGCATTACGTAATAGTAACCTGGCCGGTTTGTGCTGTGCTAGTGTATCTGGAGGGTGCCTTACAAAACATTTAAAAAAAAAACTGACAAGCTTTTTGGAAAGCATAAATACTTGTGAAGGCAGGTGTTTTTTTTGTTTTTTTGAAAAGCCCGCCTGCTTGTTAAATATTTTAAAAATCTTTTTTCCCAGTGGTAGGTATCATATGATTTAAAAAAAAAAAAAAACTGATGGCCATTTTGATGCTGTGGAAATGAAGCCCCACTGACCGGGGCTTTACAGAAATTTGGGACTCCCTTGGCTCCCCTCCCGCCTCAGGGTCCTTAATCCCGGGTCCTACACATTTCATGTAGGGATTTTGGAATCGTCTTGGTGGGATTATTTCCTCTCCCTCCCTGCCCCACCCGGCTCTCGACCCCGGCGCGGGCACGGGTACTCATCAGAACGGGCACGGAGCAGCACCCGGACAGGCGCAACAGTACACACGCGAGACACAAGAGTAACGTTGTTTGTTTGTCTTGTGTTGTGTGGTTTGGAGAGGGAGAGAAAAGGAGAGACAGAAGAGAGAGACAGAAGAGAGAGAGAGAGAGAGAGAGAGAGAGGCGCGAGCTGAGGGCTTCTGTGCAGGTACCAAACCTGTGTACAAACTTTTACCATTTCTTGGTGTTCGTCTTGTGACCATCTTGTGTTTGTTGGGGTCGTGTTTTTTTTGGAGAGTTTTTGTATGGGTCCCGCTGCTTCGGACCTGTAGTAGTTTTTTCCGCCTTCGTCTTTGGCTTTTCTTGGCGTCGAGCGGTGTCGTCTTTGGAAGTTTCGGAAATCCTTTTTTCCCATCCCTTCCTCCCTCCCTCCCGGGTGCCTGCCTCCTGCAGCCCCCCCTTACAGAGACGTAAAGTGTTTCGGCAAGGTCGTAACATGCACGTAGCAGTTCGTGGCTGCACTTGAACAGAAACTCGAGCGATTATGGAGGAATTTTCTGTGTTGCAGGTCCAAGAAGAGCAGGTAAGTGAGCTGTTCCTCTCTCTCTCTCTCTCTCTCGGAAGTTAAGCTTTCCGTTAGGGTCTTTTTCATCAGTATGTACTGATTTTTTCTCCTCTTTTTGGTTACGGACTCCCTCCTGGTGCTACATTAGGTTCTGTCGAGTCGCAGTGTGTGGACGGCACTGCATGGTCGGTGTTCAGTGTCTTGTGAGTTGCCTCCATGAATGTTATGGAGGAGTCGGAGGAGGAGAAGGAAATGGATAAGGCGTTTATTATTTTCTTGTCTGTTCTGTTTTGCCGTTTTAGGCTAGTATAGTCGGGCTTCTTAACATGCTCTGGAGTTGGAGTCAATTACGGCTTCTTTGTTGCTAAGGTATGGCTGCCTCCAGGCTAGAAAAATACGAGGGTTTCTAAATGCTGCTCAGAGATGCTTATGCTGTATACATATAAAGAACTTATATACATGACAGAGTGAGGATCTCAGTCCTGTGATCTTTTCCTGTTTTTGTTTATTATCACCTGCCCATGCACTCTCTTAGAAATCGTACCATGGGAATGGCTTGGATTTGAATTTGGCTTTTAAATGCCTTCTTGAGTGGGTTAGCTGTTCGAGCCCACATTATATGTAGCAGCAGGAGTTTCTTGTTATCTTTACTGTCTTGAGCTGCTTTTGTGGTGTTATTTGCTTTTGTTTGCTGAGAGGAGGTGGAGAAGGGTTTTGTTTGGCTTGTCACCCTGCATTTTATGTTTGTCTGTGCTGTTAAAACCTTTTTGGACCTTTAAGAAAGGATGGCTCTGGGTCATAACATCCAGCATGCTGGTGTTCACCTCTGCCACCTAGTTTATGGCACTAATGTATGGGCATGATTCCAATACTGACGAACCTGCTAACAGATGTTTTTATTTGCATGACCTTTGTGGTAAGTGCTTCCACTAGATAGCTGTCACAGGACATATTCATGGATTTCATTGCAGCTCTTGTATCTCCTGGTCTTGGCTTTTGGCCAGTATGGTGTTCTTAAGGCAGGCGCTTGCCTTTCTTATACTGTTATTGGTATTGAAAGCAAAGCTTGGAAGTTATGGTAGGTAGCAAAGGATCTCTCAGATGTTTTCTCCGTTGGCTGTCCCTGCCTGTACTAGCAATTTATGCCAAGATGGAAGTCACACTGCAAGTTTCTTTGTTGCAGGGTGAGGTGACTGAAGTGTTGGAGATGGACCACCAGCTTATCTTCTCATCTACAACTTCAGAGGTGGCAACAGCTGCATCAGGGGAGCCTTCAGTGTTGGTTGAACACTCTACACAGCAAGTGGCAATTACAACAGTGAATTACAATCATACTGGTATGTTCACTTCCAATGGAGTAGGATGAAATGTGTGCTACGTGGTTCCAATGATTGTCCGTTACTCACAGAACTTGGCTTTTCATTTCGCTGGATGTTTGCAAACTAATATAGCTTTTGTACCGCTTTAGACCTCTTTTTTGACAAATGATTCACATGGTTTTGGATTTGCAGAAAACCATGGAAATGGCAACAGTGCACTAGAGGCAAGCCAGGTTGGTTTTCCAGATTGATTTCAAGTTGTCAAGGCAATTTCCTTTCAACTGTCACCTTGATAATGCTGATATTTTCTTTTACATATTTTTCTCTATAATGGAAAGTGTGACCATAACATCATGATATTTCAAAAAATATGCAGGGGGGTCTGACAGAAGTGAGCTATGGAGATGGTGAGGCATTGATAGGTCGGTCTGTTGTTAAAAAGTTTTCAAGAAAGAAGTACATTGGTCGCATTGTGGCCTATGATCCTAATACAAGGTGGTACAAGGTACTCAGTTACCCCTCACATCTAGTGCACTTTATGTCTGCCAAAGACAGAAGTGCCTCATAAACCTGGAGATGTTGTTGCAAAAGCCGTGTGCAAGCAAACTATTGCTGCAGCACAGTAATTGTTACAAAAGTTTTAGTCTTCAAAGAGCTAGAAATGTACCTAATTCTGTTGTCACTGTGTTGCTGTTAAACATATGTGGGACAGAATGTGGTTTCTTTCAAGAGCTTCATGCTATAGAGACTATCACATTGTTGTGATTCCTTGTTCTCCATGGATGAACCTCAGAGGTTGTAAATTTTACAAGCCTGTGCAAGTTTGTTCCAGTGAAATCATGTGATATTTCTTGCAGGATTTTGATGTTCAGAATGTTGATAGCCATAGTATCTCTTGGCTTGGCTGTGATTCTGGGAATCTTTAAAAGCTCATTATGGAATTTGTTATTGTTTCTGTTTGCTATCCAGGTTGTCTATGAAGATGCTGATGAAGAAGAGTTGGAATGGAAAGAGCTCGAGCCAATTCTTGTACCACTAAATGGTTCTCCTCCAGCTGCTTCTAAAAAAAGATCTCATCCTGCAAGTGTAACTGGTGCCAAGGAGAAGAGGTGAGTTCGGGAGATAGCTGCATCTTCATGCTTCTGATATTTTGACTTTCTGGTTTGGTCAAGGTTATGAAGAGTTCATCAATCTTGATTGCTGTAGGCTTGGGATGCTGTCCACCATCTTCGCTTGCCTGTTGCACTAAATGCTTCATAAGGGTAGTCTGCACAGCTGTACATTTGTAAGCAAGATTCTATGCATGTGGTCAAATTTTCAGCTGAAGAGCCTGTGGGACCTTGTGGTGGCCTGTCAAGTTACAAGTGATTTATTTGCAAGCTTCATTTGAGTTGAGACATGTCTTTATCGGGCTTGTCTAGACTACTATGAGCTCTGTCATTGCACTTTCTGACATCCCACACCTTGTTAACAAGAATACATTAATGTTATGGATTCTTATTCTTGGGCTGTGTAGTACCAAAGAGAACTATGAGGGTTTTTGTTTTCTGCGGTGATCTCAAAAATCCTCCAACTCATATTGCAGATCCTGCTTTTCCAAAGAAAAAGTGTTCATACTTCAAGGCAGAGTTGTGTCATTCCATTTGCAGATCCCTGTATTGACTGTGCTGTCTTTAGGCCTGCTTCCTTTCTGTTGTTTTAAAATCATTTCAATGGTCACAAAACGGTTGCAAAACCCCGATAAGTGAAGTCTGTTGTGGTTGCTCTCTCAGTCCAGCTAAAAGGCCACGAGGAAGACCCCCCTCGGTGGGCAAAGTTAAGCCACCAGCTAAGTTGAAGACACCAAAGAAGATAACAAGGATACCAAAGGCACTGAAGGTGAAGACCAAGGAAGGTAGGACTCAGAAGCCAGGCAAGACAAAGACTCTCCCTGTGAAGAAGGGGCAAAGTCCTGTCAAGGAAGGTAAGCAGAGAGTGGCAGAGGTTTCAGGAACAATCTCAACTGCAAAGAAAACAGGTTCACCACAGACTCAGAAAGCAGGGCCCAGAAAAGTCGGTAGACCCAAGAAAGCAGGTACCAGAAACGTCGGTAGACCTAAGAAAGCAGGGCCCCGAAAGGTTGGTCGACCCAAGAAAGCAGAGTCCATTGAGCCACAATTGAAGAGAACAGTGGGAAGGAAGAGGAAGCTTGATGTAAAAGATGGTGGAGACAGTTCTTCTGAAACCAAGCCTTCAACCCGCAGAAGCAGTTTAGTAACAGACCAGGATGTATCAATTTCAGGGGCTAAAGCAGGTCCTAAAGAAGGGGCTAAAGCAGGGGCATCACTGATTGGAAGAAAGACAAAGAAGAAGTTTGGAACCAAGTACTTTGGTGGAGAAGTGATTGGATTTGATACTAAGGCAAACTTTTACAAGGTGAGAGCTATTCATTCTTGGTTTTCTTTTAGACAGGTGAAGTTGTGGCAGTGGCTGAATCTTTCTACAATTGCAAATTTCTAAACTGACTCCTTATTTGGAAAGAAACTGGAAGAGAAAAAGAGAAGCTGTGCATTAAGATGAAAGGTGTTTCACACCTAAACTGAATTTGATTTCTGAGATGTCATAATCTCATCTATTTAATGCTGAGTGGTTGCCATATAATGGCAGGGTTTTTTGGGGCTGTTGCAGTGTAGGAGTGATCTAGCAAATTTTGTAGTTGGTTGACTTGTCTTTGATGTTCCACTAGACAGTAGTGAATCCTCTAGATGTGATTGTAATGTCAAGAGACTGATATGTAGTAGTGTTTCATATTTGTTGCTGGAGAATTCTCCAAATTAGTTGCTTGTTACTTAGTATTGATGGCTATATGCAGTTTGTTTGTATTTAACTCCCTAAAATCAATCTTTTGTGAGTTTATATTTCTGAATGTACACGAGATGGTAAGAATATCAATTTGTTAAGGGAAAAGTAGCATCTGTATGTGATAGGTCCGATATGAGGATGGTGACGAAGAAGAACTTGAGTTGAAGGAAGTTGAAAGGACATTGGTTATAGAAGAACAGGTGGCAGCAGCAAAAACAAGGCGACAAGCATCTAAATCAAATGGCCTGGGATCTCCACTAAAGAAGCAAAAGGTTGTCTCTCCAAAGAAAGATGCAGGGAAGAGGAAGAGTCCAACTCAGCCGCAGAGGTATCTGATTACTTTGGCACAATCTTGCCCCACATATGTTCTGAATAGATAGAAAGACATTTTTTGACATCATGCACCATTGGAATATGTGTCTGTTGGATTGTGACTCTAGAAAAAATCTGTCTCAATCAAGGGTTCCTCTTCAGTTAAAAGAGGACCTTGGTAAATCTGTCTGGTGAAGGTGTAATGTTTCAAAGGAGGTGTCCTGCCTACTTTGTGTATCATGTTCATTTCTCTAATCTACACCTGTGCACTCTTATTGTGACTAATTGAAGACTTGTGTTGTAGAAAAGGAGCCATTGCAAGGAGACGGGGCCGCCCACCAACTAGGTAAGCTATGCATTGGGACAAGGGTCAACGTTCTGGAGACAAGTTTCTGTACTGAAGTGTCCCAGTTGCTCTCTCCTCACAACATGGCTTCACTACCACAGTTTTCAGTGTTGAACTGGGGTAGCATGTGTTTGCTGTAGTTTATGTTAAGCTTCATAGTTCTGTTAGATGCAACAGGGAGTGGTGGATGTGTTTACATCTTTTTCATAGCTAGATGTGATGCAGTCTCACAATGTGGCAAGTTGTATGACCTTCTGTTCATAGCATTCATATCCAGAAGAGCAAGGAGCAAATGACCTTACATTCAACCTTTTGAGTAGTGGAGATGAGTTGCTTGAGTGGAGACTTGTGAATAGGAATGAAGACCATTGGCATGTGTGTCAGGCTGCTCTTTTTCTGAGATTGCACGTGACCTTCAGATTTGGGACTTGGAATAAAGTGGAAAGACTGGGAGTCTTATATCACAGTCTTACAGTGCAATTTGCAGTTGAATTTGATCAGTTTGTTTAGTTACAGTGTCTCCAGTAGATTTGTATTCTGATGGACAAAAGACTAAGAACCCAGAGTTGCAAGCATTCTTTGGAACTAGGGTTGTCAGCTGTTGGTTCCTTCTTTTATATTTCTCTCATTGTGGTCTAGGTGCAGAAGATACTGTCCAACCATGAAAACAGAGGACTGATTTGAACGAAGCTTCTGCTACTTCTTTTACCTTTTTTGTGAAGAAGCCTTTGGTTACATATCTTTTGTACATCCCTGAGATAATGAAATTATTTGAGGTTCATTTTCTGGATTATTGAACACCTTGCATATTTTCAAACACAATTTATCAGGAGCTAGTCATGAAGATGAAGACTGAGATGAAGATAGTGAGAAAGATGATCGTAACAGATTCTCAAGATCAAGTCACTGGGCTGCAATACCTTCAAGTGGGCCAGGCTCCTCTGCACTTCTAGCTCCTGTCTGAAATGCTTGTGCAGACACTGGAATTATTGAGTACTTTGGGTTGGGTCCAGTCAAATTAGCTCAAGATGTTCCAAGCTTGTTGGAGTCAAATCAGTTACCAAGTTCTACTCTGATAATCAATTGCACAGTAAGTTCTGACCACACTCAGTCCTGTGCTCTTCAATAGCTGACACCTTATGGTTTCTGCAAGATGTTATTATGGTGAATTTCAGAAGTTGATTTATTTTTTGCTGATCAGAGTCCTATTAAGTGATTGCAATTTCTACAGCGGTTTGCTGGAAATTTCATCAGCTGGATGCTCCAAGTGTCAAGTTAGGCCTGGCATTTGATGGACCTGGCCTTCCATTTAAAAAAGATCTGGTTGTTGACCTATTAATATGAGGACCTGGAAAGTCATGCGGTTTAGTCTTTCTAACATGAGCCAGATTCATTGACTGGGTGCAAGTACTACTGAGAAAGTAAACTATAGGGTTAACTTCCAGCTTTGAATCTCAGAATGTCAGGAGGTCAGACCTGTAGCTTGTATAAAATCTACTATTAAATTTCAAATTATTCTGGTGTCTTCCACCCTGACATTCACTCTCTTTGTGGAGCAGCTGTGTGCATATCATTTCTTCCTTCACCTCAAATTTATTTTGCAGATAAAGTGAGCATCAGCTGGTGGAAATCATCACAGTTCTTGTGCTAATGTGAGGGTTTGTTTCAGGTGATGTACTGTATTGGCTGCTATGGTGATGGTTTGCAGCTCCTTATGGTGAATGTGAAAAGCTACTGACTGATATTCAAATAGCACATATCTTTGTTTATCATAAAGTATTTTCAAATGTTTCAATTGGTGTAGGAGTGACAAATGAGTTTCTTGAAATCCACATGTGGCATCTGTAAATTCCGACTGCAGTATTGTCACGGTATTTTGCCTACAGGGCTATTGAAAGCTTGCTGGGAAACCAATATTGTGAAAGGTTTGGTCTCCTTTTTTACTTCTCTGAGTCAGGGATATAAGTAAATAGTTGATGGTGCAGTGTTTGAGTTCTTTGTGCCCACCATTGAGCCTCTTACAGGACTCATAAGAAGTTGTTCTTTGTCTGATGGGAACCTGCAAATGCAATCAAATTGTGCTTTCTCTGATCATGTTATCACATGCTGAATTGAAAAGGGATAGCTAAAAGAAAAGCCATCTGATTCTTGTAGAGCTCTGGAGGAGAAAATCTCAAAGTTGTGGAGACTGTTCCTTTTAGAGCTGTGGCTACCTTCATAGTGTTCCAACTAGGTATCTATCAGCATGCTTTGGCATTGCACAGATCCCAATAAGTGGGGTCCTATTTCCTGTATGAATCATGCTGTTGGTAACTGTCCTCCAGTAATTTCACCAAACTTCCTCAACACTCAACACCTGCCAGAGCTAGATGCTGCAGAAAATGACGAGGTACCTGCTCTTCCCCAACATACTATCATAGTACAGTGCAAAACAAAATCTGGTTTCTAGTATGAGATTAGAATCTTGTGCAAGGATTTGATTTTGCATGATTAGATGACACACGTTCTGTCTGTCCGAATGCATACTTGTTTTTGCCTTCATCTCTGAAGCTTTTGCAGCTTATTTGGATTTGTGGGAGGTATTTGAAGCTCAGAGGGCCTTGGTACACTGCAGGCAAATTGATGAGGAATTTGTTGGTGCCAATTTCTTTGGACCAGGCTCCAACTTGAAGTAGGGACGAGGTTATATGTTGATGATGCTGTCCTTGACTCATTTCTTGTCATTTTGGATTTGGATTTTAAGCTGCTGCAAAACTGAACATAACAATTCACCTTCAAATTCGTATCATAGAGTTCCTCTGCAATCTCATTGACATAAGTAGTGACAAATCTGGAGGCTTATTTTGTATAGGAGAAGGGCCATTTTGTGTTTTGAGGTGCCTGGGGATTAAGGTAGGAGCCTGAGTTCCCTCACAGGCACCAAGAAACACAAGAGTGGCAGGAAGACCAGCCCTTCTCATGTGCAATTTCAGAAAAAAATTTCCTCAAAATCTGGCTACTTTGGCTCATTTTTTTCACAAAAAAATTGATTCACCACCAAACCAAAAAAAAAAGGAAAAAGAAAAAAGATCCCCACAGCTTCAATGGAGACAAAATTTGAAGAAGAGCAGATAAGTGTAGAAGTTAGTTATTTATTATCTCTCTCAAATTTCAGGTGGAGTTGAAAGGTAGTTACAAAAGAACCAACAACAACAACAACAACAACAACAAGGCCAATCGACAGCAATAACGGTTGCAGAGTCTATAACAACCCCCTTTTGCAAACTTTACCTTTCACATGCCTCATGTCCATTCCCACTACCACTGTCTGCTCTGCTCTGCTCTGCTCTGCTCTACACTCTTGGAACAATATTATACGAACCTGCTGCTTCTTCTGCAGCACTTTTGTATATCATCACGCTGTTTCTAACAACACAAGAATTGCTGGTAACAAAATTAACATGCTGTGGATGTCCTACTACTTCCCCATCTTGAGTACAATAATATTCTTGCTGCTGCTGCAGACTTGGTATCATCACAAAGTTTTTAGTTCTTTTGCTGCAACAACTGACGAAGAAAATTTGGTGGTGGTGGTGATGATCATGATCATGATCATTACTATGCATTGCTCTGGATTTTGTTACTGTTTTATTGAGTACAATATACCTGCTGCTGCATTTGTATCAGCACTCTAATTGTTAGAACTTTGGTGTAACAACAAAAACAACAAAAAAAACCAACAACAACAGAGGAAGAATTGATGCTACCAGTGATCTGAAAACATGCATGCTCTTGAAAATCATTTACTATAGTTTTTTTTTTGGTGAGTACATTTGTGTTGTTATGCCACAAAAATCATTGAAGCAATTTTGATGGCCCAAAGATCCTGGTGCTTTCATGCATTCGGTTGTTGTGCACTTTGCATTCAAAGAATGAAAATTGTGATCCGTGGTGCAAGAATGTTTTCCTGGAGTGTGTGGATTATGTCGATGGAAAAAGGAAAGGTGAGATTGGGAATGGTGATGACATGAGAAAAGTGTAAGATCGTGAGCTGTGAATTCGGAGGATGCGGTCACAATGAAGAGGAGGACATCGGTAGAGGATGCGACCATAACAAAGAGGGAATCGGAGAATGATGTGACAATGGAGAAGAGGACATCAGTCATGGATGCGACGATCATGAACAAGACACCGGAGGATGATGTGACAACAATGAAGAAGAAGACGAAGACAGTAGTCACTGTAGCAATTGAAAGCTCATTCACAGATTTAAAGTCGCCGAGGACATTAATATCAGCGGCGGCGGCGGCGTCTCCATGTAGCGAGGGAGCTGCGATCGTCAAGAAGCGAAGAAGTGGGATGGGTTCATTCGAGGACTGCCTTTCACAACGCATGCGGGAGTATAAACACCTGCGGCAACAAAAAATCGCCAATGCATGTGCCTTTTGCTTGCACCAGTGCCATGAATCTCCTTCTACTCTCCAGACTTGCTATGCCAAAACTAGCACCCCTCCCTCACACAGGCTACACCTACATGTCCCACCTCATTCAAACCGCGAACTCTCTTTGTCTCCTGTTCACTACACTCACAGATAAGAGACTTTCCTAGCTCAGAGTAATCAATCATGTAGAGACAAAACAGGTTTCGATTCATAAGAAGACTTGAAGAAGAGAAAGAAGAAGAAGAAGAAGAAGAAGAGACTCGGATGAAAGAAAGTGGTGTGTCTTTGTGACAGATAGTCGCGAGAGTGAAGATGAGCCCGAGATCATCAATCAAAGGGACACGCCAGAAACAATCCAAGTTGTGGCAGTTGCCTGTAAACTCGAAGCAAAGTTCGCTTCTTGTAAAGCTCAAGAAACGGATGTTGGAGCGCAAGCTGAAACTGAAGCGATTCACCACCAATCACCTCTTTGACAATGTTTTCGCTGTGAGTACGATGACCTTTCTTGTTCACAATTTTACTGCCACCTTTTCCTGCAAACAGTTCAAGAATTTCAGTCGCATTGATCATGCATGACGCCTGCACCACCACTGGGCACTAAGAGTTCACTATAAGTAAGATTCCCTAGTCCCGGCTCGAGACGTTCTAGGTTCCTGAAGACGAGGAGGAGACGAGGTATGAGCCGCTCCAGGATTCAATCATGGCTGCAAGCAAAGAGGAGTTGGTAGCCCGGGAAGTCATTGCCAAAACAGCACACAAACTCTTCAGGTAATGCACAACTATCCACTGTCAGTCAGTCAGTTACAGCCATCATCCCAACAACAGTGTGAGCATCAAAGCACTGCATGTTTGGATATGACGGTGTGTGGGTGTCCATTTTGCTGGCTTTTTGTGTCATTCAGAGTGACTCCAGTTCTTGTTTTTGGGACATTCTTCAAGGTTATTTTTTTGGATGCAGAAAACAGCAGGGAGTGTGGTCTCAGCTAGGGAAGCCGTACGAGTGTCTGGGTATCCCTGATGATGTTAGATTCTCCAACTTACAACATCCAAGATCAGAAGAGCCTCCCAAAGACAAGGGCAATCATGGTAGTAGAGCTCACAACAGCTTCCAAGAGAAGCAGCCTGGTCATTCAGGAAGCAAGTGGGTGAAGAAGAATGATTCAGGCCTCAAGAGCGTTCCAGAAACCATCAGCTGCATACCGCAATCCAGGAGGAGGAAGGAGCTCCTTCAGAATTATGCAAATGCCAGTTCACAAATGTCTCGGATGCTGATGAAAATGGGTCTTGTAGATTTTCATGGTTGTGCACTCAACCTCCTCTAAATCATACATAGGTCTGCTTCATCATAAATTCCAATTCAATTCAAGGAATTCATACAGTTGAGGAGTTGACATTGAATGTCTGAAAATATGGAGATGCATCATGTGGGTTGACAGATTCAAATCATGTGAGATTTCCATGGTCGTCCATTTTGGTTGCAGAAGGCATCAGGAAAACCATCAAGGTCTGAAGAAAGCATGCCACATGGACCTGCATCTTGTTGGTCCTTATCAACATTCCTGACATCTAGCTAGCACGCATGATCTATTCAAAATTCGTCTTCCCTGATCTGAGCTTGCCTAAGTGCCTCACTCATCATACACTGACAGTCTGACAGAATTGCAGCATCAAATTAATTGTGACTTTGGATCTTTAGCTTCTTGACTGGAGTGTTTATTGCATCTTGACTCAAGTTTGTGCAGGAAGGAGGAGCTTTTCCAGAGGAACTGGCTTCAGGGATGATGGCGTCCAAAGCACGAGAGCTTTCTCAAATCCCTCTTGAAGGTATGTATGTAGCTCTCAATTTGAATGGTGACTGACTGCCATCAGTTGATGATTCCATACTTGTGAAGTTGGGGTCTTCCTTCTTCTCATCTTTGGAGTTGAAAGAAAGATTATAGGAGTGAATGGTGAAGTGTACATGTATGTTGGGGTTTTCTACAGGGGAGCAATTCATCCTTGGGATGCATGGTGAAGCCATCCAGTTCTTAGCAAAGTAAGTTCAAGCTTTCTTAAATTCTTCATCTTGCTGTATCTTTGTGATGTTCATGGTGAGCACTTTTCTATACTCCTTGAAGATCATTTTTCCACTTCCAAGGAACTATGGCCAATGTTTCTCACTCTTTTGGGTCACAGCAGTTGCTGATTTTGAAGATGTATGATGACTCTTTAGAGCCATGGCAACCAAGTAAAGCTGAATGTAAGTAGAAGTTGAGTAGAATAATGCAGCTGATGGTGGTCACCTTTCAAGCCTCCTTTTGTGGTTCCAAATCACACTTCATCTCCACTTTTTACATGTTTGAACACAAGATTGGCACCCAAGAGGGTGGTTTTGATTGTGGTTGAACTGCACCAGAGTCTGAGTATTTGCCCATCTCTTCCCATGGCAGAACTAGTGCATCATCCTTCAGACGCAGACATTTTCTCAATCCCAATCCACCACCATTCCAGTGGCAAGAAAGCTGTAGATCAAGCAAGTGTCAGTCAGGCTTTGATTTGGGGACAGGATATCAACCAAGTTGAAGTGTTTAGAGTTTAGGGTTTAGGATTTAGTGTTTGTGGGTCTTTTTAAGGGCTTGGCTTTTGCAATTTGAAATGGAAGGGAACTTCTTCACTTTGGCAGCAAAATAGCACAGCATACACTCAAGCATAACATGTGCATGTGATGTGATCCAAGGACAAATGTGCATGTGATGTAATCCTGCAGTTCTACAACGCCACCTGCAACAGAGCTGGTATACCCCAAAAAGCTTAACTTTCAGCTCATTTTGCTTATCCTCCTTCCTGAAGTGCTTCAACCCATCTTTCATTGCACATGAACCTGAAAACTCAATACTTTTGTTGGCTTTCATGTCTGTTTGTGGATCATTTTTGTGTGATTTTCTCTGTCATCTTCCTGAAGTAGTATACACGCCAGTTCCATACAACAAAAACATAGATGGAGCACAAGGACATGAACTACAGATTGATTAAAAACTGGATATTATAAATTGAAACTTTTATTTTCAGAGAGTCAAATTTCCTTTGCTTGTAACAAGGTTTTTCCTCATTGTAAACATGTGAACATGGTCAGTATAGTACTGTTACTGGAAGAGGAGTTGGGTGGTTGCTGATTTAGTTTTTCTTCTGTTGCTAATTTAGATTTGAGATATGACAATGCTGCACAACAGGATGTTCATAAGATTAGTGGGGATGGATCAGCACCTTCCCCTCTCTTGAATAAGGATGTCAATTTCTCACCTGTTCTTGAGAATAGACCACAGACACCCACAACTTGTACACTATCGTCATCTAATTACAAGGTGTGAACTTGAACTCAAGAAATGAGTACTCTTCTCTAAAACAGTTAACTATTAAGTTTCAGATTTGATTTTCTCTTGAATCTAGTGAAGCCAAATTCATTCATGATTAGTTTGATTCTTGAAAGGATTGAATAGAATTTCAAACCCAAACTCAGTTTATTCCTACAATGGAGTTTCTAAGCAAATTGTAAAGGGAGGAAGAGATTTCCTTATATCAATCAAGATTTTCTTACTCTTTCTTGAGAGGCACTGATTTTGAACAAGCTTGTACTTGATAATTGCAAAATGTCAAGCAGATGGCAACACATCAGCCTCATCTAGATGACAATCTAGTAAGGTCAATTTTTCATCAAACTACCTTGAAGTTAAGTCTAGCTTAAACATGTGAATTAATGTGTGGCAATGATTGAATTTGCATGAGACGTTTCCATGGTTGATGAAAACTATCAAACTGACATGTTTACTTTCTAATGCTGAAGGCATGAGAAATTGTGGACCCTTTTCAGCTGAATGTCTAAATACGACAATTAAAAATTGTTACTGTGGGCTTTCAGAGTCTATTTGTGCCCACAATACTTCAGCATTTTTGATGATTGCATAGAAATTTAACATCAATTCAAGTATTTCACAAAACTTTCTCAATGTTGTTCTATTTTCAGTATTATCTTCATCTGTGATGTGGGTATGATGTGATCAGGTGTTTGGGTGGAAAAAAAGGATATTGACATTGAGGAAAAGTTTGGAGAAAGATCTACACTTGCAGCTTGTGGCACGCACAGATCGGCGAGAAAGATGGCGATCATGTTCTCCCTTTTCTGCAGAAGTAACTTTCAACAATTACATCCTTAAGAAGTGTCCTCTCTACTGTCATTGAATTTGGATCCACATGCTTCAAAAACTCTAAAATTTAAAACTCTCAAGTTTGATCCCTCCACCACCCCCCCCCAAAAAAAAAATTGGATTGAAATGTTGAACTCGAAGTGAGAAAAATATTCTGAAGATATTTTAAAACTGTGTTCTTAGAGAGGGAATTCTGTTACATGTATTAAGCCAATTTGCTATGTAATTTTTGTGGAAATATGGCAGGTTGCAAACAAGATGATGGAACGACTAGATAAATTTGGAGGCCGCCAAAGTCCTAGCAATAACTCCAACATTTGGTAGTTGGCTGCCACTCTTTCCTTTTCATCAATTGTGGTTGACCATTTGTTGTTATCGTTTTCCAAAGTCCATAAAAGCAGATGTGCTAGGACTGTGATCACTTGGTTGGCAATATTGGCAGGAAGAGTGCAGATGTGCATCACAAAATGCTGCCACAGAAACAAGTGCAAATTGAGACACAAATAAATAGCATTCAAAGATTTTATGACCGAGTGTGTACATTCACATCCCATCTACCAAGAGCTGATCCTCTCATGGATGTTTTCATCGAGTTCATGAAAAAGTAAGTCAACTTGTTTCTTGTTTACAAATTATTTTGTAGACACACAAAACTTTTCCACACTCTCCCAAACTCTGTCCAGAATCAAAAGTGGTTACAATAATCCTGCTTTATTCTTAAATAGTATTCAGTTTTGTGGTTTTGCATAGCTTCAATCTCAAATAAAAAGTCCAATGATTTGTTCACGGGTGTTGATCTGCCATTTGTTCTAATCCTGACATGTATAGGTATGCATGATTATTAAATTGAAATGCATGATTATTCTTCATTGTGAAAAAATCCATTTTAACCTTTGACGAGTGGCGGGTTGTTGCACCAGCCACTTGGAGGAAGGTGGGGTGATGAACCCAAATATGTTGTTGAGCCTTTGTAAAAGCCTTGCTAGACTCCCAGGTACTACACTATTTCAATTGAATTGTTGAAAGCATTTACTTGAATTATTATTTGTGAATAGTTTTTAAAAATAGTATAGAATATCTGTTTCAGGAAAAACAAAAAAAAAATTTAGCTCAATTTGTACATAAGGGTTCCACTCTTGCACAAATTGCGTGATTCTCTTTCACAACTTACCATTGCATGATAATAAATTGGTTCATTTCTTCATTTCAGAGCATGTTGTGAACCTTGGACACATAACATCCGTGTTTCCCATTCTACAATTCATTGGCAAGGAACTACATGTCACATCCATCATATTCAACAAAATTATGCAAGACTCTGGTCTAACAAGATCAAGTATTGATGTTTAGTGCTACAATCATGAACACATTTGAATATTGACATGGTATTTTGAATTTATGAGGTCCTTCATGATTCCATATGTTAGAAAGAAAAAGAAATGCTCTTTTGCTTGCTATTGTATCTACATAGATGCTTTTGTTCAATCCATTGTTTCATTCATATGAATATATGAGCACATTATTAAGCAAAAATGCGAGTATAACAAGAATAAGCATCATAGTGAGCACATCACAAGCAAGAATGCAAGAGTAAGATTAAGTATAAGCATCATGGTGAACATATGATGAACAAGAATGTAAGAATAAGATTAATGATAAGCATCATGAGCACAAAACATTAAGCATTGAGCAAGAATGTGAGGATAATAATAAGATCGAGTAGAAGCATCATGAAGAGCAGGTCATGAGCAAGAATGTAAGAATAAGATTTGACAATCGCAAACATCACGAACAAGATTGTAAAGAAAAAGATTATGAGCAAGAATGTAAAGAATAAGATTTGACAACATTGAGCACGATGAGCAAGGATGTAAAGAACATTAGGCTTGACAATGGTAAGAAGCATCACGAGCAAAAGACAACAATCCCAAGCAACAAGAATCCGACAAGAAGAAGATGGAGCATAACATTGAAATCGTGTGAACCACCCACTCGATCAACAAGAACGGCACTGGCAATCCCCTTTTGCTAAGAGCGTTCATGAGCAACAGAAGAATGTTCATTGAACAAGAAGAAAAATGTAAGAAAAAGAACAAAGAATCTGACAACAAAAAATTTACTAGCAAGAATTGGAGAGAATAAGATTTGAGAGCGATTTCATGAACAAACAAGGTCGAATGGCGATGTCGTTGTTGGTGAGTGGAGGAAGCTACTATCATCATTTGTAGAGAGGCGGAGGAGCTTGAGAATGAGGAAGAGAAGTAGGAGGTTGTGCAACCACAAGGCCCACGCATATGCACAGGAAATCGTGCACTCGGTCACCAAGTCTGACATCCGAGGCTCTGCTATGCTCAGAGATCGTAACTGTGTGGGCCGGCCGACTTACGTACCCGCTCCCGTCAGCAACTCCGCTCCGCTCCTGCGAACACGCAATCTAATGGCTGGAGGGCAAAAGAGAAACAAGTTCGCTCGCAGGAAATTTCATGGCTGGAGGAGTGGGCAAAAGAGAAAGAAACAAGCTATTGGAAGGCGCGGTGGTTGAGCAGTGGTGGACCAGGCAGGGGCATCCTTGAGGGTCAGCGATGTCGTTCATCAGCGTCCAAATCAGTCGCTGGACGGTCGGCGAGCTTTGTGGCCGGGGCCGGCTAAGTTCTTCTTCTGTTGTGCATGTGCGTGGGCTTATTTAGACCTGCTGCTTGTTTGCTTGCTGGCTTGCTTGCTGCCCGGGAAAGGAAGAAAAAAGGAGCCTTGAAAAAGGCCGAAAAGAGAAGCGACGGTTCAAATGCAGTTTGGTGGGTCCGGAACTCTAGAGAGCTGGGAAATTGGGCTTGTATCGTTGTAACAAGCAAAGAAAAAGGAAGGTGGTGAGCGAATGGCGGGATTCCATCGTGTGAATGGTGGAATTTTTCGCAACAAACATTCGTTACGCCTGCCAGATTCTCGCTCTCTATTTCTCTCTCTCGTTCGTTCCACGGACGAGGGAGCAAGGAAAAAGGAAGGAAAATAAAGAGGAGGAGAAGGTTTGCTTGGCGTGTTACGTTTGCCAGGTTGCCTCTTTTACCGTTTCCGAGTTTCTTCTTTTCTCCTCTAGGCAACCCGTTTCTTTCTTTCACCCTCGATGATTCCATTCAAGATCTAGGAGAATCATTCTAACTATTTTGGGCAATAATAATGTTTCTTCTGCATTTGAGGTTGCGTGTTTCGCAGAATTGGATCGATCGTTTCCGTCAAATCCCACGATTTCTTTCTCTACCCTTGTGAAGAGAAGATTTGGAGTCATGGGAGGAAGTGGGGTTTCTCGTCGCTCCTGATTTTCAGGTTGCGTGTGCGTTGCAACGTTTTTGTTTTTGTCTTTACGTCACTCCTCGTTTTTGAAGGGATCTTGACTTGGAAGTCAAAGGCTTTGTGTGATTTTCACGTTTGAGTTTTGCAAGTATCGCGAGCAATTGGAAAGAGCGTGTTTTTCTTATGGGTGGGATCTGAGATCAAAAGAGGAACAGTAGTGGAGACTCACGTGTGAGGGAGGAGGAAGGTCAGAAGCATGGAGCAGTAGTGTCAGGTGGTTGCTTTTTCAATTCTGAAGATGGGTTTTCATGATTCCCAGAAATTTTGTCTCGGGATTCCGAAAGAGGTGAATTCCGTATGCTGATGAGAGAGACTGTACTCGCGTTTCGATTCATGGAAATCCAATAAAAGACACACAGTGGTTGCGAGGAGCTGTTTTCAGTTGAGTGTTGTTGTTCGATTTCCACAACGCAACTCTCTGTCTCTGTTGAGAGAGAGAGAGTGAGAGAACGCTGAAAGAAAGAATGGAAGCAGTTCCGGTGGTGCCTCATTTCGGTTGTCTCTCAAAAGTCGTCTGCGTGTACCACCAAGCACAAAAGGTGAAAGTCTTCCAGAGAAACTTTCTTGGCAGCAAACTTGTGAGCAGCTATGGCAACAGCAGCAGCAGCATGTTGTTACTAGAGAATGGTCAGCATTTGTTGGGATCTTTTGGAGCACTAAGTAGGTGGCGGAAGCATCGGCCTGTTGCAGCAACTGCAAGAAGGAAACAAGATGATGGCCAGTCAAGATACACTCCACCTGTCAAGGAAAGAAAATCAGATTCTTGTAGACAAAAGCTTCTGCAGAAGGCTTTTGAGAGTGCTACCAGTACAATTCTTGCAACAGGAGCAGCTGCTGCAATTCTCTTGCAGACCTGCTCGTCTGCAGCAGCAGAGAGCCTAACGGTTACCTTTCCAGGATCCAGCATTGGGGAGGTACATACAACATCCCACAAACTTGTTTTCTCCTCCTTCCATGCCTGCATGTTTGTCAACATGTGTACATGAGGGTTGGTCTGTGTTTGATTCTTCTGGGGATCATGAATTGTAATGAAATGATGCTGCAGGTGAACAACGTACAGAGGACTTTGGTTGAGGCATGGGGTATTGTGCGAGAGACATATGTGGATCCCACCTTCAACAATCAAGGTTCAACCACTTTTGTGCCCAAAATTTGCTGCCAAATTTTGTTTGTCAGTCCCAGAGCTAGCTGTCTATGTTGTTTAGACAGAGTGAAAGACACTTGTGCAAACACTAGCTTTTTTTTGTGCTTGAATAGTAACACCTTCTTCTTCATGGGGTCCATCCTTAAGCAGATTGGGATCTCAAGTTGGAAGAGGTATTGGGAGAGACTTTGTCATTGAAGACATCAGATGCTGCATATGCCAAGATTCGCAGCATGCTTGCCACCTTAGGGGATCCTTTCACACGCATTGTCAATCCTCAGGTACAATACCTCTTGGTTGGTTCATCATTCCTTTGCAATTTTTTCTCTTTTTGCCACTTCAATTCATATCCTTGCTTATATTTGAGGCTAAAGTTGTACATATTCTCATCAAAGCTTGAGTTTATAAAGACTTAGATCTCAGAAGAGTTTGCTATTGCAGGAGTATGAAAGCTTCCGTATCAGCAATGAAGGTGCTTTGGAAGGAGTGGGCCTTCTTATTGCATCAGACCGTGATTCAGGCCGTCTGGTACACCTGCAACTGAGCTCTTGCATTTGAAATGGATATCATTTATTACAGATGTCCAGATTTCAAGAGAGTTTCTTTGGTCCTGATCTGAAAATAGGTGAAGCTTTTTGTCTGAATTTTTTTGTGGTGTATTGTCAGAGTTTTGATTGTTCAGAGTAGTACACCATCTGAGGTAGGCAGACTCTTTGATCTTTGCAGGTAGTGCTATCACCCATAGAGGGTGGTCCAGCTGCTCGTGCAGGTATAATTTCAGGGGATGAATTGGTGCAGATTGATGGTAATGAGCTTCTTCATATTCTTTTCCACGATGGTCATGGTTTAAAGTTATGGGTGGTACAACATTGTTTTGATTACTTAACCATGGATTCTTACTGCCTAGAAAGGAGTAGTAGAGTTCATGAATAAGCAGTTGTGCTTCCTCTAATTTTGACTCAGAAGATGTGTGCTTTAAGTTTCAGCTGTGCCAAAACAGAGGGCTGTAGAAAGGGGGTGGTACGTTAAAGGATCTAGTGAAGAGCCTCTTGGCACTCATGCTTGATCTTGGCAACATTCATTCTGAAAGTCTTCTGCATGCTAACTATGGGAAGTGTGATTATTAAATTGCAGATCAAGCGTTGGCAGGGATGAATAATGAAGAAGTGGCAACCAGGCTTCGGGGGCGTGCTGGCACTTCAGTTACTTTAAAACTACGACGTCCTGTATGTTACATACAAGTCTACCTGTACATAGATGAAGATGATACATTTAGATTTCAGTAGACAATGTCAGTGAGTGAAGGGACTTGTTTCATGATTAATAATGTTTGTGTTCCCACAATATTGCTTGTGTATAGATTGTCTGTGAGGTCAAACCCTCATCTCCAGAATATCACAACTCCTGGAAATTTTGTATGCAGACAAATGGAGTGACTGCCACAGGCCTCACTGAGCTTACAGAAGTCAAGCTACAACGTGAAACAATTCTGTTGTCTCCAGTTTTTTCAGCAATCATTCATCATGTTGCACCTGATGGTCACGACTTGAAAACTGGTTACGTTCTTCTGTCAGCATTCTCTCAGGTAGGAATGCCTACCTACCAAGACAGACCTACTGTATTAAGTATAAACAATGTAGAATGTAGAAAGGTTTTTAAATCCCTTTTCTTCTATTTGCAGCCCTGTGGACATTCCTTAATACCATTGGGTCAGACTTAGATTTAAAGCTTGTCATACAACCTTCCTGCAAAGAAATCCAACTGGTGTGACTGATTGTTGTGATTGCTATCATTGCTTGTGTGGATGTTGGAGTACTTCAGAATGCTGCTGCTGACATGGAGAGGACTGTTGCAACAATGGAGAAAAATGGGGTGGATTCATATATCCTAGACTTACGCAATAATCCTGTAAGTATACCTTACCCTGTTGCTGAACACCAAAATGCTCTTATTTGCTAAGCACCAGTGCTGCAGATTTAGGTTTCATATGTAGGCATGAGTGACAAACCAATTGTTCAGGGAAGTTTTTGGACTCAAGAACTCAACTTGATGCTAGGTATCCAAGTAAGAAATGAGTTCTTTTTCTGGGGACAGGGTGGGTTGGTGAAAGCAGGGCTGGAGGTAGCACAGATGTGGCTTGATGGTGATGAGACATTAGTGAACACTATCGATCGCAATGGCTTCCTGCAGCCCATCAACCTTATTGATGGCCATGCATTAACACATGATCCATTGGTGGTGCTCGTCAATGAGGGGAGTGCAAGTGCAAGTGAGATTTTAGCTGGAGCCTTACATGACAATGGACGTGCCACTCTTGTTGGTCAAAAAACATATGGCAAAGGAAAAATTCAGGTGAGAGCATCTGCCTTCTTTGACAGACAATTGGCCTTTTGGTGAGGTCTTCAGTATTCCTCAGTACAAGTAGTCAATTTGCTCATGGATTACACTCTGTGGCACAAATATCTTTGTTCATACAGATGGTTTAGCATGGGCTAGGTATTTTCATATGGCAGCTACCCTAAGGTTATTAATCAGTTCTCTTGGGTGTGTAGTATTCAATGTTGAAGTTCTTTTGTCTTTTGAAACCAGCAGTAAGAAGTTCAACAATTGTAGTTTAGCATCTTCTGTCATGTGGGTTTTGTCTCTAGGCACAATACATCTAACTGACAACCAAATTGTTGCAATGACAGAGTGTAACTGAGCTCCGAGATGGTTCTGCACTCTTTGTGACTGTAGCCAAGTATTTATCTCCTGCACTGCACCAGATTGATCGTGTAGGCATCGCACCAGATGTGAAATGCATTCCTGGAGACAACATTTCAACCCCAGTCCGCCCAAGCTCAGGCTCCCTATTCGAAAGTGATGCCTGTATTATGTTGGCGCAACACCAATTGGACCTCCACTGATTTAAAACCAAGTTCATTGTTATTACAACTGTAAATTAGATTTTTTTTGGAGGGGGGGGGTGGGGGGATGTTGAGGCACACACCCTTAGTGTGAATCAAGTCTTCATGATAGGTTTAGTTCTGTTAATTGGGGTTAAAGGGATATTTGATCTGTATGATCTGGTCATCATGCATTGCTTTGTAAATAGTCATTCATTTGTTAAGAGTGGGATTCACAGGCTGCAGTCTGCAATCATAGTGGTAAACACTGTGTTTGCCAAAACTAGAGATTATTATGCAGCTATGTACATTTTTACAATTAATTGTGATTGGTGATTGATTTTCAGTATTAGCACTGTTTGGTGAGTTTAAGGAGCCACCACTGTGTTCACCGCTTTCAAACATTTTATCCAACTGCTTTTTTGAGTCATTATTTTGGTGAGCTCCTTGTCTGTAGTTTCCTTCTTTTCTGTCTTGCTGGCTCACAGATAGAAGGTTTTATAAGATGCCAATTCTGGCCTGTTGGATGTCAAGTTAATCGATTCACAATGGCATGAAAGAATTGGCAGCTGAGAAGATTTGAGAGTTTGGGGTTCAACACAGGTCTGTGTAAACAACTTCCAGTTCTCTTCAAACTTGTTGCAGAACACCCATCTTCTGTCGTATCAGTCCAAAGCTTAGACAATTGCACATCAGTGTTGCTCCTTCTCTCAGGAGATGTTCCAGGCTTTGTTGAAAGTTCTGTTTTTAGTACAGGAATGACTGATCTCCATATCCAAATCTTCAAGGAGACCTGCACAACAGTGTAAGCAAGCAAACATATTGATGACTGGAAGTTTTGCTCTGCAAAGTAGTATTACCCGTATCTATCCTGTTTCATGCTTGAAGAGAGCTGCACAGAGTGGAGTAAAACAGCAAATCATGTCTCAAGTTTTGCTCCACAGTGTAGACCTACCTCATTGTCAATGCTTGGAAGAAGACTTGCAGATTTACATGTGCTTTGTGAATTCAGGCTAAAGGTTTTTTTAATATATGCTGTGGAAAATTGTGGGACACTCTGAGATGGTGATTTTGTACAGTGCCTGAGTTTCAGATTCCTCGAGAATGTCAGAAGCCTTTTCTGGCGATTTCTCGGATTCTCTGACACGTCCAAGTAGGAGAAGGATCTAAATCTTTCTAAAATTTGTCACAGAAAGTTAGCTCAAGGAGGCACTGTAATCAGCTTCTTGTTTCAATTTCCACCAAACTGTGAGGAAGCCAAGGATGTGTATTTTCCAATACAGAATCTGCATGTTGTCCATTACCATGTTGGGTATTTACATCGTTTGATGTTCATAATAATCAATAAAATCATTTTAAAAAACCCTCACAAATGACATAACAAAGAGAACCCAAAAGTAAACCTCCAAAGCATGGAACAATTAGGTACCTCAAACACAAAATAACTCAAATTACATTCATTTTGTTGTTCTTTTCTATTTTTTCTATTTTTCTTTTCATTTCTTTTTAATCTCATGTTTTTCTTTTTTTAATTACACAATTCAAATTTTGATTTTAAACTATTAATCCCTAATTCTGTGATACATCAAATCTGATTCAAACTTCCAACAAAATTGCAATTTTGTTTCAAACTATGAAACAGCATTGACCGTTGATAATACATTGTAAAGTTTTGTCTCTCAAGTGTGTATCGATTTGATTGTGCTTACAAATAAAACAACAATTGAAAACCACAAACGAAGGCACTTGAACTAAAAAACCAAAAACAAATGAATGTAACAAAAGAAGAACAAAAACTTGAATCCAAAACTAAAAGTGAAGAATAGAAATAGAACAAGGAAATAGTTGTCTTCCCATATATGAGATTGGGTCTTGATGACCCACAACCTCCATGTTGTACTCTCATGGAATGAGAGCCTTCTTTATTAGTGTTGATCTCAAACCCTCTTCTAGTTTTGTTTAACAAATTTTTTTCTTTCAAGAAAGAAAAGACAAAAGTTAAATTATCAACAATTAATTGTAGTTGGTTATGACCAATTGAAGAAGTAATAAACAAAATTTTATCACTCCTTTCTCATTTAGGTCTAGGGCATAGGGAGAGTTCTTGATGACCCATAACCTCCATGTTGTACTCTCGTGAAATGAGAGCTTCTTTCATTCATGTAATTTCAACCCATTTTCTAATTTTGTTTGACAAAACTTTCTCTTTCAAAGAAAGTGAAAAATCAAATTATCAACAATTAATCATAATTGATTATGACCAAATGAAGAAATAATAAACCATATTCCATCACTCATCTTCCACTTAGGTCTAGTGGATATGAAGAGCGAATGAAGACATGACTTATCATCAAGCCATATAGTAGGATATCTAAGGGCCAATTCTTTGAAAGTGGCAATGACATGATTTACACGACAGTCAACAATAGGTTTACATTGATCCATGAATATGTTATAACATCAATCCATCAATTTTTTTTCAACTCATGGATGAAACCTAAAAACCAACCATGTAGGCAATAAAATTAAAGAATTTTTTTCAAAATCCACCTTGCGTAGCATAGAGCACCCTTTTTGAAACACAATTCTATATACAAAAATAACCAAACCTCAAATTTAATACAATCAAAAAAATGAGTTGACAAATGGCTTGCAATATCATCTTTCATTCTTTTGGAATAGAAAATACATTTGACTTCTTGGTAGATTTCCCAAGACCAACATCAAACATCCATTATGCAACTTCAACACCAACAACCTTAACCCAATGATACTTTGCATCAATAAAATTGCAAGCATTATACTTGATTTAACAATAGGTTGATTCTATTTTGTGAAATCAACTTGCCAATATCTCTTATCAATGACTAGATTGATAACGAAACACAACTAGAATTAAACCTAATGAACAACATAAAACAACCACAACACAAAAACCAAAAGCTAAAAAGAAAAAACAATAAGACCAAAAAATTTGATAAAACTAGATTAGTATATTTAGCTGGTTGGAGGATAGAAACTTGTGTCTTTTTTCACAAGTTGGAAAACCAATAGTGACAACATGTCAACAAGTCCCATAACAATATCTTCATTCTCAAATACATTTGCAATAGATTTTTTAAAATCATAACCTTGAAATATTCGTCATTTGTCAAATGTGTTATTAGCCCAAACCTTCGTATGTTTGCTATCTCTATGATCGCCTCTATTATTAACGTTGTTCAACTTTTTCTCATCCACCTCAAGAAACTGAAATAAATATCTCATCAAGAGTAGATTCATCATTAATAGTAGGAAGTGAATTATAGTCAATTGTAACAACAAGAGAATTGGGACAAAATGTTTAAGCACTAGAACCATCAACTGCAACATGGACATCAAAGTTTTGAACCTCCAAGCAAACAGATTGAAAGGTTGTAGAGTTTGAAAATTTATCAACATCCACTTGAAGTTGATCATAAAGAGAAAAAAAAAACTCAAGATTTCTAATCCATCATTAAACCGCAAAACTTCACCACCCAAACTACTACTAGTAGAGAGTGTAAAAGGCTTTAGAAACAAAAGGTGTAGATAATCGAGTCTTCAAAATTGTTGTTGGAAAGCTTGTTGGAAGCCGGTTGATCATGACTATGGAACATTGAACAGCAAGCAAAGAGACAAAACAAAGCAACAACAAATTTTAAAAAAAAAAGATTAAAGCAAGTTTATAGGGTACCAAAAAACAAAAAAGAAAACTAATTCTGAAAGCTAAACCACTTAAACAACATCCCCACAAAAAAGAAAGAAGAAATCCCCCTTTCTAAATTTTTTTTAAAAAAAAGGTGAAAATCAACATTAAAAACCATAATTGAAACCTTGCACACAAAAAACATTTGGAAAAATAAAGAAGAATCAATATAATCATTTCACGACATAGAAATCTTGAGAACAACATACTTGAAGAATATGTGATGCCAGAAGTAGACATGCTACAACAAAAGAAACACTTTTCAACAAAGAACTTGCACAAAAGCTCACACAAAGCAAGAAGATAAAGAGTTTCAAAGATGAATGCTTTGAAAAAAGCTTGTAGAATAAGAAACGACACAAAAAAAATAAAATTAAATTGAACCTAGGATTAAAGAAAGGAGCTTTTTGTTGGCAAAAATTCACTCTGAATTCCAGATCCATGAATCCAGCCAACGACCGAAAGAGACACAGAGCGCGAGAGAGAGAGAGAGAGCTCCAGAGAGAGCGAGCGCGAGAGACACAGAGCTACAGAGAGATGTGTGCACTGGAATTGACACGTTCAGCGACAAAGGGGAATTGCCATTTGCAAGCAGCACGATATGCTCCACTAGATTTGAACCACCATGGCTGCGCATTGCTCAGTACTGTGCTCGCTTGCTGGTCTTTCTCCGTCGCCAGCATCTTCTAATTCCACTGGCCTTGTTTCCCTCGACAACAAACTCCAGCTTATTATTACGTCGACGCTAGCAACTACGTACCCTCTTGCAAGAAACTGTTGTTCAAGACTGCTGATCATTGGAATCAAGTAAGTTGCCATACATGTCAATGAACTAACTGCTGCCGCCCCTGCTGCTGCTGCTGCTGCTGCTGCTGCTTTGGATCTCAACTCTGCCAGAATTTTTCTGATCGACAAGATTTTTTTCTAACTGCAATATCCACAGTTCTTGTCGATAGATGTATTTTGCTCCAAGTTTTGCATATCTTCTGAAAATCACTCGCTCATCGACATCATCCACATGGCTCTTGAATTAATGAGCTTTTTCCCATTTCGCATGATTTTTTCGTTCTTACATCGGCATGCAGAACTTGCACTTTATACAAGCTGAATCTGATCACTTTTTCCAAGATTGCGGAGATCTTGAAAAAAGAAAGACTTTGTGACCGGTGTTTTGTTTTTCATTTTGACAGGGGACTTTTCACAGTCGTTACAGTATAAGAGATAAGCTGCCATCATCAAACCAATGGATTCCTGGGGAGAGCCTGAGTAGATCCAGCTCCTGCTGCAGCCGGAGTGCAGTCGGCAACAACAAAACAACAACAACAACGGAAAGCTCAAAATGCCGTTACACTCCTACACCCAAGCACACAACTTTGTAAGTGATTTCTTCGAAACCAACAACGATCGCATGAGCTCTTTCCCAGAATGGAACTGTCTCGAACACGAGCTGCAATCTATGTAGTTTGAACGCAGATTTCAATTTTCTTTCCTTGTCTATCTTCCAAGTGCTACGATGGTGAAGAAGATAGAAAAGCGTTGAAAGAGAAAGTCGTGCATGAGAGGATGAGAGGGCACCTGGAGGCGCGGCAGTCCAGCAGCAAGTGCAGGCGGGAGCGGAGATGATAGAGAAGGTGCCAATTCCGGGATTGAGGCCTACAGTATGGGATCAGACACAACAGAAGGTGAAGTACCCCAAGCTGCTGCGGAAGGCGGTCACCGATGTGGTGGTTGTGGGAGCGGGAATAGCTGGTCTCACAGTAGCTTACAATCTTGTCAAGGAAGGCAAGAAGGTGGTTGTTCTTGAAAGTCGAGTTCGAGGTAAAATTGATAGAGATGATGATCAGATTTGGCAGCAGACTTGATATTTTTCTGAAACAAATTCTCTCATGCAACAAGGACTGCCGACGGGGTGGGAAGTGGTGTTTCGGCCGGAGGACAGACAGGCAGAACCTCAGCACATATAATGCCTTGGTATGATGATTTCTACCATCAAGTGGAAGATGTGCATGGGTTTTACGTTGCACAGATTGTTGCAGAGAGCTACAAGACAGCCATTGACTTGGTGGAGCGTACAGTCGAGGAAGAAGGCATTCAATGCAATTAATTTTGGGCGAGTCGATGGCTATCTCTTTCCACATGCTCGTACCAAAGAAGCTCACGACAAATTGCTAAAGGTAAATACGTTTACAGCTTTGACTGGAGGGAAATCACTTCCATATTTTTTTCAAATGGCGTGCAAAGAACATGAAGTGTAAACTAATCTCAGGTGAAGTTGACAAATTGAGAGAGAGGTGTTTCAGCATGAGCAAAGCTTGATCCAAAGTTTACCACTAGTAGACAGACAGATCTACGCAGAAAGGAAACAAAATTATGGCTTGCATGCTCTGAGATTGTGTTGTGGAGGAGCAAAGAGATGATGATGGGCTCTGAATCCATGGTTTTGTTTTTTGTCCCTTTCAAATCCACCTTTTTTGTCTTCTGTGGCCATGTTCTTTGAAGCAAGAAACCACAAAATTGAGGAAATTGATTGCAGGAGTTTGTTGCTTGCCAAAATCTGGGAGTCAAAGTAGAAATGCAGGACTTGGGCAATGATCCTGCAAGTGGAAAAATTGGCACTGCTATACGATTTGCAAATGCTGCTGAGTTTCACCCTCTTCTGTGAGCCCATCTTATCTCCAGTGAACAGTAGACATTGTTGATTACAACAGTTCCTTCAAATTCAATAGGATTGTTAGACTCCTTATGAAGGTTGTTCTTTCCTGAAGATGATAGATATCATGACTCCAGTCCATTGATTGGTCGAGATTTAAGCTGATGCAAAATGTGTTGATTCAAGGGCATATACCAATATAATCAAAATGAGAAGTTTTTGTGCTTCTCTGAGGGAGTGGGTCATAGGTACATCAATGGGTTGGCAGATGCTATTGTGAAGAAAGGAGGGAAAATCTATGGGGAGACAAGAGTGATGAAGTGTGAGGGGACAAAAGTCACCACAGAAGAAGGATTCCAAGTGACTGCCAATGCACTGGTTATCGCTACAAATTCTCCCATCAACCATGACCTGTTGATTCATGCCTGACAAAAAGCAAAGCGTACTTACACTATCGGCCTTAAGCTCCCAAAGGGATCTGTCAAGTACTATGTTGTTGCTTCTTCTTCCCTTTTGTGTTAGGTTCTTCTGTGAAAAGGGAGCCCGGAGGAAATATACATATATGCATCATCATCTCCACATCCCCCCCTCACAATTGGCTTGGTGATTTTGAGAGAAGCGCCCTGAAACAAAAGTTGGCTGCAATATTTTTTGCTATTAGTTTCTGATGAGATCTTCACTACTTCTATTGTGCTGCTGCTGCTATTCTGAACATTTGCAGAAATTATTTGTCATTTGCCTCCTCCAGAAAACACATTGGGATATAGTGTAGATCATGAATCAGTTCTTGCAGCTCGTATTTTATTTTGTCAACTAGTATGAATGAAAAGCCTCTTGTAAGATATGTGAATGTGGATTGGGTGCTTTTGGAGCAGGAGAGCTCAATGGTGGGACACAGCTGATATCTATCACTACGTGCAGATCGAGCAAAGACAAGATTTTTATGTTTTGGTAGTTGGTGGAGAAGACACAAGCACTGGCATGAAACCTAGAGACTTCCATGACCCATATGGAAATTTAGCAAAATGGGCTAAAGTAAGGTGGACCACTGCAGAGGAGGTTCTTTACACGTGGACAGGCCCTTTGTCATTGCTATCACCACTGGGATTGAACAGTGTTGTTATTGTCAACTGTGGTTTAGATTGCAATCAGAAGCTCAAATACAGATCTATGAGTTGCTCTTTTGTTTTGAGAGCACTGCTGTGTGCATGCCACTTGGGTGATGTTACAGGGCTGCACACAATCTTGTGAATTTGGAAAGAGGGTGGAATTCCACAACTTTGGTGATGAAAAATTGTTTCTTTTTTGTGCTACCTTTCAATTGAATGAAAAATCATATGGACAGGTGTTTGAGCCAGCAGATGCGTTACACATTATTGGCCCTGAACCCCTTGAAGCTGGCAAAGCTGATCAATATGTTGTTACTGGTAATCATCATCTCTTTCTCCTCCTGGCAAAAACTGGATTGTAACGTAAAGGATTGTCCAAACATGACGAGACAGAGAAAGAAGCATTTTTCTATCACATTCATTAATTCCTCTCCTCTCTTCCCAAGAGGGAAAATAAGAAGTTTTGATCTTCCTTCTAGAAGATATTCCTCTGTTCTAGTATACTAAAAGCTTGGGCCTGCAGGAGGAGTTACCCAACTTTGCTGCTCTACTACTAGACACAAAACTGCTCACCATTGTTGACAAAAACAAGTTATCTGAATTTGACAACTAAAGACTGTCATGGGTCTTCTGTGAGAAGGATTGGAGACAGAACCATTGTAGATGATCACGCGAATTTCAACTTAATCAAAACGTTCAATCCATAAATATGTATGTGGGACGTGAGAGCAAGTAATTTTATTTGTTATCATCAGACTTCAGGAGAGATGTGGCTGGAAGATAATATTATTTTAGCTGGAAAAATGTACTACTACCATGCCTTTAAGGATATGCTTATTTTTGGAGGGCAGGTGACAGTGGGGAATGCATGACTGAAAGCACAATAGCTGGGATTATGATCAAGGATATGATTTTAGGGAAGCAAAATTCATGGGTCAAGGCTTACAATCCCTAGAAGAAGCTTCCCATCTCAAAACAGACATTGTCAAATGTGGTAGAAGAAATCCAGCATACTGTAGAGGTTTTTTCTTTCAACCTCTTTCATGATTTATATTTCTTCATCATCATCAAGCTAACATGTGAAACTAATTTTCATAAATGGAACAACCATAAACTTCTTTTGCTGTGAGCACTGAAAGCTGCAAATATTCAGCTCCTTCAAATCAGTTTCAGTTGCTTGGCTTGGGATCCAACAGTTGGTGCTTTTTAAAATTGGTATAATTACATAGTTGATCGTCATTATATTATTGCATTTGGCAAAATGTTGTATTTTTTTTCCACAGGGTCTGGCCAAGGACTTCATACCAGTTGTGGGTACTGACACATTCAATGTTGAGGAATTAGTTCCATTCAGTGGCTGTGTTGTACAAGAGGGACTTAGCAAGATCACAGTGTACAAAGATGGTGATGGCAACCTTCACAAATTTTCGGGTGAGTGAGTCTTCTTCACAATCTCAGCTCATGAAGAGAAAAATTACTCTTGATATTGAAAAACACCCAAGAGAATCTCTCTTTCTCTACTCTTTTGGTAGTAGGAAAACAACTAGAGATCCTCAAGAGTTCATATTTTTGCACAAATATAACTTTTGGCAAGTCACAAACATGGGTAGATAGCCATTTGATGGAATTGAAGTGATTCAATTTTACTGATGTGCTGTGGCCAACAATAAGGGTATTTCCATGGAGGGATGGATTGCGAAGTGTTGTTTTGTAGGACCTCTTTCACAACTTCTTTGTGAGAAAAAGGGAAAATGCATTATGTTGTATCTGTAATGACAACTGCAAGTTGATAATTGACCTTTGGGAAATGCATGTGGAAATGTAGCTATTTGCTCGCACATGAAGTGTGTTGTGAAATGGAATCCACTTGATGCGACATTTGATTGCCCTTGCCATGGTTCCATTTTTGGACATTGCATCAATGGCCCTGCAAAAGCTGACCTTCCTTCTCACGATAAGTAAGTTTCAAGTTCCGACACCACAGCCAAGTTCACTCTCAGCCCCCAAAAGTGTGATAACCTCACTTGATCATATGAGCTAGTAGAGAGGTAGGTTTTGCAAAGCAATTCTCAACAAATGGTCATCTATGATGCTAATACCAATAGCATCATTAGATTATCAATCAAGCTGTTCATTGAGGGCTTTCTTCTATTGGCCTAGGAATAGGGTAGTATTAAATGTCTCAAAGAAGCTCCTTGCATGTGGAAAACCCATAATGATCTGCATCAAAATTTGGTCCACTTTGTGTAATCTTCCCTTTTCTTGAACTATCTTTGTACTGTTGATTACTCATTTTGTAGACAATCCTGCCATGAAGAGAGTTAATGCAAAATAGGTAGTAGTATATGGCATGTATGGAGGAAAACCTAAGGAATCATTGCACACCAAAATTGATCTAGGTTCCTTATGATGTGCTATAATGTCTTTTGATTCTTGCACAATGTTTACCTATCATTCCTAGTCCATATGTTGTAAAAATAGGGTAGTTGGGGGCACTATTATCTTTGAGCCCTAAAAACCACCTCATTATCATTGTATTGAACTTGTTTGTCATAATTGCTCATGCAACATTGTAAAAACTATAAACCCACAAATGGCCAACCATGTTTACACAATAATTTTTGGGACCCAAGTGTGAAAAACAGGTTGTTACTTGATTTTCCAACTATGGCAGCTCTTCTTATCATTGGACTATTAATGCAAATTAATGAACTGTGCCATAGGCATGAACATGATGGAAGAATGAGCATCAAACCAAAATCATGAACTTGGTGGTGAAGGATGAAAATTTATTATTGCACTCTCCATCTAAATCAATGTGAAATTCATCTCTCAAATACTCTTTCAATTTGGACTTGGACCCATGTCTCATTTAAATTGGCACACAGTTTTACAGCCATTTAAATGAAGTGACATCGAAGTAAACTTTTTACAGCACAAATATGGAATATTAAAAAAAACCCATTCCAACAACATTTCTATCAATTCTAGATACAATTCCACTCGGCAAAAATTTTACTCAACAATTAGCAACATTGTCATTCCTTTAAGACTACAACTTGGCTTGGGAAAACAATCCTTCCCTATAACACAAAGCAATGATGTACAAATGCCATAAGCCCTAGAATCCCAATACTGAGCTTCTTCAGTGCAGAAACAACCCCCCTCCCCCAAGGCCCTGAAGAGTGAGGAATCAGAACTCTAAAAATTCTCTAGATACAATGAATTGCATCAACTCTTTGAAGTGGATTACAGTTTCAAAGTTGGATTTAGGACTCAAGCCTGTTAGTACAAAGTAGGTTATGCCTTTGCAATCAGATGGACAAGTCACTTCCAACACAATCCCAGGAAATGAATTACTTGACTACATGTAAACATTCACTAGCTGGACAAACCAGGAAGAGTAAGAACGCAACATACAATGACAGAAGGTTGTCCAAACCACTGGTGTTCAATTTAACATTGACCAATATCTCAATGCTTGGATTTGCTCAGAAGTACTTCCAAATTCCATTAGTTGATGTGAGCCATGTCTTTTACCTGAAAACATAAGCTTTTCAGTGTTATCAATGCAGTGACAAACCTGCATCAACTAAAAGATTTAGACCCTCATGCAGCCTCTCCCAGGGAGCAAACTTGAGTGTATGTAGCATCACGTTGGGCTGTCAGGCAACTTCAAGTTATTTTCCACAGGGTTCTCCATGGATACCTCAGACTATGTTTTATGATTTGTGTGCTTGTTGACCACAAATCATGCGATATAGCTGTACTGCTATTTCCTCATTTGTGTGAAGAGGGGTGTAGGGGCTGGCGGGGTTGGGGTGCCACCAAACCCGGAAACTCCCCCACCAGCAAAAGCCCCAAATCCACCACCCCCACTTTGGTTGCCACCAAATGCCTGAAAGCCTCCACCTCCAGCCACTCCAGCAAAGCCTGCCCATTTTTCACACCATCTGAGTGAGATTGTTTACAAGAGCCAAGGTAAACATCTTTCATGACCTGCTTTCACAGCAAATTGCAGAGCACACAAGCAATGCCTGTCTTCCTGTTGACTTGCAGCAAAAGATGATCACTGTGAAAATGTCAATGTTTCAGTTTACTCTCAAGTTTCTGGCCAGCAATACATAAAAGTGAGGAGTTGATTCTTGGTTAATATGTAACTATATGACTTTTTGTGACAGGGTACCTGATGGAGCACTTCCAAATCCACTAGCAGATGCAGCTCCTGCAAAACCTCCACCAGTAGCTGCACTTGCAAAACCTCCACTACTAACTGCAGTTCCCACCCCACCTCCAAATGGGCTGGACAGACCAGCCCCCATTTGTCTTGTCTGACCAAATGCTCCCAGTGCACTTCCCAAGGCTTGCTGCCCAGGTCCAAGCTGTGATCGTTGCCCAAACCCTCCAATCCCAGGTTGCATGGGGGTTGCAAACCCTGTACCAGGTGCTGCTGAACTTGCACTGAAAAGATTGCCCCCAGATGGGTTACTTGTAGCAGCTCCAAACCCAATTCCAAATGGACTTGCCTGGCCTTGCTGGGGTGACATTCCACTCCCAAAAGTGCTTGCTCCACTTGATTGTGGTGAAGATTGAGCAGAAGGCAAGCTGAAAGCTGCTGGCCGAAACAGCTGACCCTGTGGTGCAGACAATGGAGGAAACATTGATGAAGGCTGTTGGGGCATAAATGGGGATGAACTTCCAAAGGGGCTGCTCTTTTGGGCTTCAGCTGGTGATGGAGTTGACCCTAACCCTAAACCTCCAAGGCTTCCAAACCCACTGAGCACTCCTGAACCTGTTGGTTCTTCCTCCATGTCCTCCTCATCAGGATCAGAGGGTTGCATTGACACAGATGTGAACAATGGAGCTTGCACTGGAGTGTTTGATGCAGGAAAAACAAACTGTGTTGTGGGTGTTGGGGGAAGGGATGCTGGAGGTCCTAGATTCTGTACTGCTGCAGGTGATGACAGAGGCCCTTGCAGAGAAGAGACAGGTGTGCTGAGGGATGAAGAAATCTGGCTCACTTGAGTGATGGTTGGTGCAGCAGCAACAGTGGCAACCATCTGAGGAAGAGACGCCTGAGGTTTCTCAGCTGAAAGAGGTGTAGCTGTAGTTGTAGGTTTCACTGGAAAAAAAGCTGCACTGCTTGAATTCTGAAAACTTCCTGAACTAGTAGCTGGCTTGTTGAACTGCAGCTGTGCAGGAGGAGTGAGGGGCAGAGGAAGCTTCTCATCATTGAACTGGCTCTTGGTATCCACTTCCCTAAAGCCTGAAAGTTTGTTGCCAGAAAGATTCAGTGTGAAAGCTGATGGAGCTGCTACACTCACAGAGGTGGCAACCCCTTCTGGAGATGAATACAGAGGCAAACTTCCTCCTCCAAGAGGCATGGACTTTGAAAAACTACTAGCTTTAGATGGAGCAATCTTGGCTCCCAAGTTAGACTTATCAAGTTTCCCAGTTCCAAATCCTGGCTTCAGATTGTTGTCCACATTGATCTTTGGGAAGCCTTCATTGCCAGATTTGCCAGTAGCCTGGTTTCCAACTGTTTTAGTGGATTCTATATTCACAGTGTTAGGTAAACCTGATGAACCAGACACTGTTGAGGAAAAGATCCCCACACTTGATGGCTGTAAGCCAGAACTGGCTGCTGCTTGGATTGCAAGACTAGCTCCTGGTTTATCTGGAGGTCCACTAACTTTTGGTTGAGATGGTGCGGAAACAAAGGAGAATGAGGATGCCAAGGTCGGTGACACATTGCTTGCCCACTTAAACACACTCTCGGAGTTGGGAATGGAGCTCAAAGGGGTTGAGCTAGTAGTATTCGGGACTGAGGCAGCAGTAGTGCTTGGAGGTGGTGGCCCAAATCGTGAGGCTGGAAATGTCGGTGCAGTATCTCCAAAAGATAGTGGACCTCTTGACACTGCCACAAGAACAGTCAACAGTGAGGACTTCTGTTGCAATCCTATGAATATAAGGCCAACAGAACAACCTCTGCATGTAGGGCAAGCAATTCAAATACAAGCTTCAAGCAATTGAGTTGCATTATCAATAGAGAAAAATATCACATACAGACTGTACAAAATAATGAGATTGCAGAATCTCCTGTGTGCTCCCTTGAAAATAATAACTTGATTGTAAACCTTACCTATCCTCTTGGATTCTGGTCTGCCCTCTTCTGGCTGCTGGGTCTGCAATGAAGTGGGCAAGAATGACTGTTGTGAACTAGTGGCACCAATATTGAACATATTTCCACTGGTGAAATTTGCCTTGTAATCAGAACTAGATGAGGTGGATGTAGAACTGGAAACTACTGAGCCTGTCTGACTGGAAAGGACCCGCCTCACATGTCGGGGATGGGCTGCACTTTCGTCAGTGGAGTCCTGGAGAAACAAACCTGGTAAGAATCCTCCCTCACACCTATGTATCCTACATCATCTAGTTGCTGGATTCCATTGGTAGGTGTTTGTAGAGTGGCCAGATCTTAGAGGGAAAGCTCTAATCTGTGGGTGCTAAATTAGCTTGCTGCTGGATTTCAAATGCAGTATGTGTTACAGAGTAGGTGGATGATAAAAGGGAAGCTATGACATGACACAGGAATCCATGTGCAGCACACTTGACATTGATGAAGCCTGAAGAGCTTCATGACTTTCTGATCTGTGACTGATCAGCGCTGCAAAGATTAATATTTCAACTTGGTGGGAGTGATGTCAACATGGGCAATCATGTTATGCACATACATATCTATCAAATTGCAGAAAATGCTTGACAATAACACTCCGAAGGTAGCCATTACATCACTTCTGGCCAAAACAAAACAAACAAGGATGAATGTGGTCATAGCCTTGTGAATGTCAATCACAAAGTGTCAGACCATCACCCTAATCATCAATGGCAGTGACTAGCTGCCACTACTACCCACTGACTTCATCAGCTCTTGACAGTGGGCGTGTAGACATGTATATAACTATCTCCTCAAGCTACCAAGCAAACAATTATGCAAAAATTTGCTTCTATGGCATTTCCTGAAGCAACAGGAAGACTTAGTTATGCTGTTGGCTAGCACTCGAGAGACATAGCTAATTAAAAAATTCAGACATAGAGAGATCAGGACCTGCATGGCAGGGTCATTCAACAGACAGCCTAGTGGCACATTTCTAAATGGCCTTGAAGGTTTGACACCTTGAGAAATATGCTTCTAAGGCTCATGAGGAAAATTGAAATAGAGCTCCTGTTGAGGAGGGCTATTTGGCAAGAAAACAAAGGATTTTTATCTGTAGGAAAGGGTGAACAATATCTACAGTTTGGCCAGTTAAGCTTGGTCAGTTTACATCCACTGGGTATGCCATGTGCAAAAAATAGTCAAGGAAAGAAACAAATTTCCTTGTCATATCAGTAAGCCAATCAACTGAACAGGTAAGGGAGGAAGGAAAAGAGATTTTAACTCTCATAAGAATTGGGAAATCTCTATACTCACAAATAGGAAAAGTAAGAACAAGGTTCAGAACTTTTTCTTTGGGTCAAAGAAAGGATTTCAGATAAGAACTGAAGAACCTGGAAGAAGCAAAGCAAGGAAGGCAAGAACTTGAGCAAAAAACAATAAAATAATAAAACTAGCAGTAAGATCAAAAGTGACAGTCTCTCACTTGTTCAGGGACCACCAACAGTAACAGATATAATACCAACATATCTACCACAACTTATCAACTGACTTCATCAGCTCCCCACATGGGTATAGGCCAATGTGACCACTATCCTGCCTACTGAGTTTCTGTTGCAAAGCAATAGGAAGACTTGGCCATGATATTGGCTAGCAACATTGATTTCAGCCCTGAAAGGTCACTGAACAGAACAGTAAGTACAAAGAGATTTCTGATTTTGGAACCACTATGACCCAGGTTTTAGAGATAGAGTTGAGCACCTGAAATGGACGTAGATGTCCATGTTTGACTGCCAAAGAACTGGTCTGCTGCACAGGTTTAACATGTGTTACCCTCTCAATAGTCGTCTTAGGAGATGCTGCCCCAGCCATTGCTCGCACCTTCCCACCCCACACCACAGCAAAACAGAACTGAATTTAAGTGCCAAGAACATTGCACCCCCAACCCTGCATCTGGATGTTGTTCATGACAAGGACAGAAAGTTTGGAGAAAATGTGTTTCTCAATACATGTCCTACCAACACAACATGGCATCTCTTTCCCTGCTACCTTCCTTGCTTTCTCCTGAAAGGATGTAAACCAGAGGTGTGACCTCTATTCCCACAACAATAACTAGGAAGTTCTCAACCTCCTAAACAAGAGTTACCATGTCCATAGAGTCTCTCCTCCTTCTTGCAGGTGATGGTGCTCCAACTGCTGAGTCTGATGGCACTGGTCGTCTTCGAGGAGTAGCCAGACCTGCAGTCCCTGAATCAAGCCTTGAGGATGGAGAATAGCTCAGTCGATGCCGAGCATGAGGACTTGGAATGGCCCCACTTGAAAATGGTTGCATTTGAAACTTTCTGCTCTCATCTGGAGATATGCCAACAGATTTCAGGATTTTTGAAGCTGTTGCAGGCTGTGTAGAAATGTTTAAAGCTTCCATTTGCTGTGCAACTTCCTGTGCAAGATGATCAGCTGATGCCAGAAGCCCATTCACAGTGTTGTAGAGGTTCTGCAATGACTGGCCTCGTCTGGTAGGCATGACAAACTGGCACACTGTGAGAAATAACATGCTTTTGGTAATGTCCCTCCCACAAACACCAAGACAGTTCCTAGATGACATGCACAGCAGGCATGGTCCTCATGCATCAAATGCCAATGTAATGAACTGGTCAAAAATTTGACAGACAATTGCTGTCAATCACAAGGAATAAGCTACGCAAACCATTTTTACAAGGAAGAACTCACCCCAAGCTTTCCTGACGGTCAGAGTTTGTCTTCCCTCCTCTGGAGCTTGCATGGGACCTTCGACGACTAAGTTCAAGATAGTGGACATGCTCTTCTAGCTCAGCTATCTGTTGCTTCAAAACCTGAGTGACTCACAAAAATCACAATTAAATCAGCTTGTTGCTAACATAAGAAAACCCTTCAGACACTACCTGTTCCCTCCAAACATCCATTTGTGGACAGACAGACTACAGATAGTCCAGCCAGACAACAAAGATCTTTGATTTGCACTTTAAATGACTTAAATCATCCTACGGAAGTCCACCCACTGGAATGTTGATGAGATGATGATGACCCAATGCTATAGAAGAGTAAGGCAAAAAATCAAGGAGTTTCTGGGGATGTGGTACATGCCCTCATGCAGGATATTTAGATGCAGCATATTTCAGATATCTGACAATGGTCACACCACTTGAGTTTATTCCATTCCCCATTATACCTGTTCAGCCTTGATGACCCATTTGCGTTTCACATCCAAATCCGGTGGCAGCTTCCTTCGGCTCCATAGCTCTTGGTGGCGAGTGTCTGTAGCTTGCCCAGCCAAGCTCTGAACATAGATGCACCATGCATCAACTGTTTTGGACACCCTGCCATATCAGTATGCAACTTCACCATCCTATTCTACAATCAGGTTCCAGAATTCAACCAGTCAGGTAATCAAGCAACAGCTAAGAATCTGGGGTGGCTAAGTAGCTCAAGCATCATGAGTTTTCCAACACAACTTACTACAGTATACTAAGCACTGCTTAAGTAAAGCAGTTCAAATTGCCAATGCACAAAGAAGAAACTGCATCAGAAACTATGGCTCCAAACCTCACCATATCCTCACCACAAAAACGATACTTATGATTTCATACATTTTCTTTTCAAGAACAAGCAAGTGACAATATTCTTTGAGCAACGAGAACCAAAATTGCCAAAGCTGCTCCATACGGAGAGTGTCTTGAAGCAGAAGTACCTCGCAAGCATTCATCTCGCAGGTTCTCAATGCCCTGCCTCTGCTCTTCAACACTTTCCTGCAACAACAATGCACACAATGATGCAATATGACATTGTGTCTCCAAGAAACTTGTCCTACTACACAATGCTCACTCAGACTACACATTACATTCCTGGTCAAACTTAGCTTTCAAGCAATTACACAACTATGGGTCAACACAAAAGAGAATATCCAAGTGGGTACCTTGACATTCTTACAGCTTTCAGCAAGGTTGCGGATGCCAAACTCAAGCTCATCCAAAGACTGCTTCGTGAAAGATGGGGGTGGATTACGAATGCTCTTTTGGCTCCTCCCTTCGATGTATGCCATCAAACTATCCACTTCATCTGCCATTTGCTTCACCTGTAGATATAAATGTGATTTAGGATATCTATTATGAATGTGAACATGAAGAGTGAGGTGGAAACATTGGCATTTCAACCCTGTCCACTATTGTCTTCCTGGACTAATATCAATGTGAATTCATGGAGGAGGGCTATACAGAAATTTGCAAATAGTATGAAGTTGATGACCTGAGATCATCTGTCTAAGATGACAGGAAGGGCTTAATGATCTGCCCAGCTTGCAAATTAATGACGGCCAAAATCTCCAAACCACTTCGCAAATCAGACAAGCTGAACAGGTGGAGATGATTGCATACCTTCTCCAGCTCTAGAATGAAGGCCTCCATTTCAGTACCACCAGATTGCTGGGCTGGAGTCAATGTAACAGGCGGGGCTGTCGTGGATGTGGCAGTTTTCAGCCCAGTACTACTTGTCTTTGTAAACCCTGTCTGAGACCCTCGATCTAATTGTGGAAATTGTTGTGAGAAAACAGTTGCTGTAGAGGGCATGTGAGCCCTATTACCTTTCTCACTACCTGCATGTCCAGATAAGCCAGGAGCTGGTGCTTGTGCAGGTCTTTGACCAGGAGTCCATGCAGCTGAGGATTTCTGAATGGCAGTGGATGGGGGCACCTGAACTACAGAACCACTTAAAGATTTTGTCAAAAGAGTGGGTTGCTGAGGTGTTGATACTGTTGGTTGAATCTGATCAAGGCCAGATGGGGCACTCTTCACAGTGCTGATGGCACTAGCATTGCTGGGTTTTGTAGTCATCAAGTTGCTCACTGTTGAGGTATTTGCTCCTTGCTGCCACACTGTAGATGGTTTCTCATCTACCTTGTCAATTTTCTCATCTGACAAGCTTTTGCTTTGTGCCCTGACAGGCTTTAGCTCACCTGGTCTACCTGCATCATGTAAAAAAACTCCACATAAAGGCTTGGCTGGATATATCCTTCCATTTCTTATCCCAGCTTACATCCAATCACCAAGTACTAAGACAAAGGTGCTGAAAACTATCATGGAAGTTATATTCCAATTCAAAAACACATTCTCAGCAACAGCTGCACTGTGTCCTACAATCTTTTGTCTCAAGTCCAAAGCTGTTGTTAAATCTATGTACATCTACCATAAGAAGAAAAATAAGCAAGAGGAGAGCATAAGTGAGCAACCTGCAGGTGAAATATTTTGTGATGCTTCATCATCTTCACTTCCATCATGGTCATCTTCATCTGTCCCACTACCAGAATAAACTGAAGTTTCGTCATCACCCCTCTCGTCAGTTTCACTCTTTGCAGTCTGCACAGTGTCAGTGAGTGCTTTGCTGGCAGGCTCCAATTTGAGAGGCTTAGCGGCAAGCTCAACAGATGGTTTGGTTGGAGGTGCCTTTAGTTTACTGCTTGGAACTGCAGAAGGTGGGAATACAAGTTCTGTATCCATGCCATTCCGATCAAGCCTGCAAGATGATCACACATGGCACCCCAGCTTGATGAATAATTAGTCTGGTAAAAGTATGTATGTTACAAACCTTTGGGGAGAGTAAAAGAAAAACCAAGTTGCATCCAAACACTGAGTAGGCACCTTTCTGCCTGCAGAACTAGAAGGCATGTAATACTAAGAAGATCCCATTGAAACTGCTCTGCTCTCCAAAATTCCTTGCTTCAGCAGTTCAGAGCACAAAAACATGCTACTGTATGACCTTTGTTTTCAGGTTGGACGGGCAATGCATTCAATGCAAAAATAAATTGCTATGTTAGTCTCCTTTGATTTTGGGTGCAAAGAGGAGACATACCTGGCAACTGAGAAGAGACTTAACTTCCCTCCAAGAGAAAGGCAGAGCAAGACAGGGCATGGAGGCAGTTTTGTATCCCCACTGTCATCTCGAGGGTCTGTCAACTGCAAGTTGGTGGTTGTAAAATCAAAGGCTAGACCCAGTAACACATTGTCATCACCACTCTCTGTAATAGCCAAAAAATCTTTGTCAGCATTGTCAGTTCCAAGAACTGGCATTGATTGTCCACAAGTTACACATGGAAATTGGAAGTATGTAAAGTCATCAAACCTTAATCATTGTCACTACTGAGAACTGGCATTGCAGGTGCACAAGTTATATTGGGAAATAGACAAAGCCATCATATCTTAACCATTGATCTAGACACCTTGTAGCTCACACACCATCCAAACCAAGAAGCAAGTAATGTAGCAAATGATAACCTTGAAGCTCAATACGAGGAATCCAGGCATCATTGCTGAGTTCAATGTTGTATGCTTCCAGTTGAGCCCCTTCAGAAGACCATCCAATGATGACAATGTGATCATCAACACTGCGCCTGTTGGCAGCAACTGCTATCTTCCTGGAGGAACCAAGACACCAGAGCTGAAACAAATCCAAAGGCCTTATTATATTTGTGTTGACAAAATTAGAACAAATTCTGATGGCAGTTCACCACTGTTACCATTCATCATAATGTCAGTCATCAAGTATGGTCAATGACAATAAACTGCAAGAACCAGTGGCCCTCAAAGAAATTTCAACTTTGCAAACTTAGAGGGATGTGCAGCTTTACCAAGGATCCACATATTGTGTGAGCATGTAAGGCCCACTCCCAGTTGGAATAACTACTGAGTCTGTTGAAGGAAATAGGTTTTCAAAGATCATCCCTTCCAGCCCCCCATCTTCCTGCAGTAGTCAACACAAGACCAACAATAGGCTTCAAGTTATGAGTAGACCACTTTGACCCACAGCCAGTTCAATCCACAAGTGCAGATATATAGTGAATCTCCAATCCTCATTGCCTGGACACCAGAGTGGATTAGAGCATTACCTGTGCAAGGTCTCCATTCTTTGATCTAAGGAGGAGAAGAGGGCAGTCATCCTCTTCTGCATCTTCACTGATGTGAATGTAGGAAACTAGCATGCTATCAGGACGAACCCAATTTATGCTTTCCACTGTCAAGAGGGACACACAAGATACTTAAAACATGCCAACCCCTGGGCACAATCAAACAATACCAAGCACAGTTGCATCAACACTATATATCATTCACCAGCTGACTTACAGCTCTGATAAAGCCAGAATTTTCCAGAAACTAGCCTAGAATTAAATGACCATTCAGCCAAATTGCACACTTCCAAAGACAGTCATCAGCCTCAGCAACAGAAAACAATCACAATAACAAGTCCTGGGAAAATACTTCATCACTGTGCTGATTAACAAAAACTCGTATATTCATGTGGAGACTAGATGAGATATGGAAGAAGAATGGATAACTTTCAGCTGGCAAACAGAACATCTCAACTCTTTCAGTAGCTGAGGAGAGCTTCAGATTTTAAACAAGCAGTATATTCAAGAAAAGTTATAAGCCTTTACTAACCTTTCAAACTAGGATCATCGTCATCCTCATGAAGGTCAGCCGGAAGATCAACTGAAAATTCATTTCCAAGACTTGATGTAGCAATGTGCAATGACCTGTCATCTGTGCTGTATGCAATGTGCTTCCCATCTGGACTCCAGCAAGCTGAAATTCAAACAACCATTGAAATGACAGAAGAGGGAATATCAGATAAACATTGTTGATCTGCAGACCACCAACAATGCCAACCTCAGAAACCAAACATGTGGTTCTCTCTTGGCAACTACCCTAATCATGCACTCCCACTTCCACTCCAAGTAGGCCAATGTCCACCAATAAGCATAATTGCAAAACAAAAGCCAGAAAATTTTGACAAAAGAGGTGATGGGACAAACACCTGCGTCAACTTTGCTTTCAACTAATTGTTCATAGTCCACACCAACTCCACCTCTGAAGAGCTGGCCTTCATGTGAGAGAACAAAGTAAACTCCTTCATCAGCAGGACTCCAACTCAGATCCTTCACATCACCATCTGGAATATCCTTTGTCTCGAAAGGGGACTTATCAAACTGCAACACATTAGCCAAGCCATAATGTCAGACACTAAGGGATCCAACCTCATGGAAGTCCCCACTTGTTGGGTCTATAAAAAGCTTATGCAGATTCTCTTATCGTCACATGTTGCATTTCATGTGCTTGTTAGGGTTTATCTGCATGTGCCTGAAACCCTAAACCCTAAACCCCAAATTTGGCAGAACTGAAAGGTAGCAGCAAAGAGGTAAACTGACTTTGTGGACAAGCGAAGGAACGTCGTAGAACTCTACAGCGCGATCGCCCACACAGACTGCAAGTGTAAGCTCATCTCTTGAGAGTGAGAGCGAGCGGACGTTCCGGACTGAGATAACAAGCTCACTCTCTTTCTCAGCCGTTCTATTGCCTCTGTCATTCTTTGATTGCTTGGCCAACTCCACCAATTTGGACGTCTTAGCAACAGCAAACCCTGCCACCAACAACCAAAAAACAAAACACAAAACCTCAACACCTCCACTCAGCCTCGAACTCCTTAAGCTCAAGGTTCAATCACCCGTTACTCACTAGCAGCAGAACAACCAATACATTCATCGCTTCGTCATAACCCAACAACAGTGCACAAAGAGCAAAATCGTGCAAGTTTACCAGGGCTAAAGCAATGAAGCAAGCAACAAATTCATGTAAGGAAAACAAAAAAGAAAAAGAGTATAGAATATACCCTTGGCATGTACGAAGAAGGTAAGACCAAAGCGATTGGAGACAGCAAGAGCTCGTGCGGGGATCGAGTCAATGAACGCTGGAGACTCCAACGTAAGGGAAATGTCATCGCCGATCTTACGGAACACAAGGTCACGAGTCTCAGTAGGTGCGTGCCTGATATCCATAGCTGGCTGGCTGGCTGGCTGGCTTCCCTGCTGGTGGGTGTGCCACAAAAGCACAAACTCACATCATGGGTGCGATGCATGCAAGCAAAACAATTCAAAACTAATGAACCCAAAACAATTCCTCTCAGCAATCATCTGTTTGTATATTTCTATTTCCTCTACTCTGCCACAAAGTGACATAAGTCACGAAACAAAAACCTTCCTTCATTAAGACAAAGTGTATGCAAGGAAAAAGTTCCAGATTTAGGGTTTTAGAGTTTTAGGGTTTTGGATTTAAGAAAACCCTAGGAATCAAGGGACACAGTTACACAAAATTCCTGAGTATTCTCAATTCTTTGTGTTTTCAAGTGGGTATTCCAGGGTTAGGGTTCAAGGACACAACAGGCTTTAGACATTCTTTTTGAATTATTTGAGGTTTCAATTGGATGTTTTAGGGTTAGGGTTGAAGAAACTTTGTTTTTTAATTTTCTGAATATTCAAACAAATAACAAGCTGTATGTTACAATATCCAAAAACTTCAATATCATCTCATGTTATTATGAACATGAAACTATAGTACTATACAACAAAATGATAATCTTGACACAAACAAAATTTGTTAACAAATGCTGGTGCTAAATTTTTATTATTACATTTTTAACAACAACACACACGAGAAACATTTTATTTAATTATAGTCTATAATTCAGCTAAAATGTAAATAAATTATTTGTGTTGCATACTAAAAATCATCGTTAAACAAATGCCTCAAAACATTCCAACGATTATTAGAGGAGATTTCAATGTTGATATCTTAATATAAACATGTCAATCCATGATATTACGTAACTTCATGAATACACAACCATTAGTAAAAACACAAATAGACCACATATCACCCAACATAAAAAGGCATTATGATATCTAACATGCCTCTTTCAAACCGATTTATTTAACATGTTTTCCTTTCACATGAAAAATTTGACACATGTACCTAATGATGAAGTGTGAATAACCATATGATAACATATAAGAAAGAAAAAAAAGAAAAAGAAATTTTGCTTAGTTTGGAATATTGCCTTTTGGGCAAGAGTATTACACCCATTTGATTAGAAATTTCATGGATTTAATCAAAGTAGCTTAATCTCTATTTTATTTATTTTCAAAGGTATTATAATTGCAAACATAGGATTCAATTTCATTATAAGAAGGCAAAGAGAAGAAGCGGAAAGAATTGAATACTATTTAACACAATATTTTGCAAGTAGGTATGTTGAAGGTTATAAGTCAATAGTTGGCATGGTGGGTATTGTTAAAGGTTGAATGTTAGAAAATGAATTAAAAGTAGGTGCTCGATCAGAAATTTATATTTTTTTTCTTAATGTGAATGCTTGCTTGTGGTTGATTTGAAGTTGAAATTGAGTATGACTTGAGGTGCAATATGTTATTCACATGATACCCATCGTCATGTTTAATATTTGTTGGTATTTAGCTCCTTGTTACATTTCAAGTTTATATCTTTAACTATATGCATTTGATAGCAATATATAAAGTTTTCAATTTGTTTAATACCAATACCAAGCTAGTATTAAGTCTACAAAAAAATTATATACCATTCCACTAGAATTATGATAAACCATAATTACTAATAAAATGTTCACAATGTAATAAGTTGAATGTTAAAAGTAGGCCACCTCTGAGACCAATTAAAAATTATGGTTGTTAGAATGCCCATGCACATGAAAGTTTATGCTTTTGTTTTCATTAATACCCTTCGCACAAATTGTTAACATATAAGTTGTACATTGGCAAACTAAAAAACCTTATGATTTTACTTTGGCTTTGTTGGGCAAGGTTATTGAGTGAATATACTAGAATAGCTAAGGACGTAGATAGAATCATTTAATTAGTGTAGTTCTAAGTTAACTAAATATTATATGTAAAGTAACCTCATTTTTTAATAGACTTCATAAAACTTTAACCTAACTAGACATTCTAAATAGGAATTGCAGACAACACAATTTTGGATAGTTAAGGGATTTGAACCCTTACATTTTGACATTTGTAAAATTATGAAAAGAAAATAGGGGACAATTTTGGGGTATAGGTTGGATGTACAGAAGTAAGCAATCATTAGTAATTAGGGTTGGAAAGCATGATTTCACCACCTCTAGGGTTAATTCCACCTTAAACATTTTTCAACTTTAAATGGATTATTATGTAAAAGGGATTTTTTTTGGGTGTCTTCTTATTGAGTGGGAAATGACAAAAAAAAGACAATGATGAAGATCAAAAGAGAGTGAAGGAAAAAGCCCTAGGACAACCTGTTGTTGTCAAGGAAAGGTAAAGAGGCAAGATGGTGGTGGGTAGGAGGGGACAACAAAGACATGTAGGGAGGAGAGTGAAGGGGAGAGAGGAAGAAAGGGGGATATAAGAAGAAACCCTTGCAAAGGAAGGAAATCATTTGTTCTTTTTGTAGTAAGGTGATTTATAAATAAAACATTGGGGAAGGAGGTTGTGGGAATGTTGTGCATAATAAGAAGGAATCATTGCATGTTTGTTTTAGCTTGATCTTGTTGTAACTTACTTTTAGTTAACCTTCATGGGAGCTAAAAAAGAAAAGAAAATTAGATAATAAGAACTACAAATTAGAATTAAATAGGAGGATGAAGTTGTAGGGCAAACAAGGTGTGGAATTAGTAGTGACTAATATGGGGTCCAAAATTTAAACTCATAAGCATTGCTAAAAAATCCATTTAATAGACCTTTGGTAAAATTTGCTAAGGGAAGAAATAATGAACCCACTAAAACTTAAGCAAATAAATATATCTCAAAATTTAAGGTGTAATATTATGTTTAATAGCCTTCATCGGCAAACAAACTTTATTGTTCCTCCTCCACAATGCCTAAAGTCTTTTTTTTCACCCAAAGTCCTACCATGTTTATTACCTTTCTTCACCCCTTATTTTTTATGATTGCTTATTTAACAAATAGGGGAAAAAATCAACAAATTCAAAAAATTAAAATGACACACCACCTTTTTAACCCCAATTTGTTTTTTTAACTACCAATTAGTTGTCTAACTATCAATTAATTTTTTAATCCCATTTTCATCCCAAAAAATGTTTCATTTTATTATTATCATCCATCACCATAGCTTGGCTTAGATTCATTACAACTTGAACAAAAACTTCAAAAAATAAATGTTTGCACATTTTTACATTGAATTTCACTTAAACAAAAGTTTCCAAAAATAAACTTTTGTTCATTTTGACATTATGGAACACATGAATGAAAGCTTCACACTAGACTTCACACAAGAAAATCAAGATTCAAGATTTTTGGCCCAAATACTTGCAGTCACAAATGTCATCTTTCCAAAATCATTAAATCTCAAATTTTAAAAAACACTAATGTAATTAGTAAAAACAAATGGAAAGATGTTGTCACTGAACTCCTCGACCTTTATGAAAAGAGATGATAAACAATGGCAAAATAAGACTTTGTAAAACATTATTAAAGCTTGATGAAATTTAGCTTATGATTCCAAAGCATGCATCAAAACAATGTTAAGACAAAGTCAACAAGATGCAAAAGATGAATAACAAATATTAAAAAACATAAAATGAAACAAGTGCAAGTGCTTGCAAATGGGTTTAGTATAAAATGGTTTTTCTATATTAACCCTTGCATTTTTTCAATTTGTAAAATTTTCTAACAAAATTCAGACAATGAAGATGGAAATGTAGTCACAAATGACAAAGGAGGTAATGAAAATGCAAAAAATCATTGCCAAAATGGCCATGGAAATGGAAAAACATCAAACTTGAGATATTTTACAAATTTAGTTTCAAATGGCAACATTTGTTTTGGACGTGCTAAAATATAAATCAATAAAAAATTAGTTGGTTAATTATAAAATGTGTGGAAACAAAATATTTTGGTAATATTTTCAAATTTATAAAATAATAAAACTTTTTTTTATTTCAATGTTCACATTTTACTTTGAAAATATATGTTTGTCATATTATAAAATGATGTTTTAATCACAATGCAAATAACACCTCTTAATAATTCACCATTTGCTTTTGCTTGTTCTCCCTCTTGAAAGCAATCCACCTTATCAAAATTGAACATGGGTCAACTTGCTCGCTAAAGATTAATATCATGAACAATTAGTTCAAGGATGTCAAGAAACTCACAAAAGTTATAAAAAACACAATGGGCCATAATGATGTCTCATGGTTTGTACACACAATACTACAAAAGTGGGGCACAATTCACTAACTTAAATCATTATGGGACCTTAAAAGTGAAATAATTTCATTACATTTTACTGATTTCACCTTGGTTAAAGTTATTTCACTATAATATCATTATGTAAACGTTGTGTTTCATTATTAGTTGACATAATTCAGTATTATAATTTATTGTCATAAATATGTTTATTTCTATGTTGTTCTAAAATACCTTATATGTGTTACTTTATGATATACCCTATATTATTTTAAGCTATTTTAGTTATTCTAACTTATACCTTACATTATTATAAATTATTATACCTTAAGATATTTTAGCTAATTTATTACAAGTTTTAAAATTTATTTAAGATTAAAATATTCAACTAACATTATAAAAAAAAATATGTTTTACAATTGACCTTGTAATTCAATTTTTGAGTTACATTGGACATTTGCAACTTACCATATATGTAATGCAACTCATTTAATTCAATTACAATTTTGTCACAACTCATTTTCGACTACAATGCAACTCCCTTACAACTATAATTATAATGTCATGTTGACGTCATTTTTCATCCATCCATCAAATTTTAACATGTGGCACTATGAGAATTTTTCGTGATTTTTTAAAAATATTGATGTCCATCGCCCATTACGATTATTCATTTAAAATGATCTTGGATTATGACACTTGGCATAATCAAAAATTGTCACATGGCATATTAATTGAATTTTGGAAACAAATATATATAGGTAGGTTGGTACATAGCCATAGGTAGGTAAGTTCATATAGTTCCAACCTACTTACATATTTACTTACTTACCTACTTATTTATTATTTAGGTATGTAAAAAAGTAGGATCTATTTATTTAGGTAAACAAATAGGTAGGTTAGAAGGCATAATACTCAAAAATAGGTGACCTAAAAAATAACCACATAAGTTTTTTAATTTGTTATGTTTTTGCTTTTAGGGTTAAGTTTTTATGAGTTCATCCCAACATGGCACATGTATTTTAATGTGAAAATGCAAGACAAGACACCTCCTTTATATAGTTTATGAAATGAGATATTGAAGACAAAGCATATGGGTTAAATATTTTTAATGACACCTTAGTTGCAATTGAATTGTAACTACAAAAAATAATTTCACACATGTTTTCTATTTTATTTTAATTTTTTAATTATTAATAATCTGACATAATTATTTGGAATTCAATTATTTTAATTAAATATATGATAATTAATTATCTAGATTGATTATATGAATTAATTAATATAATTCAGATAATTAGTTAGTCGATTGATTCAAATAATTAAATTTTTTAAAAAATAGATTATGAACTATTTAAATTATTGTTATATAATTAATTATGTAGGTGAATAATTATTGAATTTTATTTGAATTCAGATCATCAAATATCAACATAATTAATTAATTAAATTCATGTAATTAGTTATTGAGTTTAAGTAATATTTAGTAGATAATTAGTTATTTATTATCTGAATTAATTAAATAATAATTAATCAAATTTGACTAATGAATTCATATAAATAGTTTATTATTTAGTTTACTTAATTAGTTCGTAGTAATTAAGTATATATTACATGTTAATTACTAATTTAAATTTTATTTAAAAATAATTATTTCTAAAATATTAAATAATAAACATGAATTTGAGTAGAAGACATTAAGGTATACAAAGATATATTCATATGTACACCCTTATTGAATGTTTAATAAAATATAGACGTTTTTTTAATTTCAATTTAAAAATAAACTTTCACCTTCATGAAATTCTATGGTTTGATATGTATGTATACGAACATAATATTGTGAATTGTAATGTAATGAAATATTCTTAACACAACAATTGAACATCCATAACAAAAATAAGACTATAATATTTATTTAATTATTTAATTTTTTGTTACTTAGAATAATTATGAAAATGAATTATTTTAATTAATTAATTCAATAATAGAATTAGCTCGTATCAATGAAGCATTTATTAATCTACTTTTAAAAAATTGAAGTGTAGAAGCAATGATATCTATATGTACATATGCATAAACATTTTAATACACCATTCCAATCCAATTGAAGGCCTACATATATAGTTTCAATGAATTGCATAATCTATAAATCGTTCAATAGTATGAATTATCACATAATTGACAACTAATTCTAGATGAATTGAACACTCTAGTTCCAAAATAATGGACAAGTAGAAGTTATGTAGTGAAACCATAGTGGCACATTTAGTTGTAACTTAATTGTAAAACTAGCTAATTTAGTTGATTTTTAGTTGCAAACAAGTTGCAAATTCTAAATGTTATGGACCTATATTTAACCGTACACATGGCATGATTGTACGCATCAATGCCATACATTAGTTGCAAAGTATTTGTTCACTCAACGTTAAAGCTACACCAATTGCAACACAATTGAGATTAACCACTTCACTACAACTTATGATCATGGTCAAACTACAGTTGACTATCATTGTATATACTTTGCATACATACGTTTGTATAGACTGTGGAATTAAATTACAATTATGAAATATTCTAATGTGGCATTTTAATTATTAATTCATTATATTTCCATATTGTAGTTGTATCCTAGTTACATAGTAGTTTCCATGATGATCTAGTTGCATGCTAGTATATTCTTCGTGAACATGATTTCTCATAATGTAACGATAGCTTATACCTTAGGTTTCTAAATTTTAAGTTAATATATGTTATTTCAAGTTTTATTTTAAGTTACTCAAAATCATTCTACTTTTTGTTACCATAAGTTATTTTATTCTAAATATAATAATTTTAAAATAATAATGACCTAAGGTAAAATAACTTGGAATAACCAATAACCAGTTTGAACCATGTGCCTAATGCACAGGTGTGTGTGTATTTGATGATACATATTACAAAATTACAACTACAAACTACATTTCCAAAACCTCTCTATATACCACATTTCGCATGTATCCATCGGGACCCTAGCTGTTAAAAACCTTAATGTTTGCACTGCTTGTGACCCATGAGATAACAACATACAACTGACGATGGTCAAAGACCGGAGATGACAAATATACCCCAATGTTGTTTAGTGTTTAACCTTGACTCTTGTTAATTATCATCGCAAATGCCATTTGAATATGAATATGAACACATGTTTATTGACATTGTTCCCTGTGATGATCTCTGCTTCAATGACACGTTGACCCAATCTCTTGACAATCAATACCCTAAGGTCAGGCATGCCTTTCTTAAACAACGACACATGTGTAGAGGGGGGGGGTTATTTATTTCTACCATGATTTTTTTTCCTGTATGATGCCATCCATGGATGGATGACAAGACGAATGGATGGATGGATGGAAAAAACTTCACGAAAAACAACCATGACGTCCTTTACTATCTGTAATAATAATGACCTAAAGTAAAATAACCTGAAATAACCAATAATAGCCTATAAAAATAGTTTAAAATAAACTAAAATATCCAATAATAATTTATAATAGAATAGTCACCAATAATTATAATATAAAAAAATAACTAATCAATAATTTATAATACAATAACTATCAATAGTTATAATATAACCTAAAATAATCATCAATAGCCACCAGTAACCACCAATAAAATAATCACCAATCGTCATTAATAAAATAATCACTAATAGTCACCAATAGAATGGCCATCAATAGCCAACAATAACATAGCCATCAATAGTCGCCAATAAAATAGCCATTAATAGCATGTGATAATTTAACCACCAAATGCCATTAATATAATATTCATTAATAACCATCAATATGCACCAATAGAATATCCAGTAATAGTCATTAATAAAATAATCATTAATAGCCATTAATATCATGGCCATTAATAACCATTAATATCCACCAATAATCATATATTAACATTGTTTAAAATTGCCAAAAACAATTTAAGGTGGAATAATCTACAATAGACAAAAATAACTTATAACAATTACAAATAACCTAAAATGAAATAATTTATAACAACCAAAAATAACATAAAATATTCAAAAATAATTTACAAGCGCCGAAAATAGCCTAAGATGAAATAGACTAAAATATCTAAAAGTAGCCTAGGGTGAAATAACCAAAAATAGTCAAAATAAATAACCATAAATAATGTAAGGTGAAACAATTTAGATTAATGAAAAGTAGCCCTATAATAGCTTAAAGTAGTTTAACATAGGTAGTATTATTATAATAACAAAAAAATTATCCATCATTAAAAAAAAATTCCAAAATAATGGTCATTGAATTGTTATTGAATAGTGATATTAAAAAATAAAATTTTCAAATGATTTTACACTTTCAAAATGAAATAAATGTAATTATGTACATTATTGAATTTTAAAAATAAATAAATTCGAATCATCCCATTTGGATAAAATCTCAATAAGATAATGAATTTTTGAAGTTCATGTTTGTGTAATGTTTAAAATGAAATATTTGATAAATAGAATACAATATAACATATTATTAAAACGAGTGAAATGACTTAATGGTAGGGGTGTTTGTCTCCATTTTAAAGGTTAATGGATCAAATCTGACTAATGATGTGTGTGTGCTCAACAATGATACGTTGGCTGAATATTTTTTTATTTAATTTTTAAAATGCCTAGGTTGATTATATGGCCCATATTTCTAGGTTGGGTTTTTAACTAGCCTAGATAATGACACATGTCAATAACTCATAGGTTGAAAATATCAAATTATCAATAATATTATGTATTAAATATTTTAAATTTAATTAATTTACATGTTACCTAATTAATTAATTAAAAAATGAATGACTTAGTAAATTTGTATTTCATTTGAAAGTAACCTTGTTTCACTAGGCATTAGTGAACCAATTTGCTGTCTGTAGCAACTGGTGCATGTTCACTAAGGGTTGACCAATTTCATCATAGTAAAAATGTCCAAATTCATTCAAAATCTAATGAGACCCATAATGAACTAAAACACATTTTTGTGTAGTGACAAGCATTGACAAGCTTTTAAAAATCCATCATTAATTTTGAAAAGCACAAAATGCATTTTTGATCATAATTCAACTTGCATTTATTGAAGTATCAAACTTGATTTTGTCAATTATAATAAAGTTATGAATTTACATTTTTTTAATGAAGTACGGTGTAATTGAATAGGTTGAATCACTTGATATATGAATGGTCCAACCTCCAAACCTTGAATGTTGATCATTGGTTCCTATAAAATCTCTCAAATCTATAATTACTTGTACAAAATAGAATACTTAAATTTTCCACCATCATGAACAACACCAAGTTGTATTGCGCAAACATTATAAAAAATCTTATTTGCGTCACAAGCATTTTTTACAACTTAGTTGAAAAAACATTTATGGTTGTAAAAATCTTTTGGGGCAATCCTTATGGATGTTCAAAATGATAATGGAACATATGTACCATCAATGACCCTTGTAACTCACTATATAATAATCAAAATTCTAAATTTTTTAATGATGGATATTAAACATTATCATGTAGGAAGGTGAGTCTAGATCTTGTCAAGTTTATTTTTATTTGTCAAAATGTCACAAATAACGTTAATGTCCTTTTAAACAAAAGAAACACCACCATTGTAAAAATCAACCATCAACTTTAGTTAAATTTTATGAACTGATGTAAACCAAAAAAACTTCACAAACTTGCGAATGGGATGAAGCTATCACACCAAACTTTAGATGAATGTGTAGTGAAAGGTGTGATTTATTGGACAAGACTTTCAAATATAAAAATGATGTTTTATAAAATTGAACATATCATTTATCCAACATTTGCAGATCAACAAACCAAACATATCCTTCAATAACACTTATATATGTTTTTTATTTAAGCTTTTTCCACCTCATGCTATGAAAATGATGTTTTTATTTGTAATAGACAATAGCAAAACTCAACAATAACCTTTGAAACAAGTTAGTTTCATAAAAAAATATTAAATTCAATGAAGGCCCATGATAAGACAACCTTGAGAACACAAGCATATGCAAAAGCATTTGAGAAATAAATGAAATCTTAACAATTAAAACAAAGTTCGTCATAGTATGAAATAAGATGTTTCAATAAAATGTAAGTCACAAAATGAAAAAAACAACTTGTTAAATACTAAATTGACCATATGAAAGGAAGATGATCACACCCTTTAGGAAAAATAAAATGAGAATTAAAAAAAGGGGAAAAAAATTAGTTTAAAAAAATTGAAAATAATAATGGTCACTTCCTCCATGGAAAAAAAAACAATTTTTTTTTGGTACAATAAAGAAATAAGAATGCAAAAACAAGAGGAATAAAACTGTTTATGGAAAAAAATTAATTTAATTAAAAAGAATACCAAGAAAAAAAAACACACAAAATGATTTTTTTTTAAATGTGAAGAAAATAGGAAAACCAATTAAAACAAAAAAGTGGGGATTTTTTAAAACATGGCTTATGAAATGTTGAATTACTGAAAAAAATTGATTTTTTTTATTTTTGAAATTATAAAAATATTGAAAATAAATTCATGTTACCAACAATTGTCCAATAAAAAATGGACCATTTTTTTAAATGTAGATTATGAAATGCCAAAATAGTTTTTAAAATAGTTTTAAATTTTTTTATAAAAAATTAATATAAAAAATGAAATCATGTTGCCATTGGCCTAATTATTGTCTAATAAAATGGAAGCATTTTTTAAAGGTGGGTTAAGAAATGTTGAATTATTTGAATAAAATTTTAATTTTTAAAAAATTAAAATTTTAAAGTACTAAAAAATAAAAGTTAATGTTGTTGTTGGCTTAATTATTGTTTAATATGAATCGACCTACAACTTATGCCAACATGTTCAAAATAGTAACCAACAAGGTTGCCAATTGTTTCATGCGTGTGGTGCACATTAGCATCTTAAGCATGCCAACATTTGAATAGCATTGAATGTAAAAGATTATGAAACACACCTTTTCATCCAATGTTCATGTGCATAATATAATATTATTAATGTTTATAGTTAAACAATGGCACATCTATAAAATGAAATTAAGCAATTATCAAAACAACAATAATGGTAAATGATGTTCATGTTGGGCTGAGGTCTTAGTTAATGCATTCCATAACTCCAAGCACAATGATTCATCAAAACTTAATTAAGTGAAATAATTTTAGGTTTTGAAGGTTGTCATATTGACTAATAATTCAAAAGTTTAATTAAGTGAAACAACTTTAGCTTTGGTAGGTTGTCCTTTTGGCTAATAATTACAAATTGGAGTTCATTTAGTTCACACCCAAATAAAAATAATGAAACATGTTTTCTCAAATTTGAGTTTTTTTGAAAAAAAAATTCAACAACATAGTCATGAGTAAATTTTCAAATTTTTTTGCATCAATTTGCATGCCATTTTTTTCAATCAAATTTGAATTTTAATAACATTTTTTGAGTTTATTTTTCTATTTGTCTATGTCATGCATACATATTACTTCAAACTTAACCACCTAACCAATTTCCCCAACCTGCCTATATATATGGACATAACAAGGCACATGTTATGTGCATATTCATATCCATTATATATATAATTTTTATTAATCTACATGGGTAAAAAATGGTAAAAAGTTTATAATAAAAAATGATTTTTTTTCACAATTAATAATTTATTTAAACAACTTTCATAGGCCTAAATCTAATGGGACAATGCACACATGTGATGTTAAATTACAATAATAAAATTGCAAAAAATGTCTTTAATTTGTAATTTTTAAACATAAACAAAATTAGAATTATTAAAATCAAATTTTACGACCTACCACTTGCCCTACTAGACATAAATGCAAATCTAAAAATTAAAATATGTCAAGCTTAACATAATGATTTAATTAGCCTTCAAACTCCTTTTCAATCTAATTTAAGAAATTTATTTCAACATTCCCAAAGTCATCAAGAAACACATTATTTTTCAATATTCAACACCCTGCAAAATGATCACACATACCAACGACATCAATTTAAGGGTTTAAGTGAAATTTATCTTAACAAAATTTCTTCAAATTTGAAAACATGTTTGGTTTCAAGTATGGGTATTTAAAAAAATATCAAGGGTTATGAAATGGGCATATTTTTCCAAATTTATATATCTTTGGATATGCATTTGATTAAAATATATTGAAAAAAAATAAGATAAATAATATATCTTACACATACCCAATGGGTATATATGGATAAATGATGTACCCACACAACATTAGTAAAAGCCACACGCATCTTAACAAGTTCAATGTAATTTAATATAATTCAATCTCATTCAATATTATCATTCAAACTAATGAATTTTTGTGCCTTGGCCTAAGTGGAATCATTTTCAATGCCCCCAATGTTAAGGTTCAGGATGTGAAAATGTAAATATAAAGTTTAATAGTGAAAGGGCAAATAAAATGATTAATGGAAAATTCCCAATGTATTTGCCCATAAGATGAAGCTACAAATGCAGTTCCTTATGTGACATAAAGAAACATTAATTGGATGAAATGGCTAAATGGGAAGATGACCAATGGGAGACTCCTTGTGCATTTCCATAACACGAATAGGGGTGAAATCACAATTCAACAAGCCAAAAAAAGTGTTGGACTACATACAAAACTAGTCAAAATTAAATAAATATTTAAGTTTTGCCATTTGAATCCATGGCAATCATGGCAAATTTTTGCTTGGTTATTCATGTGAATATCAAAAAATTAAAACAAAAAATTTAATAGAATGTTAAGTTTAGGTTTTGATTCAAAACATTCAAAAATGAACACATGTTATACCAAAAAGAATCAATTTTGCAAAGGGCTATCAAAAGAACTCATACAAAATAAGTTACATGATATGTTAATAAAAATTGTAAGTTATTATCCATGAACATAGAAAGATTAAAAAATGAATGTTTGGTTATGATTTGAACTTTATATCATTTTTAAAGATGTAACAAAAAATCTACAAGGAATTTGCACACTTTCAAAAATTGACATTTATTCAAAAATGATAAAATAAATAAATTGTCATATATTGGGACAATTTGCTATGTATTTCACTCAAAAATTCATTGGTATGAAAAATGACTTTTGGGCAAAAAAACATGTAATCATGATTTAAAATAAGGTTGTTGGTTTGTTGTATTTTGTTTACATCCATAAGCCAATTGATTCCTTGTGTGATATGAAGAGGCAAATGTGAATTCAAGTATCCCTATAATGAAGAGGCATTTAGTAGTTCAAAAAATTAATCTTTAAATTGCATTTTCATAATCATTCGAATTTTTTAGAATTGCATTTTAAAAATTTATGATCAATCTTTTTCAGCATCAAAGGTTATTATATCTAGCTTCACTTCAAAAGGATTTTTTTCTAACTGTATGTGAGAAAGAATTAAGTATAATGGTAAAGATGGTGAAGGTTTATCAAAATTTTATATAAATTTAAATTTTATAATATTTTAAATACTTATGCAACATATTTTAATAGTTAAATTATTTTTTAAATATTTAGACTGTGAGACCAAAAAAATTCTAACCATATGTGAAAAAGCGGCAAAAAAATGGTAAAGAATGATGGTTTCTCAATTTATAATTTTTTTTATACATGTATAATTTACAATTACTTTAAAAGACTTATGGAATGTAATTTGACATTTAAATTAATATTAAAATTTATTTTTATGATGATTTAGCTTCACTTTAAAAGGGAAGCTTTCAAAGGGTAAAGATAGTGGTAAAGGAGGCAATCTCGTGGAATCTATATGATCATTGGATTTTGTTTTCATATCATAAGATCCAAGAAAGAATTGAAAATGTATTAAAATTTCATCTTTATCATGTTAGTCAATCATCATTGGTAGTGTGGAGTAGGGCAAAACCCATGTTGAATTTTGTGAATTGCAATCCTTCGCAATATGACATTCCTTTTGAGCACCTCACACATAATTACGATCAATAGGCTAACCTATTAGACATGGTTTTCATGGGTTGTTGTGAATTTGTCATGGGATCAAATGTTCTTTGGAAGGTAGGACATCCTTTAAGATTGGCCACCAGTGCCGACACCATTGGAGCTACCAATGATACTTGCTGCCCCTTGTTGTAAAAGTGTGCCTGCTTCCGAATACAAAGCAGATAATGAGTATTTGTTCACGCTATTAATGGTCATCCATGAGGAAAAACTCACACTATTCTTGTCTGTGCCTGAGAATGCCACATTGATCTGCAAAACCCATCACATGTAAAATTTCAATGAAGCAAAAATTGAATTGATTTCCTACAAAACTAGGTCATCTAGTTTTTCATTTCTTTTCTACATCAAACATGTAGCCACCCATTGCTGTGCAAACAGGGTAAGACTACTTTAAGCCATTAAACTAATGAATGGAAAATTTACTAATAAATTGAGAATATCACAATGAAAAGATGACAAATCAACACATGATTCATCACCATGTGACAGTTGGGCACACAATTCAAGGGAAAAACAGTGACAAGTTATAACTTGCAACTGAAAAAACATGATATGGGAAAAACAGTTGACATGGAGCACATAAAAGAGGTTGGTAATTGATTAATTAAATGGGTTCATAAAAGAGCTGATGGCAATGAAGCAGCAATGATCAGGAAGGCTGCCAAGACTGAAGTTGGGGAAAAGAGTAAGGAGGGGAGAGATGTGTACACGTGTCAAGCACAAAGTGGGGTCAGCATTGGCAGCATTACAAGTTGTGATGGCAGTGCCACAATTCTTGTCCATGCATAGCGCACTAGTGTTTCCACAAATTGCACAAGATTCATCTTTCCTGAAAGAAATTGAAGTAAATATAAATGTTATAATGTTCACATGATCTAGCCAGGAAGACAAACAATTTTTAGTACCTGCAAGAACAATCTATAGGAAATGCAAGGAAAAGAAAATGTGTACCAAGATAGAGTGGTGAGCATGCCATCTACAAAGTCCATAACAAGAAGCAAACCTGCAACCTTTGCCTGTTCACATCACAAATCCATGGTTATGCCATTTTGCATCTCATACATCTGGCCAATTTAGATGAACCCAACAATAGACCTTATATCCACAAACCCTTGCATGACAGATGCAAGTGAGGGAAGAGCATCTATATGTGTGTAGCTTATATTCACAAAACGTGTCATAACATTGTGGCCATGAACTATACCTGGTTCACATGCAGCAAGAGGCAAGAACTCAAGACTGTATTCATAGATTAACATAAGAAAAGACAATTGAAAAATGAAAGACACTAACAACAGGGGTGGAGATAGTCCTAGGATCAGACACAACAGTTCCATTATCATATGTAGCATTGTAGCCAGCATATACTATTAGACTGGCTGCTTCACTAAACTGCAACCAACACCCAATTAATCATTCAGAACCTATGAATGCAGATAAAAACATTTGCAACAACAAAGTTGTTTTCCAATTGCAAGAATAATCTAGCTTCTAACAATGAAATGATCAAATATTAGTCTTTAGGGTTCCTTTCAAGCTCCTGCATTCCTTTTGGCCACAACAGCTACAAAACCACTGATGAATGTGCAAATCCTTTGACTACCAACACAAGTAACATGCAATGTTATCTATATACAAGATTGTGAATTCAAAGCTGCCAACATCCTATCACTAGAGTGCATATGCCATATACTACTGAATGAATTCATGGTGAATTAAGTATATTGGAAATGTATTTTACAATTTTGCTTAAATGATGCAGGACAAGGTAGAAAACACAGGGCTTACAGTAGAGGTAACAGCAAGTAGACTATCATTCTGAATTTGAAACAAACTCAGTTGATCTATCACTGGTCGGAACACAGCCACCTGTGCCCCTACAGGTACTTGCTGCAACCACATGATCTAAGTTCCTTTTTCCATCAAGTTCTCAACCTAAAACAATTGATTCAATGTTGTTCTAATCCTTCTCCTTTGAAGCACACATAATGCACTAATATGTTCAAGCTAAGGTCCCTGTAGTTTATACATTTTTTGGCAAAACAAAATGTTTGGAGAAGGATTGGAAACGGTGGTGGGTACTGTACATAACAAATGTTTGGAGAAGGATTGGAAAGGGTGGGTACTGTAACACTCACTGCTGCAGTAGAAGGGCTGCATGGAGAGAGCAAGTTTGACAAAGGGTCGGAGTTGTTGTACCACAAAACACTACTTCCTCCAATGGCTACTGCCACAGTGATGGCATCACCAGATTTAATGGGCTGGAGCTGAGCACAAGGGTTGACCACTTGGTTGGTGTCCACTGTTGTGGTAGCAGCAGCAGTAGCAGCTATGATGAGTATCTGCAATTCACTCCCATTGGGTTCTCCAAGAAACCCCAAAAAAAAAAAAAAAACCTAAATTGTTGTCGTTGGACAATGAAATGCAAATTGAAATTCTCCTTTTTTTCCAGGCCCCTTGTTGCCATGTAATGCCATCATGTTCTTTGCATGCTCATTGATTATTAAAACATCTCAAGATATGATGATGTGCTGAGAAGGAAAAACTATTTGGACCCAAGGAAGGAAACAGAGACTTTTACATGGAGCACCAAAGCCACCATGAAAAAGATAAGCCATTGCATTCCCCTGTAGTGTACGATGGGCATATTTGCAAATCTCCCACACATGAGTTATTTCCTGCAATTGGACCACCATGTCGATAAATGCTTGGACGACGAGAGTGATGATAAACACAACAACAGCAACAAGAGGAGGAGTCTGTCTATGCATCATTATTTTCACCCTAATTTAATTTTTTTCTTCAGAATCATCCAATTTCTCATGATTTTTTTTCTTCACATAAAATGAGAAAGATCAACAAACATTTGTTGTCACGATTTCTCCAGTGATGCCATCGGACACACCACCAACTACAACCGCCGCAACAACAATGCGGCCTTCCTTCCTTCTCTCCTTCCTTGTCCCCCTTCCCCGCCTTCCCTGTTCCTTGCCAAAAAACCCCTTTTCCACAACGTAATGTGTGAAAAGGTGTCGATAACAAACCCATTCACACAGTCGTCCATTAGGTGGTCAAATAAATAATCTCCATTCCATTGCCAAATGATCATTAAATTCAAATCTAAATATTTCATAAAATTTTAAATATATTATAAAATTGATAAACCTCAACCTTCTTTACCAATATTTTTACCTTTTTATCAAATATGTTTTAAAAACTAACCTTTCAAAGTGAAATTAAATATGACCTTTCACATTTAAAAAAATGATTATTTAAACAATCAAAGTGATCATAAAAGTAAATTTAAAAATTTAATCTTAAAAAGGGCCTTTAGTACCTTTGAATGATCTTGGATGTTATTTTCAAATTTGATTACACATTGAATTACAATTTTCATTTATTTGTGCATTAAAAAGTGAGAATGTTTTCACATTTATAAAAATATTTAATTTAAAATTTAAATATTCAATTAAATTTTATGTCATTGTAGATGTTGGTATATCATAATTCATTAATTCTTTTCTCCCATTGATGGAATTGTAATCTTTAAAGAAAAAGAAAAGGATTTATAATTAAATTAAAGAATAAATAAATGGAATTACTACCAAAAAGGAAATTGAAAATATTTTATACATCTAAAGAAAGGAAAAAAAAAGAAAATAATGATTTTAAAGAAATAATAGTGAAGGGTTTAGGTTTTCAATATTTTGTCCTATATTTTGGATTGAAGCATTGTGTAATTCTTTTTAAAAGGCTAGATGGTAATTAAAGGTTTGAATCTTGAATGTGAAACATGATGTGAATGGTGCCAAAAAAAAATGTTTATGATAGGTTGTCTACATTAAAAAATCAAAAATATTTTTCCAATTACCCACTACCTTGCAATTATGTTGAACCTAGTGTTGCATTTAATTCATGTTTGTTTAATGCTTGTGAATTGTTTTGGATTTTTTCACAAATGTCTTATTATTCATTTGGCGATTTAATTTGTGTTTTAAATTTGTTTGATTGATTAAAAGTGCTCTATCAAGAAGACAAACTTCATGTCATATATTTTGTGTGTTTTGTTGTTTTCATAACATGGTTACTTCTTTAGCAAGCTATAATCAATGTTGATAGGTTCAAAGTTAGTAAGCAAGTTGAAGTCTAGGTTTTAGGTTAAGTTTAGGGGTATTTAGATAAGAGGTTCATTTAAATCAACAAATAACTATGGACTTTTGAATTACCAAATTTGGACCTTATTTTTTAAATTCCCTATCTTAATCATTTTTTGTTGAATTGATGTTTTTTCCATAACATGTATGTCAAAGAATTATTTAATTGGGTCCTTGTCCATTTAAATTTTATTAATTCATTAATCATCACATAATTCACATTTATGTAACATTGGGTTTTTAGGGTTCTTTTCATTTTAATGTTCAAATATGGACTTTTTGGAATGTTGCATTCCTTGAAAATGAGCCACCCTAACTTGTAACCACCCATGAAATGAATTCATAGTAGACACAAAAATGCATAAAAAGCTTGAATTTGCAACCAACTTCAATTATAAAAACAACAAACACATATTTAAATACTTGAAAAATACATCATTAATACTTCAAAGATAAACCATTTTACTTAACCCACATCAACCCCATAGTGATAAATGTTTAGAGTGCCTTCTACACAACAAATATGGGGCTTCCCACCAAATCAAATGCCTCAAATCCAAGTTACTAGGATTATCTTAAACCTATGAACTTTCCCAACAAAACAACTTAGGTGAATGTAATAGCCACCTTTCCATTTTGCATGAAATTGGATTGAATAATGAGGAACATTCAAATTTTGAAGATGCAAAAGCATGTTACATCCTAGCATGACCAAGGTAGGCAAACCTCATATGCTAAAGGACCTAAATTGGAAATTGAATGCCTAAGGTTGAAACTTGCAAAAGCTAGGTATCACTTTTACAGAATGTGGGTGTTAGTGAATTCATTGCATCCTTGCTAGGTCTTGTTCACCGCAACCAATGATTTGACTCAAGATCTAGTGAAATCATTTGGAGTATAGGGACACCTTTTGTTGTAGCTATCAATGTCCACGTAATATTATTAAGAATATATTATAATCAAAGTCATGAAAATAATTGCAAGGGGCAACAAATATTCCATTCCATTAAGTAGAAATAGTGCATATAACCTTTATTAATTTTATGTACGGGGGTTTCAAAAGTAAGAAAATTTTGGACAACCAAATTGGGAGCTCAAGACCCATTATGGTAGCTAAAAAAAAGCTTTTCCGCTTGACACCATGAGCACTACATTTTGTGGAATTCATACAAAATATACCTTTAGTAGCATATGGAAAAATGCCCCAAAAGGGGTTACTATAATGTGCTTTCACCCAAGATCATCCTTATCATCTTAGGTTCAAGTTCTTTTCCTCAACCCTTCCTCTTGTTCCTCTACCCTTTTCACAAATTTAGTTGTAGAAATTCAAGTTGGTGCAAATTTTTGCTCAAGTTTACCATTGAATGCAATGCGGTCTGTCCAATATGGATGGGTGTTTGTCAAAGTACCGTCAATGTCCAAAATACATGTTCTTCTTCAAGTGGGAGGAACATCTTGTGTCCATGTTTGGACCACACAAAGGGCATGCCATGTAACCCTTCACTTGACATAAGCCATATGTGCGGTGCTCATGTGTGTTCCACATACATATGGCCTTTAACAAAAATGTTTGAAACCCATCTGCTAGTCACAACAATTGTCCAAACTCCTTTCCATAAGGTTTTTAATTCCTCAACCAATGGTTCTAGGTACACATATATGTTATCATTTTTCATTGACTTTTTCCTTAGAATCAACAAGGATAACATCACAAATAATTATTTGGTTGACAACCATGGTGGTAAGTTATAGTAGAAAAAAAGTATCGACCATGTAAAGTGGTTTGTTGACAAGTTTGCATAAGGGTTCACGTCATCAAGGGATAAACCTAATATGATGTTATGAAGATCCATTACAAAGTCAAGCCAAGTGCTATCAATGTGCTTCCAAGCTTTTGAATCACACACCAAACAAACCAACCCATCATTGCTTATGTTTGCACCATGTCAAGACATTAGTTCCACCAACTTTGATCATTTATACATTCTCTCAATGTGTGGAATTAAAGGAAAATGGCAAAAGACCTTGCAAGGGACCTTGTTGAACCTTTTAACAAAACAAAGCATTTGACATTATAGACATGTGGTGATTTTGCTTACTTCCCCCCTAAATAGGACATGGGTAAAAACACAATCAAAGGAGCCAGAAAAGGCATTGAATGTTAGAAAAGTCGCAAAATGGCAGTGAATATGTTTATGTTTGGCAATTGGAAAGTCGTTGTAATTGTGGGAAATTTTGTTATTCTATTAGAATATGAATGTTGGTAAATTCAATTGATAAGCCATTTCCTCAAATTTCAAGTTTTGGTTTATGTAAGGACTTTTGAATTAGAATTACATTCCTACAAAATAATGACCATTTTTTAAAGGACTACCTAAATGGCATATATATAAAAAAAATCATTTGAAACTTTTTTGGGTTATGGATGAATGCAATGTAACATTAAGCACACATTAACAAAACTACATGTTGACAACAAATTCATGATGAGCTTGTTTTAGAAATGGACAAGCAAGTTTTGAAGGAAATTGCAAATATAATTCACTACCATATGGAAGGAACTACCACTCTTAAAAATATTAACAATCAACTTCATAGAAATTAATTTTAGTGCATCCCACACTGTAATGTTAATTTCTCTAATCTTGCAGGGTGTTTTAAACCCTTTTCAAAGTTTATATTTGTCAATTTTCCATGGGAAGATTTTTACCTTCATGTATTTTGCACCAAAAATCTATAAGGGTAGTGTATTGTTACTAATGAATTCTATCCATAGATGCATGTACAACCATGAGATCCAACAACCTAATTACCAACAAGGAAAAGGCTACTAGATAAAAAATAATGACAAGAAAAATGGAAAGACTGAAGGTAGGGATTACCTTTTGTGTGCCTATTGCTATGTTGTAGCTATCATCTTACAACAACTACCATCTTCAGTAGACCAAAAAAAGACCCATAGTAACTTGCAGACCTCCTACAATTGCTACCTATTATTTGTAACACATGTAGGTTTTTTATGGTTGCTACCTATTGTGTGTAGTGCTTGTAAACCCTTTGTGGTTGATGCCTATCAATTGTTGCACATGTAGAACCTCTTTCACCGATGCCTACCATCTACATCAACTTTCCATTCCCTTTAAGCCTCAAATATTAAGTTTACCTTTTTATTGTTACCTTTTAGTGGCAACTACCATCCTATCGGAGAAGGTATTTCCTACTCTAAAAATTAAAACAAAGAATGGATGACATATAAATTTTATAGAAAAAATGAAAATTTAATACATAAAAATAACAAAATTATATGTTTAATACTAAATCTCTCTTCTATTTTCATACTTCAAATATAACTAAACACCAACAAGAGACATGAAAATCCATCAACCATTTTCCATTACAATAATCAAAGCACAACTTGCTTCCATACTCTCTTGTTCTCCTTCAATATCACATATACATTTCTTCCCTAAAAGACTATTCTAGCCACATCCAATGTAGAATCATAATATTTTGAATACTCCAAGGGAATGATCCAATTTTATCTTCATCTTAATCCCCTTTTTTTCATATCACACAAGGTTCACATGCCTTCCATGAAAATAGACCCTCCTTATCCTTATCTTAATCCTTCCACACATCCCATTAGTTAGTTGAATAATCAACCCTTATCCTTCTAAAAACTCCTCACAATTAGTGGACTACCACTAACCATTTAACTAACTAATCCCATTAACTTTATTCCATTGTAAAATATAGTAAATTATTACCACTAGTAACCATTTAGTTATTATGATGTTCATGGCACTAATTAGCCTATGAATTTCAACCCTTAACAATGCCATTACCTTATATCTAAAAAGGAAACTAACCCCATGGGCCATTTTTGAATTAGATCCATCCAAAGATGCCAACACCTTTTTGCTATAAAAAAAAACAACTAATCCAAAGCCATTTGATGAATCAAAACTTGTTTGTTGTGACTTTTGATGATTTGAAATTTTATTTGTTGTTTGTTGTTTTTATTACTTATTGTGTTTTGGATTATTGTATTGCAATTTTTCTTTGTGTTAAGCTTCAAGTTGGGTCATCATGGAGCTCCCTAAATCCATATGATGAAAATCTAATGATCAATCCTTTGTAAATAGGTGTTGAATCACATTTGTACATTTTTTTACACATTCAACCATCATAAACTCATGTGCGTGGTTCTCCATTCAACACCCAACCATGGAGACACATCAATTCATGGGGTTAAAATTCAAATAAGAATGAAAACAATAAATTTCAAACTTGTATTGAGTGAAATTCAAAAAATGTGATTTCAAGAAATTATTATTTGTTCTACTCCAGCAACACATATTTGTCTCATTATTGTCACACATTGTGAACAATTGGGATGAGTGCCCCAATTATGATTCTTGGAGAAAGGTCGATTTGGGAAATTTTGAACAAAGATAATCTATGTTTTTTATATTTATATATTTCAACTTTTCAATTTATGCTTGTTGTCTTCATGTTACAATGTTAATATTTTTTTCTTCAATGATGGTAAGCCCCATCTTGGTCTTTTGATCTCCATCCACTAGGTTTGCACATGTGTTTAGTGGGTAAATTGTCTTTTTAACATACTAGTTAGTATTTGTGTTTCCCTTTTTTTTAAAAACTCATACTAGTTTGTGCCGATATTGAATCTTATGTTAAACTTTCATATTAGCCTTGTCTTGACTTTAGTTAATACTAGGGTCCAAGGTTGATTTTTAACTATTATGAAGAAATTTTATACTTAGTATTGAGATTGGCATAATGTTGGTATGGAGTTAGGATTATGGTAGGTTGTACCAAACGAGTACCTAGTATGATGTATTCCTACCATGCAAGCATGGGTATGAAGATTGTATTGTTGAGGTCATATTAGTTTGGTGGTCTTTGAAACCAAGGCTACTATAAATTGCCAGTAGGTTTTTGGCCTAGTACTTGCCCAACCTTGGTTTGCACCTTAATTATGATTTATGTTTACCATTGTTGATTTCGTATTAGTGATCTACCTAAAACCATTTTTGTCGCAACCCTACTTTGGCCAAGTGTGGGGGTGAATCCCAACACTTGGAAAAGTTGGGATTTGGAGTCCTTCGAGACTCCTAAATGTTTAGAGCTCGACAACAAGGGGCAAAACACCTCGCATTGGGGTGTTCTTGGTGTCATTGGAAAGGTCTTGAAACTTAAATATCGAAAATGTCCTCGCACTATAAATTCGGACATCTGCAGCCCAAGTTATGGGCAAAAGAAGGGCTGGGAGTCAAATTGGCAGTTTGACTCTCGACCACTAAAAGTCAAGAATCGATGCTTTCCCAACATCCGATTTGAGTGTGCGACATGGCGTTGGAAAGATCTCAACAAAGCTACAACTTTGGTTCAGACCTCGTTGCGATCGGACTCTACAGTCGGGAGTTATGGCCGTTCAAAGTTTCGGGAGTCCCGCCGGGAAAATTTCGGGACTCCATTTCGGGAGTCCCGGGAATTTGTGCCATTTGGATGTAGCCTCCACTGTGAGCTGCAGAGAATACTATAAGGATAAGGTGGTGGCTTACTCCCAAGTCCGGGCCATGGTGAGTCTTGTGTGTCCAAGTGCCTGTGGCAAGTCCTAACACCCAAGGGTGTCCCGAATGCTAAACTAACCTCATGTGGTTGGTTTTTGGATGTAAAATCACACAAGCTAAGCTAGTCCCTCTTCCTAGTTTAATCCCTGGGCTCCCAACTCGACCTTCTACCCCTTTTTAGAGTTGGAAGTCGGGAGCGTGCATTTCGGTCCTAACTTTTTGCAACTTTACTTTGGTGAACCCTCAAGAGGGTTCGCCTCGGGACCAAGGAACGCGTCAATTTTGTTAATGAGTTTTTAGGCATGAATAAAACAATTCCTCAAGTCTAGATATTATTAATAATTAATCAATATGCACTTGAAATCTCAACCCTATGGAACATTATTGCATGTATTTCTTTTAGTAAAATTGTGAGATGAAATTAATGTTTAACCATGAGATGAAGGTTTTGTAAGAAAAATCACCCAGAAAACTAATTGAAAGCCAAGTCTACAAATGAAATCAAATTATTTACCCACTTGAAAAATTTGCAACCATTTGTATATAACTCATTGTTGCTTGTTAGATTTGTTGTCAATCTAGTTACCACCTCCTTGCCAAAGTTATTCATAATAGGAATAGGATTGACTTTCAATAGTCGACAAATTGTATTGCCAATCATTGCACTATAAAAATAATTTGCACAAAAAGACCATCATCTATACAACAACATAACAAGAAAAGTTAGTTCAATTTGCACACACGTTAGTGACCTACATCAAATATTTATCCAAGCACAGAAGCCATAAGAGCATCCATATCTCGGTAGCATAATAAAATATTACATTTTGAACGATATACTAACATAAGATCTTGTGGACATACATACCATGAAATGAACCTTCATATATGTTGCATTTTTATTGATATTAATTAGTTGCAAGGTCATTCAATACCTACTAAAACAAAATGAGTTATTTAAATTTGAGTGTCAGATGAGGACATGGGACAATTTGGGAAAGGTTATTTATTTCACATACAACAACACTTGAACACAAAATTTCAGCTCACCCAAATGCATGTTTAGCATCGTACTAATGATTTTTGCTTCATGTGTCATACAATGTAAAAAACTTATAAAAATTCCATGAAGGATAAGGAGTTGGTCACATTTGGGAGTGACAAGGAACAATTGTAGGTGCACTTCTTCCATTAGAAAAACTTGGAAAGCTATCACTTGCATCATATTATAGAAAAAGATTTAAGAAAAACACACAAGTAGTAAATGAAAAGAAGCTACATTTATAGACTCAAGAAATAAATTTGCCATGGTTGATGTTCCTACCACCCATAAAATTTATCAAAACTGGGCCCAGAGGTATGGGCATTTCTATATGGAAGGAATAAACCATTACTTTACCTAGCCGTTCCTACAATTTTGACTAGCACCTTCTTTTTTTTGAACTTTGTACTTAACAAAAGACAACTAGATTAGATCCATTCTTCGTAGTTAGCTATGTAGTGAAATCCTAGTAGCATAAACAAAGATGAATTGGGTTGGTAGGGGAACATATGGTTCATCCATTTCCTTCATGCATTATGTCAACCAATCAAAATGTTGAATTTGTAGTTTATACAATTGCATAATAAACACAAGTCTTTTCTAAAACTCACATATTCATGTGAAACAAATAAAGGTAAATTGGGTCAAGAAAGATATGATTTGGGTGCCTATATTGCACTCAAAACAAAGGTAGTGCATAAATGTTATAACATTGAAACGATGTGTGAAGCAAAACCACATTTATCCTTTCACATTAGTTAAGGAATTCCTTGGGCATTAACATCCTTTGATTGAAATAAGGTCTTTAGTGCAACCTCTACCATGTGAGGTATGAAGGTCCAAACTCAATGATTGCTCAAAATATTCAATGGAAACCACAACAATTTAATGTTAATATACCAAATTTACATGACGCATAAACATGAGAGTTATGAAGTTCTTGAAATTTTTTTAGAACTTGGTATGGGCTTAACTGTACGAGCTTTCTACCAACAACATGAAATTGTTGGAGTGCAAATGTTCTCTGTCTAAATTCAAAAAATTGTTTAGTTAACATGCATCATCATTATACACCCACTATCCACAATATAAATTCAAAATATCAAATTACCAATTTAAAATAATATGTCACATGAATAAATTTTAAAATGTCAATTTGTTTCAATTGACCTATAATCTATATAAATTCAATGTAAATTCAAGTACACATTCATTCAATTTTTACCAATGTTATTTCCATTATGTAAAATATGTCCATTTTTTTGAAGAATTTAAACTTTTTATTTTTTTCCAATAGGATTATGTTTAAAGGTTTTTTTATTTTTGCAATGTTAAAATGGCAATCATCTATAACAAGATTTAGCCACATTTGTTTATAGACAAGTTGTGGAGTTCGAAACTTGTTTAAATCCTTCAATATTATGGCTATCTACCATAGTTTGTTGTAAAACATTGATGATATATTTTTTAAATTGATAGAATTGACTTTTTTTTAAATACATATTTTATTGATATTGTTGCCCCTTTAAATTGGCAAAATTTGGCCACAAGACATTTATTTTTTAATAAGTCAATATAGCCATTTAATCCAATACCATATTTGTTTAACAACATGAATCATACATTAATATAAATGATTAATTACACAATTTTGAAAAAACAATCACAAAACATCAATATTATTTTAATGATGTAAAAATATTTTTTACTTTACTTTCTTTTGTAAAAATAAAAGCAGTATAGTTTGGTGAAATTTTGGCATTAAATAGTTGGATTAATCCCCTCCCCCACCCCGAAACCAACATGTTTTTATTAGTCTAGAATTTCCTCACTTTGCAATTTTGTTGGTAAAAATGGAAAAAATCTACAAAATCAAGGAAAAATATAAACACCAAAAACTTTGCCAAAATTTTGACATTATAAATTTGAAAGAAAAAAGGTACTTCTCATGAATAAAAATATAAAAATAATTATAATAATTCCAACCTTAAACACATAAACAATTCCAACTTCAAATTTATTTTAAAACTTTTAAGTTCAATATTTGAGATCATTATAAACCTTGTCTAGTTTTTTTTTTGAAAACATTAAAATAAATATTAAGGATGTAACTGAATCTTTTTTTTGTGTTGACTTTCCACCAATTTGCGAACATAAAAAACGGCCGTCAACATCAATAAATAATTTAAAAATTCAAAACCAAATATCTTTTTTTTAAATGATATAATTTTATAATGGGTTCTAATACTTGTCCCCAAAATATAAAAATATTTTAACTAATTTATATTTCCATGTATGGTCTATAACAAAAACATGGTTAAATTTTCTTGTGGATGATCTTGAAAAACACCACAAATCTGATAAATAAAATAAAATTTGTGATGTAAATATTATGATCACAGTTGATAATTTATTTGTTTATTGTATTTGTTAAAATAAAAATTAAAAATTTAGCACTAAATATTTTAAGCATAAATTATAGAAAAATAAACCCTAAATTTTGATAAATTATTTTAAAAATAAAAAATAAAACTAAAACATATTGATAATTTAATAAAAATATTTTAAAATAAAAATAAAATAAAATATTATTGAAATTTTTAATATTGAAATTTACACAATTTTTTTTAATTAAAAAAATTAATCACTTTTTTTAGCATGGGGAAAATTTTAATGATTATTTTTGGGGGTTTTGGTGTGGCATTATGGACATTCATAATAAAAACAATGTTCATGATGCCTAAAAAAAATTAAGGAAATTTTTTTATTCTAGTTTTCATAAATTTACAATAAATTTATATATGAAAATATATAATTTAAAGGTTTACATGCATCTTTATATGCATGAACATATTGACATAATCACTAACATATTCAAATATAAATGTGAAACTTGCCAAATTTTTATACATCCATTCAACAAATTGTGATGAGTATAAAATGTAACTTGTGGGTAATGAATTTAATATATTCCAAGTAAATTCAATTCATGTGTAAATTTTGATAATTCAACAAATGTGAAAATTTTCATTAAGTTGTTCAAGTATAAATGTTAGGCACTAAGTTGTTATGTGTGTTTCAATTTATATCATTAAATGCAGTATGCAAAATTTGAATAATAGTTTCAATAAGTTTAAAGTGAATGATTCAACTCATGTGTAAATGTTGATAATTCAAAAAATATGAAAACATTTACTAAAACATTCAAATATAATAACAAAACATTGTGTTGCATATGTTTCAATATATTTTAATAAATGCAAGATGCAACTTATGAGTAATAATTTTAACATATTGAATGTGAATGGTTTAAGTCATAACTGAAGAGATGTGGAAAAAATCATTATTTTGTTTGAATATATGAGTGGGGCTTTAAATTTTTACATGTGTTTTAATAAATTATGGTAAGTCTAAAATGCAACTCACAAATAACAATTTGAACATGTTAAAATTTTATGGTTCAATTTATGTACCATGTTGATAATTAAAGAAATGGAAAATAAAATTACGAACCCATTATAATGCATTGTATAAATAAAATTAAAGGCTACCTCAAATTTCACATTATCAATTATATCCATAAGTGAATAACATTGTGAATGTAACAATTATGAATAAAATTGACCATTAATTAATGCATCATGTCATTTTGAAACTTAAGATGGCCAAATGTAGTTGAAACTCAAATTGGACAATAATCACAATGTGTGAGGATGAAAAAATACATGATTTCTTTTTGTGTTACAAACTGGTTACAAAACACAACAAATCAAAAATTGAATATGGCTTTTAAAAATTCAAAATGGTTAATTGTTAAGGTCTGTTTGGGGAATTGTGCATGAAATATTAAATTTCTCATTAATAGGTTTCAACAATGAATCCGTCGATAGTTTCAAAATGGGCAACTTTCACATTTCATTCGTCAATGCAAAAATCTACAAACTTGGCACAATTTGGAAGAGACATTCTTAAATATGTGAACGTTCGTTGCATAGTAAATGACCCCCTTCTTTTCCAAAAAAGATTGTTTAAACTCCTCGCATTGGGTTGTCTTCATAGACACCATTGAAAGAATTTGTGGATCATGCCAAGAAGAAAGATTGTTGATAATTTTACTTACCTTCCAAGTTTTTAATCTCACTTTTTAAGCTTTTGATCTCACCTTCCAAGCATGCATACATCTTTGAATAACAACTATGTGTGATTAGAGATCTTCATCACCATTGGTAGCCATATATGGGTCCACACAAAGCAATAGTGTGCAATGAAGTTCATTGGACTCAAAGCTTATGACATAGGTTCCTTGAAAGTTACAAAATCTTTGATGTCATTCAATGGTGTCTATGAATACAACCTAATGCGAGGAGTTTAAACAACCTTTTTTGGAAAAGAAGGTGGTCATCTACTGTGCAACGAACGTCTAAATATTTAAGAATGTTTCCTCTAGATTGTGCCGAGTTTGTAGATTTTTGCATTGACGAACGAAACGTGAAAGTTGCCCATTTTGAAACTATTGACGGATTCATTGATGTAAGTCAACATTATTGAGACCTATTAATGAGATATTCATCATTTCATGCACAATTCCCCAAATAAACCTTGACAATTAACCATTTTGAATTTTTAAAAGCCATATTCAATTTTTGATTTGTTGTGTTTTGTAACCAGTTTGTGACAAGAGAAGAAATCATGTATTTTTCCATCCTCACACATTGTGATTATTGTCCAATTTGATTATGTTTCAACTACATTTGGCCATCTTAAGTTTGGAAATAACTTGTTGCATTAATTAATGGTCAATTTTATTCATAATTATTACATTCACGATGTTATTCACTTATGAATATAATTGATGATGTGAAATTTGAGGTAGCCTTTAGTTTTATTTATACAATGCATTATAATGGGTTAGTGACTTGTTTTACATTTCTTTAACTATCAACATGGTACATGAATTGAACCATCAAATTTTAACATGTTCAAATTGTTATTCATGAGTTGCATTTTAGACTTACCATAATTTGTTAAAACACATGTAACAATTTAAGACCCCATTCATATATTTGAACAAAATAATGATTTTTTCCACATCTCTTCAATTATTAACATGTGTACATGACTTAAACCATTCATGTTCAATATGTTAAAATTATTACTCACAAGTTGCATCTTGAACTTATTAAAATATTTTTTGAATTATTAACATTTGCACATGAGTTGAATCATTCACTTTTAACTTATTGAAACTATTGTTCAAATGTTGCATATTGCACTCAATTATATAAATTTAAACACATAACAACTTAGTGCCTAACATTTATACTTGAACAACTTAATGAAAATTTTGACATTTGTTGCATTATCAACATTTACATATGAATTGAATCATTCATTTAGAATGTGTTAAAATTCATTACCCACAAGTTATATTTTGCACTCATCACAATTTTTTGAATGGATGTATAAAAATTTGGCAAGTTTCACATTTATATTTGAATATGTTAGTGATTATGTCAAAATGTTCATGCATATAAGAATGCATGTAAACCTTTAAATTATATTTTTTCATATAAAATTTATTATAAATTTATGTAAATTAGAATATATGTTTTTCCCTCATTTTTTTTAGGCATCATGAACATTTTTTTTATTATGAATGTCCATGATACTACACCAAAAACCCCAAAAATAATCCTTTAAAATTTCCCCATTTTTTCTTAGTGTATGAAAAAAAAAATCCATGTTAAAAAAAGTGATTAAATTTTTTTATTTTTTAAAAATATTTTTGTAAACTTTTTTTAATTTTTAAAATAATAATTATTTCATTTTTTAAATTATTAAATTATCTATGTATTTTTCAATGTTATTTATTGTGAAGTTTATCATCTGACTTATGTGGGAGCCATGGATAGACACAAGAATTTGGGAGTGAGTAATTAAATATTGCATGATATCCAATATCTTTATTGGGATGGTTGATGTATTAACAAGTGTTTTTTATAATTAAAAAAGGCACTTTGTGTTATATTGGCTACCAAATATGGGAAGGAATTTGTGGCAATGGCTATAGAATTGTGACCTAACTATGGGGTGAGCCAAAGTGTAAGCACATTCACACCTTTTAAAGGTTGGATGGAATTTTAGCTTGTGAATTTTTGCATTATATCAAGTATGAATTAAAAATTGTAAATTTGTTGAGAAGCCATTATGCAACATAAATGTTTTAAATCCACAAAAAAATCACTTTTGTATGAAATTGAGCAAGTTTTCTTGAACTCCCATGCTAAAAGCACTTGGCCATTTGAGGTTTCAAACACTGATCATGGCATGAAATCATTCATCTTTTGCATGTTAGCTCTGATCCAACATTGTTTACTAATGCCCAACAATTGGAAGATAAGTAACCAAGGGTAGGGTTTAACTACAAACATTCACTATCTTTTTATGACCTCCATTTAGTTTTTTTGCCATGGATTTTGAAAAACAATAATAATATTGATTTCTTACACCATTAACATAAACAAAAAATGATACAATTAGATTGAACAATTGCAATGGATAACATTTTTTTTGCAATATGCAAGTCCCAATTTGTCCTTTAATCTCACACCTGAAAGCAAGAAAGGATCAACCAAGAGCTTAAATTTTGCAAGGAGAACATGCATTGTAAATTTTCCATATATGTTAACAAAATAAATCCAATTATGTGCTAAAAACATTATTGGATAAATCCTTCTGACCCACCTTTTGACACCATGGATGGTGGCTTCAAACAATTTAACATTAAGTTATAGAATTTGACCTTAAGATTACACAATTATTGCTACAAACAAATGTGTAATTCATTCAGACCTCTAATTTTACTTCAAAATAGGAGGAGGAAATCCCATGCACATGTTACCTTCCTTATTATAACATGCACAATATCATCATCTAATGAGGATGTTATTATTTTAACCCTTTAAGGCCCAGGCCTAATCTTCAACTTTTGGCCTTTTTTTCCACCTAGACCTATTAAATTTTGAATTAGTCACAAGAAAAGTAGCTTATGCAAACTTCACAATTGAACTAGGTGCTCAACTACACTAATCACTAGCTCACAAAAATTGAAAACAATTTACTTTATGATTTCAAGGACATGATGTTAGATCAAAAGAGTTGACCAATTTTGATTTTGTCTCACAAGGGTGTATATTCTGCCCTTTGAGCCTTGAACGGTTAACTTGCATTTAAATCATCACGCGCATTGAAATAGTTAGCTAAAAGTTAACTAAAATACGTCATTGTTTCAAAAAGATAAATGCATGCAACACAAATGTTTAAAATAATTGTAAGATTTGATATCAAGTTTTTTTCTTCAAATTTGTGAAATAGGCGGGTTGGGGATCTTCCATATAATAATGACCTCATTCAACTTCTATTTCTTCAGTTTGGGTATAGAAATTGTTAACCATGCTAATGCCAACCTTGATACATATCATTATTACAAATCAAGGTTTCTCAGGATGTTCAAGCTGATTGCTTTCATTTCCTTTTTACTTGGACAAATGTACAACTTGATTAGTGTCTACAAATCCCCTCACATGTATACTTTTGACTAAACAATTTGACTATTTTGGACTTTTCGACTTAGTGGTCAACTATGACATCTAATCAATTTGGACCAAAAATGGCCATGGTTGGTCAAGATGGATGATTATGTAATCAAGTTGGACATTGAAAGATCTAATCCAAAGTACTACCTAAAGTGTTGATAATGTTTCTAAAGGAATATTGTAATTTTTTACAAAAATAAATAACATCAAATGGATTTACACATGTTCGATTAGCAACAAGATGTGACAAGCATGTGGTTTTCAAAGTTCACAACTTAACAATTGAGTTCTTGTGTGATATTGTAGTCTCCACTTAACAATTGGTAGCAAGCTAGTTGGTGAAAATATTTTCTGAAAAAATCTACATCAAATTGATGGGCATACATTTTTTTGGTCCCATATTAATCAATTTCATTAGGATAATGACCACCGATATATGCACATGTGGTAGAATAAACTTAAATAGTTCACCAAATACGTGAACAACATCAATCCATGAAGTGCACATTCATGGTAGCTAGCCAAAACAAAAGTCATACAAGTATACATACAATGGTTGGGTCATTATGACAATTGCAAAATGTATGAGATTCATAATAATAATTCAACTTACCAACAAATTCTATCCTTGATTCATGCTAAAATGATACATGACAATGAAACAAAAAATCAAATCCAATAGCACAAGCGTATGTGTCCAATTACATAATGGATGGAAAATCAAATATTGTCAAAATTATAATCAATTTAATTGTCCTATAGTAGATTAATAAATCATCATGTGAATGCATGGATATATTATTACAAATGAAAAAATGTTTGAATTCCAAGTTGACACATTTCATTAAAGGGAACTAGTCAAAAAGTTGATCCATGTTGCACCTATTCAACACCTACATATGCCCGATGTTCAAGTGTTTTAATATGTATCAAAGAGAGTTTAACCAATTGCTAGTACTAGAATGTAACGCATTAAATAATCATATACTTGTATTAAGTTGTAAACATGTGCTTTAAACAAATGACACTAACTTTCATAGTTGGGAATATAAATATCACTTGCAAATTATGAAGAAGAGGAATTTTCATCACCTTTATTGTCATTTTTTCCATAAAAGATAATGACCGTTTCTTCATCAACAACTTGGGTGGGGGTGATCAATTCACAAAAAAATTTGTCGTGTTTATGGGAGGAGCAACCACATCATCCATCAATAAACATTCTTAAACCAACATGATTTACATTGTCTCCCAAGTCAAAGAAAACAAATTTAACACTAGTTTTTTGATTGTATTCGCTACATCACCCTTTTGGTTCTTAGCGCAACATGACCTTCTAATTGGGTGCCCTTGGATCATTTGCAAAAAAAACTTGTTCAATATGCATTGAAAAGGCAAAATATTAGGTTGGCATAACAATGAAATGTTCCAATTTCACTCTAGAATTAACCCATAACCATCACGTTTGATGTTGCATTAGGGATTTCACAGTTTGCCACCATCCAATTACAAAGTAGCAAAACAATGTCGCCCATAATCTAATTCCAAAGTTTTTTCGATCCACCCAAAGTATTCACGTGACACCATCATTGGGTTTCATCATTCAAATACCCATGGGATGGCAAGGGTAATGATATTTTGGTTAATCACTATTTAACCATTATTTAATCATAAGGTTTTGTATTAAAGTCAAGTTGAAAATTAAAAGAATCAAAGTTAGTTTAAGTCATAAAAAATATTAGTAAACGTTTAAGGTTTCGGTGATCTATCCCAAACTTAGGATTAAAACATTATGGATATGTTGTATTCCACTTTTGATTACAATATTTGTCATGCTTAGCCTAACCTGACTTAAGTTATCATTTTGCATTATTATTTTATGTTACTTTTGCAAGTGTGTGTATTCCAAATGCATTTGCTTTGTTACCTCACTTGTTTATTGTATTTCCTTTTCTCATTAAAATGCATATTGTGGAACCTAAACTTTCATTTTGCATTATTATTAGTATTATTACCTTTACAAGTCTATGTTCTTGCATTGCCATATTTGGTTGCATTTCTTTGTGTCCATTTGCTTGCTACCTTTGTTTTTGTCCCTTACTATCTATTACTGCATGAAGCTTGAACGTTGAATGGTAGTTGGACTAAATGATTTAGACTATGGAGTTAAAGATGTCATTTTCAATAGTTGACACTATTATGCAATTGAAAAAACAAGCTCAAACACTTTCATCAACTCAAAAAAACATGTTCCACATGATTATGATAAGTTACACTTGTTTTATTCTTCAATGTTCACATTGTCTCCTACTATAATTGAAGAAAGATAAACGTGTTACTTGGAGTGGAACATTTAACCTATGGATATAAAGAACAACTCAATTCTAAAAATATAGTTTGCATGGTGAAATTTTGGCTATTGTTCCTTTGGCAATTTTTCTTAATGATGATGTGCACACATATTATAAACTACTTATAATAAATAGAACGATAGATAAATTATATAAAAATATATCAATAACAACATTAGGCACTCAAGAGGTTTTTTGTTAGGAAATTGATTTTAGGTCATTAAAGTCAAGTTTACATTTCAAATTTCATTTTCATAATTACTTTTGGATCAAAGGAACGGTTTTTTACATCAATTTCCAATCTATTTGAAGAAATGTTATATGTAAAACAATTGTTTAATGTAAGCAATTATTTTAATACAAGTAATTATGTAGTTTGAACAATTTTTCAATGCAATCAACTTTTTGAATTCAAGTAGTTTTTCAATATGTGTGTGCATTCTTGTGTACCTATGTGTTTTCATATGTATGTGTGAAAGCAAAAATAAAACTAATTGAGTGCATATGTGATGTGTGTTTGCATGTGCAGGGTGCAAGAAAACATAAAACTCAAATGAATATGTGTGAAACATTAATTTTGTGTATGTATATATAAGTGATATTGATTGTATGTGTTTCTATGTGATTGTGTGGGCTTGTGCATGCATAAGTATGTTATGTGTCACATGTGCTTATTTGTGAGAAAGAGAGGATGAATATTTTGTGTAATTTTGTCTAAAAACTGTTCTGGAATGTAATAGAGATGATTGCACAAACACCATGCACAAAGGTGTGTGAATGAATTTTGTTATTTTTTTAAGGTGTTAAATGCATGTGTCAGTTAGTTTGAAGGAGATTGAAACTTATCCAAAGCTTCAAGGGGTTTTCTTTCAAATTCTTCAAAGTAGGTGCATCAGTATTGAAAATCCACAACATTATGTAATTAACATTAAATGGTGATTATCCTAAGTGGGTTAGAACAATTTTACAAACATTCTACAAGTGGTAACTTAGGAAGCAACTAGGTCTAAATGTGGCTTTTTATTTCAGAAAATGGGAAATAAATCTTTTAAAATCACAACATTTTCATGGTTTTTCTCATTTTATCAAAAAAATCCAACAAGTTGCAAATTTTCATTATTATTTTTTGATATATTCATATAATTATGGGCTTCAAGTTTTTGAAAAAAAATCTAAATAATGTGGTAGGGAAAGAAATTTTTATTTTAGTGCAAGACATTTATAACAAACATCTTGAAGAGATTTGTTATTTTTAATTTTTTGTGAAGGGAATCATAGGACATTGGAGTTTTAAAACATTAGTAGTCAAAGTCAAGATTTTGAGGTGTTGCGAAATTTTTGCAACAATTTTTTATCCTTAAATGTTGTTTTATGCAAAATCTTACAACAAAATTTGATGTAATTTTTATTATCATTAAAAAATCAAGTTAAATACATTTAAACATGTGAGAATAAATATATTATGCTTAATGGTTTTTTTGGTTGGTGGGGGGTTCAAAAAAAACATTGAGCATCAATCTAATGTTTTTTTTCCCACGTTTGAGAAAAAGGATTATCGAGTGGCTACCTTTTTCTAATTTTAAAAGTAAAATTATGAAATTTCTTATTTCAAGCAATCAAGGAAAAACATCAAATGGTTGTTTGATGATTTTTATTTTTTCAAACCTTATAGGAAAAAAATCAAGTTTCTCCTCCCACATCACGAAGAAGAAAGTTGCAACTTTGATTACATTATAAAATTGGGAAATAAGCATTATTCCTCATAAAGCCAACCAACTTGTAATCAATTTACCTTATATCCATAAAATGAAAACAATTACATTGCATTTTCTAGTAGGATTTCATATAAATCACTATTTTAAGACAAAACATCTTGTGACAAAACCACTTATAAACATCAAAAACGTTTTCAATATTTCCAAACATTCATTGAAAGCAAATTTTCATAATAGTTATAACAAACTAATGGAAAACCTATGTTCATTCAACAAAATAGATCACTAATTTTTTGTCATTTTCCATTGGCCCCCTGTTATCACACTATGCCACATGCAATTATGACAATAGAAAATTAATGGAAAGAAACCTAAAGTCCAACTTCTTCCATGTTCATTAATACATGTGCCATTAGCATAAACATATTAAACTTTTTGTAAGGTCACCCATCTCAATAATTTATCAAAGCGGGTTTAACTTTAAAATCCTTATCTTCCACAAAACAAAATTGTCAAAAAACCATTTAATATTTTTCATTAATTTCAAATCATGATACTAAATTTAATATCTTTTGTTTTGTTGGTCAAAAAACTACAAAACAACAAATATGCACATTATTTTATATTGGGGCTTTCTATTAGTATTAAAAATGGAGTGCAAGGGGGGGGGGCACATTTTGAAAGGGTTATGGCATTGTCACATCCAAACAAACAAAATTAAATTGTGGCCTAAAAGTAACTTCCACATTAAGAAAATATCTAACTTGTCATCTATGACTTTTGAATTTTTACTTGTCATCTTTACCCTTTTATATTAATGATCCTTTAGTTTTTTCTTTTGTGCATCATGTTTTTACAATCATATGTCCATTTTGAATGTCCTAAATAACTCATGATGTGATAGTAAGTTTGGCTTGAAGCACAATCTAATTATTGAGGGGATCAATGGCATTGTTAAGTATGACTTTGCATGCAATGATTTTATATGGATTTGGACACAAGCTTTTTTTTCAAGTTCAATTTATAAGTTACGAAAATTGTTGATTATTTTCCACCAAATTTATGATTTCCCATAGTTAGTTGGTACTTTAAATTGGATTAATTTCATGACTTAGACATTTCAATTATTAAATTACCCCACTACAATAACATTGAAACAAATCTTTGTTACATCCAAGGCATATCCACTTGAAAGCCATGTCCTCCTTGCTAAGGCCGCCATATTTGGCCACAACCTCGAAATGACAATAGTAATCTTGTTTGAAATTGCACTCATTTCAACTTTTTAAAAAGTGAAAAAATTTGGAATACAATTTCATATTCTCATCACATAAATGTGGACATTAATTATCAATGGTACTCTAGTCATTTATTTGCATTTATAACAAAGATTTTTTTTTTCCATAACAAATTTAATCTTATAGATAACCATATTATACATGGCCTTTGCAATTCTTAAGCATTGGTGTCTAAGTTTTAAATTAATGTTCATTTAATTTATAATTGACCTTGAGCAACATGAAAAATTCTTTCAACGACTTGTATTTTAACATTGGTTCCCCACAGTTCCCATGCACGAGGATTTCCAAGGCAATTACAAACTAGTTCAATTTTTTGTCACCCCTAAATGGACAATAAATTACATTATAGTTAAGAGTGATTCTACATTCCTTCCATAATAAGTTGTGTCATTTCAACAATGTATAATAATATCTTTATTATGATAATATTCTGCAAACACCATTTTATAAGTATGTTCAACCTTTCTTTTTGGTGATTAACATGTTTTTGAAATGTGTCAAACTTCAAGTTTAGTAATTTGTTTCTACTCTCAATATGATTACAAATTGTGCACCACATTTGAGACATCGATCCATCATCCATTATGGGATCATGGTATGCTTGAATGGATAGAAATTGACGCGCTCCTAAATCACGGGGTGAAACCCACTTGAGGGTTTCACTTTGTCAAGTTGTGGAAAGTTGAGACTTAAAGGCACGCTCTCGACTTCCAACACTAGAAAGGGGTAGAAGGTCGTGTTGGGAGTCCCGGGATTAGACTAGAAAGAGGGACTAGCTTATGTTGTGTGAATCTGCATCCAAAAACCAACCAAAAGAGGTAGTTAACATTCGAGAACACCCTTGGGTGTTGGGACAATCCACGGGCACTTTGACACACAAGACTCATCACGGCCCAGACTCGGGGGAAGCCACCACCTTCCCCCATATAGTATTCTTTGCAGCTCTCCACCGAGGCTACATCCAAATGGCACAAATTCTTGGGACTCCCGAAATGGAGTCCCGAAATTGTCCTAGTTGGAGTCTCGGGACTTTGGGAGCTCATAATTCCCGACTGCAGAGTCCGATCGTGATGAGGTCTAAACCAAAGTTGTAGCCCCTCGTTGAGATCTTTTCAACGCCATGTCGCACTCTCAAATCGGATGTCGGGAAGAGGTCGATTCTCGACTTTTAGTGGTCGGGAGTCAAACTATCAATTTGACTCCCGACCCTTCTTTTGCCCATAACTTGGGCTACAGATGTCCAAATGATCAATGCGAGGCCATTTTCGATATCTACGCTTCAAGACCTTTCCAATGACACCAAGAACACCTCGATGTGAGGTTTTTAGGGCCTTGCTGTTGAGCTCTGAACATTCGAGAGTCTCGTAGGACTCCAAATCCCCAACTTTGGAAGTGTTGGGCTTCACCCCCACACTTGGCCAAAGTGGGGTTGCGACAAAAATTGTCCCATGCAATTTTTTGGAGTAAAATATCATACAAGGATATGTTAAATGCGTATTAATAAAAATTTAAAATTACAATCGTGTAATATGCAATACTGGAATTTGTGGTTTTTCGAATGGTCCAAGTTGACAAGTTGTTCATTCTGACTAATGGGTATATATATATTGATTAAAAGCACATGGGGCTTAATGACATGTGTTTTTTTACTAGAGTGCCTTATTTGACTATTTGTCAGACAAAAAATTGATCACCCTAGTCAAAATGGCCAATGGGTTTTGATCAAGTGGGACATTTTTAATTAAATTGAACATTAAAACTAATATCCTTGGTCAAGATGACGAATGATCTTTTAGTGAAATGACACATCATATGTTAGCTAATAGGTTAAGCTACCTATTAGCTAGATTAGATACGTACATTAGGCCTCCCTAATGTTAAGGTTCAAAAATTATTCAATCACTTCATGGGTTGGTTTTTATTGTTTGTTGTTGTCCAATAATTTGGAATTGTCAAAAGTTGGTGCATGGGAATGGTTGTAGAAAAGCCACTATCTCCATTACTGTAGGTGGAGGTTGATTTGCTTACACAATTTTATTTATGTTCTAGAAGAATTTATGGTAGGTCATAATGTTTTGAAACATGAAGATTAGGTGGTTTATGTTTAACATGAAAATATGATTTTGGTTGATTTCTACCTTCCCTTTGATTTAGATGGGAACTGTTACACTTGTGAAAAGAAATTAGGAAAAAAAATAAGTTTTGAATTTTTGGAAACTATCGCCTATTGTGGTAGTGGTTGGTTACATAGAGGGAAAGGGTGCAATTTGGATAAGACGAAGGTGGAATGTTTAAATGTGTGTGGAGTTATTAGTGTGAAAAATAAAATGTTGAAGGGCTAGTAAAAATGATTGAAGTAATAGTAATGGATCTTAGTTATACATGTGAATGTTTGTGCAAAAATAAAGTTATGAAGGTGATTTTTGTGTGAAAAGAAATACATCATTTTATTATTATAGTTTGAGCGTCGCGTTTGAATGTGTTTATATTATGTTGCATCCTTATAGTAATAACATAGATCTCATAAATTTTTAAAATGTGTTTTCTCAAGTTTTTGGTTAAAACATTAGTTTAATTATTTTGGTTTATGTCGTTACTATAATAATTTTGTTACAATAGAATATTCCATTGACATTATTATAACAAAATCTTAGATTTGTCGTAGTAGAACTATCATTGTAATTTTTTCTTGAGTTTTTATTCACAAATGTTTTTTAAAGTATAGTTATTGCAATGAATTTGACTTTACCAAAGTCCTAATAAAAAAAGGTTTTTTCACCTATTTACTTAGCATCCTACAACACCCAACCTCTTGCCCACCTACTTGCGTATACTACCTAAAACTACCTCCTATAACCTACCTACCTATGTTGCTTACCTACTTACTATTTCCTACAATTGATTTATTTACTTACCTTTACAAATTCACATTACAAAATGTGCTCACTTGCAACAATAGGAATCCAAGTTCAAAACACAAAATATAATAACACTTTCTTAGTGTCAACCATGCCTGCTTTTTTTTTTAATGTTTTTGGATTTTCATGATGTAAAAATGGAAACTTCAAAACTATACCTTGATGATAAACCTCCCAAGGTCATTAATGGTTGAAACCATGTTCACATTAAATTGAGTTCCAACTATAAACCAAATCCTTTGAAAAAAAGAATGTTTTGGAATAAAAACTTAATAATGACATGCACATCTAGGAAAAAAAACTTAACAAAACACAATGTAAGAATGTCACCTACGTTGATAAAAAAATGCCCCCTTGTTTTATTTTAAGTTGTGCAATCTACCTCTCTCCATGCACCTAACATTCTAAGGAAACAATGCATCCAAATGAAAGTTACTCGATGGCCACCCTTGGTGCAGATTTTGCCCATTATACTTTCACCAATAGGTACCCATGATGTCAGGTAAGAGTATTAGCCCAAGTAGAAAATGGTGACAAACAATATTAAGATCATAATTTTCATGTAGCCATTGAGATTACTTGACATGCACTTAAGAAGGCCCAATTTTTTTTCTTTCGGGTTTAGGTAGAGAGGAAGGGTTTGGGGGGGCGGGGCGGGGAGATTTTTTAATGTCCCCAATGTGTTCCTAAACAATTTTAGTCAAGTTCCCAAAAGATTCCCCAAGTTCTCAATTTGTTCACGAATATGTTCCCAATAACAACACATTTTTTATCTCATGTGTTTTGTTCAAAGTTGTATATATATACACACACACACACAACTATAATATCTTAATAGATTTAACATCGTACTGCCAAATACTTATCTAATTTATCAAAATGCATATTGGCAAATAATATACTATTTTCCAATAATTTGGCTTGCATTTAAAAATATTTAATATTTTTGGTGTGAATGAATGCTGGTCATTTTTCATTCATTTTGATATAGAACATTAATGTGTTATGATTATTGATTCTTGTTGGTAATTATATATACTTATGTTTTTAATTTATATTCGTCACACTTCAATTCATATTTACAAAGTTCAAAATGCAATGGATTGCACTAAGATGCATGGAAAATTTGTGTTGTTGACAATGGGTGAGATTGTCAAATAAATGTGTTTTCAAATCAATCTTGTGTTAAATCTTGACATTTCAATCTTGACATTCAACCCATTCTCTACCAAAGCTCCAAATTGTACATTATTAGGCAAATGAAGCTTGCATAATTGTGAAGATTGGAAAAGTAAAAAATAAAATTCATGCATGACAAGGGCTTATAATCCTCGGGGTTTCAAAAGTTTTGTCACTATGCAACTTCAAATTTCAAAATTTCAAAATTTCAACACTTCGAGCATTAAGTTTCTCCAAAATTGACAAGTTGCAAACTACTATAATTTAATTACCTTGTTTGTCATATAATTAAATGATTTTGAAAAATTACCAAATGGGAGGTGGGGATGGGGGGGATGAGGGGAAGATAGGTAAGCACCTCTTTGTTTTTTTTGTGGAGGGAGTACCCTTATATTTGTTGTTTCTATTAATTATTTTCCATTGCAACTAACGTTCTTTCCAAGATTCTCTAGATCTTCAAGCTTCACCGAATAGAAACTAGTAAACAATTCAAACACCAAAGGCCCACTTTACACACCAGGAGTCGCGGCCAATGTTCAACCCAAATCAAGCATTCCAATTGGTGGAAAAGTAGAAATCAGCCCCCAAATTAGGGCTTTACACTAGGAGTCAAGGCTGAAGTAGCAAAAAAAAAAAAATCTTTTCAATCTGCCCCAAACTTACTACTAATAAATGCTGAACTTTGATGGGCTTGTATTGGCCCCAAGGCTTCAAGAAAAAAAGGATACCATCCAGTGTGGGATGCCAATTTGCAAACCCTTGGGGGCCCAATGTTCAAGCATTCATTAACTTGGGGGCCAAATAAACAAGCCCACAAATGCTCAAAGTTGGTCCCAAGTTTTTTTTGGGCCTTGACTCTTAGTGCAAAGCGGGCCTAACAAACCCCAACCCCATTCCCATCCCCTAATAGCCCACATTGAATTTACCAAACAAAAATAAATCTACACTAGGCTAAACAAGTTCCAAGACAAAAAAGTTGTTGTACTAAACCCCTGCCATACCACCAGAAAAAAATCCTTTGGGGGGTTGGGGTGGCGACAAGGGGTATCTTGTAGGCGAACAATCCAATCGTGTAGCGGAGGTTTGACTAGTTGAGTGAGGTACGCGACGTAATGAAATTTTGTTAAATTCTGGGCATGAAATGGTGAAACTCAGTATTCTAATGCTCAAGGGTCGAGAGTAATTATAATAGTTGTACAGGTGGGAGCAATGAAAATATATGTACCAACAGTGGAAGCGCTCAGGAAAAACGAAAGAGGAGGGATCAAAACAGGACGAAACTCAGTTACCACCCAAAATTAACAATTTTTTTAAAAATCCTTCTTTTTACTCACTTGTACCCACATGATATGTAAATGATGAAATCCTTTTATCTCTATCTTTTACAATTTAAAATGTTCCATCATTTATTTATCCTTACCCCAAAACCCTATTCCCACTTCATCCATTAAACTTTTTGTCTTTTGGAACTCAGTGCTTATGTGGAGAAAGAAAAGAAAAAACGAAACCCTAATCTGCTGCTTCACCAATTATTAGATGTACTTCCTCATTCAGGAATTGGTCCTTATGTGGAGAAAGAAGGGGTAAAAAGAAAAAAACTCTAATCCCCACTTCATCCCCATTAGACTTAGTCTTTTGGAACTTGGTCCTTATGTGGAGGTGAAAAGAAGGTAACAAAGCAAAACCCTAATTCCAGTTCATCCATTATTAGACTTAGTCTTTTGGGACTTGGTCCTTATGTGAAGGTGAAAAGAAGGTAAAAAACGAAAAACCCTAATCCTCTGTTTCATCCAATTAGACTTAGTCTTTTGGGACTTGGTCCTTATGCGAAGGTAAAAAAGAAAAACCCTAATGCCCCTGTTTCATCCATTAGACTTAGTCTTTTGGGACTTGGTCCTTATGCGAAGGTTAAAAAAGAAAAACCCTAATGTGTGGAAAGAAGGTCAAAAAAGGGAAACCCTAATCCCCCGCTCACTTCATCCATCGGACAGTCTTTTGGGACTTGGGTCCTTATGTGGAGGAGAACGAACAGAAAGAAAAAGAAAAAGAGAAGAAGAAGAAATGAAATGAGTTCATTCGTTCCTCCGTCCGTCCGTTTCGTTCGTTCGTTAGTTCTTTCGTTCGTTCTTTCGTTCGTTCCTCCGTTGGTTGGCCAAAAGCCTTGGGCGAGCGCGCTTCGTCGTGCGCACGCACGCACTTTCCCGCAACAAACGCTTCGGGCTTTGACGACAAACCATCGCGCACTCGCTCCGTTCTCGCGCACCAATTACGAGCTGCGCAGCAGCACTTGCCCGCCAAAATTTCCGCTTCCACAGGTTCGTTTTGTGTTCTAGGTTGTATTATGTTTTTCTTGCTTCTTTCCATAAACGATTTGCCTGAAAATTTGTGCTATTTTCACTCTGTACCTTACCTATGTGTGTGTCCTCTGGAGAAAAAGGAATCGAAGAGCTGCTGCCGCTGCTGCCGCTGCAGCAATTTGCAGTGTTTTTGTTGCAAGCGTCCAAGAAAAATTTATTAGCATTAGGATTAGGATTTTGTATGTGTGTGTTTATTGCTGTGTTTTCCCGTTTTGGACGCAGAAGGCAGCCTCTGAGCAGGTATTGTTTGTGCTGAAGCTCTTAGGGTCTTTTGGTGCAAGACAGTTGTTGTCGTTGTTGTTGCTGCTGCAGCTCATGTGCTCTATGTTTGAAACGGGTTTTCGTCTGTTTCTTTGTCCTCTATGACTAATTTCGCAAATTCTTAGTTCTGTAGTTTTGGTTTCTCTTTCTTTCTTTCTGTTGTTGTCGTTGATGATGATGGCTTTGAGGAGTTTCTTTTGTGGTTTAAGTGTCAAGACTGGAGACTGGACTTGTGGTTGCTTCTTAAAGGCTGCTGTTTTGTTTCCCTTCTCGTTGGCATGAGTCTTCTTGATTCATCATTATATAGCTGGAGTTTTCTCTGGCAGGCAGCAAATTGTTTTGAGTTGCAGATGGTTTTGTCTCAGTTGTACTTCCACTGACTGCTTCAGGAGTGTGGTTGCCTGTGTGTGTTTTCTTTTCTTGAGGAGTCTAGAACCAATTTCGCCTGGAGTGTTTTCAGTTTTTTCAGTGCATACATTATTCTCTTTTTTTAAACGAGGAATTTTTCTTTTAGAGCTAGCCTTTTGACTAAGAAAACAATGCTATAGCACTCTGGAGATAATAAGGACTTGGCTTGCTTGTTATTATGTACTCTGTTCTCCAATGTGTCAAGGAATCGACTGTTGTTGGGGCTGATCCTAGGGCTTGCAGCCCTTTTGAGTATGTTTGTTTCAAGCTTTGGTGCATTGTTGAGCAAATTGCAACAGAAGACAGTGCTCATGCAGCTTGATTGCAGTGGCAAATGTCATGTCATGTCCACTTTGATTGCAATGGTGAATGTCATGTCTGCTTTCTGTGCTCTTTTCTTTTCCTAATTTGTTGCTTGAGAGTCTGTACTAACAATTGAAAGACTGGCTGTTTGCATTAGAAGTTTGTGTATCTTAGAATCTTCAACTGCTCTGTACATTTGGATGTTTACCAATGCATATGTGTGCATTTTTTGTAGGTTGTGGTTTTGGGTGTGATCTTGGTACCAATCCTTGTTGCAGCCAGGAAAAATGGGGAGTAGAGTGAAGGAAGATGAGAAGAATGAGATGATTATAAGACGATTGCTGAAGCTTCCTGAAAACAAACGGTGTATCAATTGTGGCAGTCAGGTTAATCTTGAAACCTGCACATCCCTTCTAGGTTTTCAAACTGCTTTTGATGGATTGTGTCCATTTGATAAAACAGCTTGGGTGTGCTAACACAAAATCATGTGGGACTTTTCAGGGGCCTCAATATGTCTGTACAAATTTCTCCACATTTGTTTGCACACAATGCAGTGGAGTGCAGTAAGTGGCAAACCTCTGCATCTGAAAGTTGTGTATTCAGTGTCCTCATTGCCTAAAATATTGGGTTTTGCCTCGAGAAGGGCTTGTGTCTTGAATCAAATGGTGAAGAATCCAACTGTGGCAGGCACTAGATTGAATAGTTTAGAATGAGAAAAGGGTTTGAGCATCATTTAACTTTCCAAGCAATAAGTTCATGTGAGCTCAAAAGGTGCATATGTTGGAGAGAATCAAATGGTGGAAAAAAATGGCAAAAATTGGCTGAAGAAAATGCCATGTTTCAAATTAGCAAAATGTGTATCTTTTGGGTGTTTATGCAGTCGGGAGTTCACACATCGCATCAAATCAATTTCAATGGCAAAGTTCACTACAGCAGAAGTGGTTGCTTTACAACAAGATGGAAATGAGGTACAGCTGCATCTCTTGAATATTAGTTGACATTATTACTGAGTCTTTCTGTTGCCTTCTGGACATGCAACAGAAACTCAGGATACTCGTTTTTGTACAATTGTTTGGTCTAAGTTTTGAGCAGCTTGCTATATACTTACAACGGATATGTTCAGGGTGTAGAAAGCCCAAATTCCTACCCTTTATGTAGGCCTCTCTATGCCTTTGGCTTAGATGATTGCTTTTACAGTGATTAGCTAAACTTAAATGAAGCTCACCCTCTCCATGTTGCAGCTTGGAAGAAGATACTATTGACTTAAAAAAAAAAGAAATCTATATCTTTTGAGTGATACCAAACATCATGACTGAGTCTTCCTATCACTTACAGAAATGTGACAGAAACTCAGGATGCAGAGCATTTATAATGGTTTGTGCAACATCATGGGTCGATTATAAATGTATTTATCTACAACCACTTTTGAGAGCTGTGGAAGTTAGTGGGTAGTCATGGCAGATCGTCAGTGCTATCTGTGATGAAGGTGACGGTCTGACACTTTGTGAGTTACTCTCACAAGGTTATGACTGCGCTCATTATCGTGTTACCTTCAAATTGTTGTTTTGGAGATTTCTCTGCAATTTCATAGACATATTGGTGACCTTAAATGTTTTTGTGGAGTTTCTCTCTGCATTACTTGGCTATACATACTAGTTTGGTCCCAAGAATTTTAGAAGGTTTACTTTTGCAAGGGCCTGGGAGAAAAGAAAGAGCCTGTAATAGTCCATGTGAACACTAAATTGCCAAAGAAACCAGACACGTTCAGTCAAAGGAGACTGCAAAACTGGTACGTTGTTTTCCCAGAGTTCCTTCTATGACTTTATTTGGTGCTTGGTCAATTTTGCTAATATCTTTGTCACTATTGCTGGCAGCGTGCCCGCTCTATTTTTTTCAAAAGTATGGATCCAGCGCGAAACCCTCTTCCAGACAGTAGGTGAGAAAAGTCATACTCCCTCAGAAGGTCCCTTGTATGGTGTGTTGTGTTTGCAAGTTTTGGAGCAAGAATCATCTTGGGAACCCAGTGTGTAGAAGCTTTTCACTTATTTCTTTGGTTTGACTATGTGGATTGATATGTGGTATGTGGTATTCTCCATTCTGTCGCATTGATAATTTGGAAACTTTTGGTTTCAGGTGTAGACTATGCTGACCTTTTTTGTGTGGAATGGTGATGGTATGTGCTTGTGTTCTGTAGTGATATCAATAAGCTGCGAGACTTTATTAAGTATGTGTATGTAGAGAAGCGTTTTTCAGGAGATCGACCAGTTGTGAAAGGCCAACAGGTTGGGCTCTCTCTATTTCTCTAAGGTGCACATAGGTGGTTGGATTTTTCTAGAAGTCCTCCTTAGATTCTGAAAGTTCTATTCAAGCCTGCTTTAGTTTTTATGCAGGGGATAAGTCCACCTGTGATGAGCCACTCACTGTTCTATGTCTTTCTAGATCTTTCTAGTGTGAAGAGCATCATTATGGAATTCAGATTGGCCAGTTCTTTAAAATTTCTTTTTGATCATGGGATTCTATGTTTCTTTCCAGTTTAAAGGTCAAGATAAGCTGGTATTTGGCCCTAGAGTAGCCCTAGTACCTTCCATCAATCTCAAGACAATGTTATATGTGGCAATTGTGGTGATAATGTCTTCTCTTCTCCCTCTTTAGCAATTTGTTTCTTGTGTGAACAGGATGATAGAGGTCATGGTTTCTGGAAGCCTGAGGAGGCAAAGGGTCATCAGGCAGAACCAAGGAGCCTGTCCTTTGATGATCGTGTTGGTGACCGGCAGCCCCCCTGGAAATCAGATATTGATGAGAAACGGAGCTCTAACCGCTCTGACCCAGAGCGCTGGCCTGCTCGTCACAGTTATGATGAGCATGACCGTCCAAATGAAGAACGCTCATCAAATGACAGTAACAGAGAAAGACGCAAGTTCTCACGTCCTTTTAGTCTCAGAGATTTTGACTTCACTCCTCCACCTGTCCAGTCTGTCAAGGACATACTTGGTGACAATGTTCCTCCTCTCCGAGTAGAGTATCGGAAGAAGGAGGGTGCAGACAATGACTTGGATTCTCCTGCACTAGGATCTCTGGTAAGCTTCTGAAGATCCATGTGTGCATGTCAGATCAATGGTACATTCTCTGGTATGTATCTATTCTTCAACTTGTGAAAATATTGTGTTGTGTAATACTGTCCTCAATGGGATTAGGGATCCATTATACAGGAAGAACTAACTCACCACCTCAGAGATTCCACATGGGAATGGACCTCACGTCTTGCTGTCCTTAATCCATGCAAGCCATCTTGAAGAACTTGAGGCTTCTCTTGTAATTTTTTGATTTAGCAATGACCCAAGGTGTAAACATTGAAATTCTACACATTCGTTCTCAGCTAGAGTACTCAGCAGGTATTTAACATGATTTATATGTCTCATGTCTGTCTAATTCCACCAAATTAGCAATAGTTGATAGTCAGTTTCATAAGCTCCTATGGGTTTATGGCTCAAAGGAGTTCTTTGTAGCTTAATTGGTGAACATAATTAGCCCTCTTCAAAATTTGTATTAAAATGAACCAGAGGTTTCCCGAACACAGAAATTGTGTTTGGCCTTTTGAGTCTTCAAAATGATCATTCAAATGGCTTCTTAATCCTGTGTGTTGAGTTTTTTAATGTTCACTTCGTTCTCACAAGGTCATGCTTGTAAAGTTTTCCTTCTTGTTTCTCTCTTTTCTTCTTCCTCCCTAGCTTTTTTTTTCCCCAGGTTGACTTAAATTGCAAGTATGGAGAAATTCTCAATAACTATGAAGATTATTGGTTTTTTCTGTTTGTTGTATGTTCCTCTTTGTTCTTTTTCCGTTGGTTATCTTTCATGCTTCATTGAGCCAGTGTCATGCTAACTCTTCCTGTTACTGCTGGTCTTGTTACAGAAACTTATGTACAACATTGACCCACTGCTAAAAGTAATGAAGTTAGTGTGATATTATGGTAGCTGATCACTACCATATGTGTTGCTGTTGAAGATCATTAACATGCCTGTGTGACTGCTCACTGTTGTTCAAACTTCTCATCAAATTTTTCTCTGTGCTTTAGGTTTGGGTCTCCTCTTTATTGTGTTGACTATTGTTTTGTGGGATCTGAAATCTCTTTTGCTATTGTGTCATCTCTCAATCCTATTTAGGTTGACTTGAATTGTAACCATTGAGAAATTCTCAATACATATGAAGGGAGATTCCTTGTTCCCAAATGTTGTGAGAGCTCGGTGGCAAATGCAAAGTTTTCTTTTGGGAATTCTTTCTGTGAATATCTAATCTTTCTGAGAAGGTGGTGTTTGTTTTGCCTGCACTCTTGTGTTTTCCTCTGTTTTGGTGGGGTTTGGGGTGATGGTTATGTTTGGTCTTAAAGCAAGTTTCCTCATTTTCAAATTTTATGATCATGAGCAGGCTGAGGCACACAAGAATCAACGGTCCCAGAGTATGGGTGCACTGACTGGCAGAAGATCCCCAACATCTGCAGCCCCCTCCAAAATGTCAAACTCAGGAAGCTTTATTGACTTTAATGAAGAACCTGCGCCTACATCCAATGCCTCTGCAGCAGACCTTGTTGTAGAATCTTCACAAGAGACTACAGCCCCCTCTAATAGCACAGATTGGGCCACATTCAACTCAGCAACTCTGGCAGTTGCTCCTCCTCCACCAGGCTATCCTGAAATGCCAGCCCCCAAAAATGATGAAGTGCAGTGGAGTGCAACGGCATGGCCATCAAACTCAGGCTTCGTGCCTTGGTCACTTGGAGTGACAAGTCATTCTCCGTCTTCCTTGCAGGTGACCACCTCACAGTTTTGCTGTACTGGTTCATGCATATATCAAATGACAGGCTTTGCTGTATCTCTCCTACTCTGCTTAAGGAATATTCAAATACTAAGTTGGGAAGACTTCTGCACTAGATGTTCAATGGTAATAATATCTCTGGTACACATTCTTGCTGCAATTTAGCACCAATGTGACACATCTACTTAATGTTGCAGACAGGATCTTTGCAAGAGCAAAACACTGGTATCTCCTCTGGTGCAATGCCAACCTCACCAAGCTCAGCCCCAAAGCAACGGCGGGAGATTCCTCAGGTCTACTTTTCATACTCATCTTTCCTGAGGAAGCTTTAAATGACCCTTGAAAGGCCCTGCATGCTTTTGGGGCTGACAAGTAGCTGGCGTAACATAAATAGGGACATTGGGATTCTCAATTTGTAGGTGATTCTCAATCATCTAGTGTCAGTGTAATGTTGTGGTTAGGCCAAGAAATGGTGCTGTTCTCAGTAGATTTGGGGGATTGTTGACTATGTGAAGGGGTTATTCTAAGAATTGAAATTTCTGTATCAATTTCTTGCTAGTGACATGTATGTAGCTTTATCATGAGATTAGTTGAGTCTTAATCATGGCATAAATTGAAGGATATGGTCAAGGTAATGTTATCGTTAGCACTCATGCAGGAATCTAAGAGGAAACCATGTTGGGAGTTGCAGGACTTTTTCGTACCCACTTTTCTTGATCCTAGCACCCTTAATGCACAGGTGGAACAACAGGCACATTTTCCTGGTTTTCATCCAGCAGGACAGCAATTTGAAGATACGTTTGGAACTGCTTATGTTCCGGTAAAGTCCATTTATCTTTAACCTGGTGATATGTAGAAGAACAAACAAGGAGTTTTCATCTGCCTTGTTAAATGCTGGGATCTTTAAGCTCTTGCTGAGAAGAGGTTTGATACAACTCTAAATTTGAGCAGTCACAGTTTCAAAATTGACCTATATTCATGATTTTGACTACTGGATGAAGAGTTCTTGGAATGGTTGTTGGGAAATACATTAAGGTGATTATCATGCTTTGTTTTAGCAGGGAGTGATGCCTGGTCACAGACCAACAACAGCTAGGACCAGGAATCCATTTGATGATGATGATGACGATGATGAGCCTTCTCAAAATCAAGGGACCATGACCCCATTTCCTGGAGTTTTGACCACACAACAGGTTCAATTCTTTCGATTTCCTAAACTGATGTCAAGGTTTGATGTATTTCAGTAAAGGTAATGGGGCTCACAGAGATTTTACTCAAGATTTTAGGTGATTTTAAGCAGATAGTACTAATGAGCACATACTAGTTATTCAGGTTGTTTAAGCCCCACAGACTATATACTGAATGTTGTTGCTTGTGAGCATGGGTGAGTCAATGCAGGCAATCACACTGCCAGCAATATCTTCGACTATGTCAGGTCAGTTTTCAGGCATTGATGAATCAATGCAAGGGAGGTTAAGCCCAACAATGTCATTGCCAATGCCTGTTTCTACCTCTCTTGAGTTTCCAAGCATGGACTCACTGCAAGCAGCACTTCCACCTGCGATGCCATGGTCTAATTCTGTTCCACAGTATCCACTTCCACCAAATTCTACTTCAGGTGCACGAACTCTCAATAAATCTCTTCTCCTACCTTGGATTCAGGCACATATTAGAAGAAAGTGAAAATTTCATGGTATCAGTAAATTGGTTTGATAAATCAAGAGGCACGGAGAGTTCTGAACATCACCCTTGGCTTTGCACATGTTTCAATTCAATTAGAGTAATCAGATATTGCGGCGGTGATATGTTAGGGCTTTATAGTGTCACTTGCTGTATTTTCACTCATCAGTTCAAGATTCACAAATTTTCTGTTCAGTGAGCTTCTTGACAGATATTGGAATCTCTTATGCTCTCACAGGGATCAGTATGCCTCATTGGTGTGTCAAAGACCTCTGATGAATTTTTTTGTTCCCCTTCCTGTAGGTGCTGTTTTTGGTGGCCAGATGACACACAACATGATGCCCTCACCAATGCTGTAAGTAAAAATGTTGTCACGTTAGATGTAGTTGTGCTTTCTGGATTTTTGTGGATGAGGGGAGGATAAAGAAGTTGTGCTTTACAGTGTGGGCCTCTGTGGGGATGTCAATATCATCATTGCCCTGTGCTCCTTGTCTTGGTTTTGTTGGCTTTGAAGTACATGAGGAAGATTCTTGTCCATCTGGTTTAAACATGTATTTTGAACCTTTGAATGGTGAGGGTGCAGGTCAGTGGAGGCATCAGGAATGTTCGCAGCTGGTCCCAGCTTCCCTGCAGAAGCTTCATACTCTGGAACACAGCTATATACTCAATCCATCATGCGCCCAGCAGGTTACAATCCATTTGCTTAATATTCAGTTAGATCCTCACTCTGAGCCAATTGAGTGTGAATGGGTACGTTTTTGTGAGAAGGATATGTCTTTCTGATGACATTGCACTTACATTAGATACAACTGTGGTATTCTAAGTCTCTAAGTCTGGTGGATTGTGTGGGTGAGTGTTGAGCACGTATGTGGATTCTTGTATACCCAGTACATATTGGGTAAAATGAGACTATATGTCTAGTGGTCATCAATCCAATAACTGCAAAGTTTTCTGGGTATAATTCATTCACAGGCGCATTGCTAAGCACCAGGTAAACTCCATATAATAACCGAGTTATTAACTACATATAAACCTACATGCTAGAATCTGAGAAGGATCTCAAATGAGCAACTGAATGTTCTGAAAGCCTGCAGTGAGTGAGTGCAACTATATGAAAGAAATCTCAGGTATGAAAATTCTGCAGCTCTTGTATTGGGTGCAAAAATACTTTGCTGGACATCTTTCTGGATTTTTGCCATTAGTGATTTCAATGAACCAGCTTTCTGATCTGCAATTAAGTTATCACACAGTAATGAACAAGTTTGTTATTCCTCAGTGGAACATTCTCCAAACTGCAATCAAGGAGAGGAGCTAAGGAGCATGATGAGGACACAAACAGAAATCCTGATTTAAAGACAAAGCCACAGTTGTAGCCCATGATAGAGAACCCATCAGGTGCTATTTTGAATCTGTTTGAAGGGTTTGCATAATACTCATTTGGGCCATCTCTTGAAGCTATTGGGTTTTGCTTTAATTTGCTGTGAAGGTTCAGGGTATCTCTCACTGTTATCAGTTTCTGCTCATGGATATTGCGATTGAGAAACTGGTATTCATTTGGTTGGTCTTGTGATTGCCATAGGATTGAGCCGTCTTTTGCATTTCTGTGAATTCTTGTGTTCTGAGCACTTTCAGCCAATAACTGTGTGTGTGAAAGTGGGAAGGACTTGGAAGGAATTAAATGCTTCCAAGATCCTTCATGCAATTGCCATAGGATTGTGGGCTTTGTTTTGTGCATTTCTGCAAATCCTCATCTTCTGAGCTCTTTTCACCCACAACTGCATGAAGTCAAAGAACTCTGAAGAGTATCTGCTGTGTACCTTTACTCAACTAGTGATGCTTTATTTTCAATAATCCTCTGCAGATGTGATTTCCCATAAAGAAAAAGACTACGGGATAGGGATTTTCTGCTAAATGTTGCTACACCCTAAGCACCAAAACCAATCAGCTGAAAGATCCAATTCTTGATTGAAATTTTGCAACTTTTTTCAGTTGCAGTTAATAGTTAAACATATGCCAGGAAGTCTGGTTGTTGCATTGTGAGATGTTTCTTAGAGCAAGTGTGCTCTAGCAATCACTAGGTGATGACCTTCCACACTATACAACACTGAAAATGCCTGAAGAAGGAAACCTCACAAACAATAGTTGCAATTTATCAGCATGCTGAGGCTTGAATGGCTACAGAGACTTAAGAGCATTCTCCTCCTCATACTTATGGACAATGCCTTTATATGCACAACAATGCATACAAATTGAGGGCAAAGAATCACCTGAAAAAGAATGAACAGAAATTTGACTATGACTTGAAAGTGCTCTTCCACTGCTTGGAGAGTCTTGATAAGTTTTTCCTTACAGATTCTGGCATGTTACATCCACTTATTGAGATCTCAACTGGCTCTGGTAGAACACCGACTTTCTCAGACTTGTTCATCACAGCTGAGTCCACTGACTCCTTGATCTGTTCCAAGGGTATCGTCTGCAGGCCCAAGCACAATTGTTGGTTTTTTGCCCATCAGCTCATGAACTTTCTTTCTAAAATCACATGGTTAAAAATCAAACTCCTAAGACTCTATTTCCCCAACTCATCATGGAGGTCCTTATTTTTCCTTTCTCGTTGTACAGCAGCCCAGACATGTTGTTGCCATTGCCAATAATTGCAAGGCCTTAAGTTGGTTGAAAAAGAATGGCAGATATTTCTGTCTTCATTAATCTTCACGTAAATAGCAGGCAATCCAAAAGTGATTGCAAGACAAAACAAAAATAGAAGAGGCTCAATCCACTAACCAGAGTTTGCAAGTGAGCGCAATTGGTGAAGAGCATGCGGCGCAGCAAGGGAGAGTAAAGGAAGACTTCAACCAAGTTCTTGCAACCACATGCCTCCACCACCTTCAACACCCGAGAGTATGCATTCAGCCTGCATTTACATATCCAAACACCACCTTCAACACCTGAGAGTATGCATTCAGCCTGCATTTACATATCCAAAATCCACCTCACACTTATTCCATTAACTACAGATAGACACAAGAAGATTGCTAACTCCCTGCTAGAGTATCCATGTCTGTTATGTCTAACAATGCCAAATGTAATCACTACATTACAGTCTGCAAAAATCACTTGCATATTCAGCCGATGTTGTGCTGTATTTAAGACATGAGTAGAGGAGAAGAGAAGACTGACCTTCTGAGGGATGAGCAGCCAGAAACTTCCAGATGCAATAGAGAAGCTTGTGGAATGTGAATTCTTTCCAGTCGTTCACAACCTCCACATCGAAGGTCCTGAAGGCCAGTGGCCAACTCCAGGATATTTGAAAAAGCAGATTGTGTAAATGACCGGCACCCTGTTACATTCAGATTCTTCACAGTACTACAACTGAACCTCCCCAATGTCTCCAAGTTGTCTGGAAAACACATCACCACACAAGACCAGAGAATCTGAGACTTTGAGATTGCTGCTATTGGTGCTGACCTGAAAGAAACTATGTTCATTCTACAGGACAAAAGAAAAGCCCACGGCAAATAGGTTGGATGGTAAAACTACAGTTCAACTGAGAAACCATGCATACCTCACAAACTACTTATCAGATCAAACAATAATTAAAGTCTGGACCACAATAAGATCTTGCCTACTAGTACAGTAAATCCTCACCATCTTGCCATCAGGGTTCATCATTGCTACCCACAGTCAAGGTGATCAATTGACCTTCTATGGTCTGGACAGATCTCAGGAGAGAACCTTTCACAAGAAGAAACAGACTTCTCTGTGGTGTGGCTAAGAGCAGTTGGTCATACCGCAAAGAGAGAGATTGAGAGAAACAAGAGCAGGACACTTGAGGTGAATGCGGGTAAGCTTCTTGCAGTTTGACAAGTTCAGGCTTTGCAAATGTGGCCCCACCAGATGCAAGTCTTCAAGCTGGAGAAACAGTTGCAATAAGTCAGCCTCTCTGTGTTTGGTGGACCGGAGAGAGGGTGTAAAGGCAAGCATCCTTTGCAGGCTATCGAAATAGCTCTGCTGTGTTGCAAAGTCAAGATCAGCTTCTCCTCAAAAGGGCAATCCTGAATGGAAAGTGAGAATATGTCTACAAACACGAGCAACCTGTCAAGGGATTTGAAGCAATCAGGGAACACAACCAAGCTGACCTTTGGACATGCTGCGAGGTTAAGTTGTTGAAGGTTGCCTTCACGAGAAAGTTGCAATACTAAGCGGCTGATGTTAGGCAACTGTGTTGCTGTCAAGATTGCCAATTTTGATATTGGTGGAAGTTGCAGTCCATTGGTTGTCACTCCAATGCACCGAGAGATATCCAGAGAGAAGAGAGATGACCTTGATGCACCCCGTAGTAATGCCTGCAACCACAGAAATGTGACTCAGAATGAAAAGATACACTTGGTGAGTTAAACAGCAATTATTCAGCTAGAAGGTTGTTGCTAAACGTGTTGTATTGTCTATCATGAGGACTGAAAAGAGGGGAAGGTGAAGAGCCATCAGTAGATCAAACTAACACATGTCAATGCTACAGAAAAATAATAGCAATATATGCATGTGAATATTCAGCAGAGAAACCAGTTGAAACCAACAATGTTTGTAACTACGAAGTCATATATGCGAGATTGCAGAGAAACCAAAAAACTACCATCACATGAATGAGTGGCATCATAACTTTATGAGTGTCTCTCACAAAGTATCAGACAAATCTCATCAAGTCTCTAACAATCACCTTCATCAGATAGCAGTCACTACCTGCCATTCCTCCCCACTGATTTCATCAGATCCCTAAAGTGGGTGTAGATAGGTGAACAACAATCTGCTCAAATTTATGGGCAAAAAAAAGTACAAAAAACCTGTGTCCTGAGTTTCTGTTGTATTTCTGGAAGCAATGATGGAACACCCAGTCATGATGTTGGCTAGCCATCAATCGACATAAAATAGTGCCTTAGCTTTGCACTAGATCCTTTCAACCAGGTTTACTTCCATAGCAGAGAAAATGTGCGAAAAACTAACCAGGGATAAAATAAAACTTATAGAAACAAGGGAAGAATCATACACAGCTCCACGAACCCTAACCACAGATAGCCAGGGCTTGTGGAACCACTGATAAGACTTGTGCTTGCTAAGCACTCAGGTTGAATGGAGCCAGAGGAGATTGAGGAACAAGAAGGTGGAAGAAGGGAAGCCCACAGAATTGCAGTAACCCTCACAAGAGCTTACTCCTGTAGCGAGGCTTACCTTGATAGCAATCTTGAGCTTTCCAAATTCCTCTAAGAAACTATTCACACAAGCTTTGACTTTTTCTGCATAATTTGCTGAGAATTGCACCTGAGCAAAGCTGGGATTTTAGATTCAGCCTCAAGACTCTTACCAAAGTAAATGCTCAGGGATGAGGTCTTCTGATGCTTTAGGAAGGGCCTTCCTTTTGACTGTTTTAACCCTTGATTCAAGCTTGAAAAGAGTACCAGAGAAGAGGAGAGAGAATGAGAGACAAGGAGACACCTGCACGCCTTTGTCAGTAATCTGACTGCAACCAGCAACACAGATAAGTCTTAAACCTGGAGGCTCCATCTCCAAACACCTGTCCCCAGTGGAGGTACTTTGAGCTGACCCAGGAGTCTCTGGATTATTATACTCCAGTGATGTTGGTGAAGTATCTCTAAGCTTGCCATTCTTCATCACTGCACCAATTTGTGAAGCACGGAATCCAGTTGGCAAGCGTGTTGAACCTAGCAGAGATCTAATTGCATTCTCACCATGTCTATGCTCAGAACTGATCCTTGGAGAGAGATTACTGTCACTGAGCAGCTTGGGTGTTCTGTCAGGATTGTTGGAGATCATGAAAATGCCAACATCAGTCTGGGTGGTACTGAAGACTTCTGCTGGCATGTCTGATATTTCAAGCCTCTGGTCAATAACTTGTGTGGCACCCCCAACTCGAATGGCTTTTGAATCTTTGAAATCATTCATCAAAGCATTGTAATCCTTCAAGTTGTTGGCTGGGGAGCCATGAACATAAACATTTTGCCGAGTGGCAAGCTTTTTGTTGCCCCGGGACAAAACATTGAAGTTGTAGTAATCAATCCCAGTTGAACCAGATTGCACTACCACAGGTGCCTTGCTAGCAGTGGGAGAATCAAGATGGAAGTCTGTTGACAGGCTTGGGCTGGCTTGTCTCACAATATCTGTTCTGTGTGCAGAGTTCATTTGCAGGACATCCATCAACTGAGGAAGATCATGGTTTGAGTTTTCAATCTCGTCCAGGACATAGCGCCTATACCTCTCACTCCATTTGTCCTTGTGTATGCCCCCTGGCAGTGATTCATCCAAAACCTCGACAATTCTGCTTTTGCCTGCTACAGAGCTACTGTTAGAACACAGAGGTAAATCACCCTGACTACTATTAATCCCAGGGCAGCTAGTGGGAGAAGGGCTCAACTCAGGCACTACAACACCTGTCCAATCGATTCTGGGTAGGGAAGATGCTGCACTACTTTCTGACCCATTTGCTACATCTAGAGATTCATTTTTTCTGTCTGTTTCAAGTGCGTCACTGCTCGGTGGGTAAGATCTATCATCAGAAACAAGTGCATTTGCCGCAGCCTGAGCATAACTTCTTGAAGGCATACTGCTCTGAAGAGGTAAACTCTGTTTCTCTAGCCTGAAATTGTGCTTGGTGTTTCCAAGTAAAGTTCCTGTATCACTATTGGAGATGTTAGTTTCACCTTGAAGAGAACGAGGAGATGGGGATGCTAGTGCTGCCCAAAGCCTTGTCTCTGACACACTTGGGTTCCTGCTTTCAACTTTTGTGCGAGTGCTATATAAGGCCTTTGGCTTAGGCTGTGGGCTTAGTTCAGGCCAGGAACAAACAGAGCTGTTTTCAAGATTCTGATAGTCTTGGTCTTCTGGATTTTCAGCAATAGCAAGCTCTTCATCTTCATCAGTTGGAGCAACAACACCTGCCACAGCTTGTTCATTAGGAGCCTCTCTGGTCTGTTGATAACGAGAGAGGGTGATCAAGCCAGCATCTGAGATGCCATGACAGTTTGCCAAATTGACATCCTCCAGCTGCAAGAACACAAAAAACCACTCAAGAAGGGTCACAGGCCCATTGCTACAGCTAAACAACTCTCCTTGCATCCTTGTTCTGAAAAGAATACAAAGAAACTGTTTTGACATAACAAGGTATTCTCTACAACACGACCATTTTCAAAACACCACACCTGCAAGATGAAAACACATGTACATTCAAGTGCAAATTTTGTCTTACCCTGGAATGCAGACTGGAAAGTGCATTCAAATCAGCATCCCCCACAAATTCGCAGCTTCTGAAATCGACAGACTCTAAAGACCGCCGGTGGCTACCTCCTGCTGCTGCTGCAAGGATTGGGATGAACTTCTTCAATTTCCCACCTGAAATCACACAACTAGCAATGAACCAAGAGATACCACAAAAAAAAAGTGCAGCACACTGACCAGATTATTGTCTATTTTTCAAAACATTTTGAGGAATAGAATTCAATGTAGCATAATTGACTATATCAGTGCAACAACAAACTCATATGATGGTATAAAAGCTTACTGCATCGCCTGAAGCTTAGGGACCTTAGGTTGGTATGTGAAGCCACCTGCACATCAGCCACTATCACTCTTCAGTCCCCTCTAAGTTTTGCTGGCATCTCTCCACAAAAGATATAAAAAGAATGGCTGAGTTCAAGTACCAAGCCTTGCAATGCCAATGGTGACAGATCTGGTGGCAAGACAAGAAGCTGAACTGTGTTTCTCACATTCTTCACACCTTCATTGAATTCCTTCGAAACCTGCTAACACCCCAATGTACCAAAGGGTACCTCAATCCAGGAACTACTACTACTATTAGAGCCTACATACTGTTACTTTCATGCAAGTCCTGAGCAAAGTTGAGAAGACCCATCAACTTCCACAAAACACCTGAATAAAAGAGGGGAAAACAAAGGTCCATGGAAAATCTTTGATGCCCTGAACTTCTAGATTCTCAAGAAGTGAGGCAAACACTATTCTGATCTGCATGACAATATCAGAAGAGGGCAATAAGATTCAGTAAAGGCTCAAACAACACCACCTCCCCTGCCATATCCTGTTGAGTGCAGGATTGGATCAAGACTTGATGCTATCTGACAGAGTGGCAATGGGCAATAAGGCAATTGTTATAGTCACATATCAATCAATCAATTGGCGAGAAGACATGAAGAAAGGGACACGATGAAATCACCCTAGCAATTCGTGCAGCTTCTTTGTTGGTCAAGTGGGATAGTATCAGAGATTTGCATTCTTCCGGAAGTGCATCCCACATGTTCAACCCATTATCATTCTCCTTCATTTTTGCCAACTACAACAAGCATGTACAGTGCTCTTTTTATTCTTCCCCCCCCTGTGGCACAGCCTTAATCAATACCTGCACAATTCCTGAGCATAATAATAAGAACAATTTGCTCAAATCCAAGCAAGTGCATGCACACACAATAGAGCTTCAGCTCTATTTCATGAAGCCCATACTACTGCTAGGTGTCATGTATCCTGCAACAAGTCAAGAGTTACTGCCAACACTGCAGCAGAATTGCTGCTGGTTTGTGCACAAAAGAAGGAGCTTTAAATTCACAATTGCTCATGAAGCACACCTACTGTTGTATTACTCTTGTTGAACATCAAATGAAGAGCACAGTCACACACACAAGCCAGAAGCTTTCAGGAGATATGAATTCAGCACACACACCAGCAGGAGTTTTACTCTACCAAAAAAGCTTCAATCTTCTGTCAGAGGAGGGAGAGAGAGCGAGAGAGAGAGAGAGAGAGATAACATTCTATGAAGAATTTGGTACCTTACCAGACAAAAAATTGAAGAAGATTCAGAAGCTCTGTTTCAAGATCAATCTGACACCGAAAGCGGCAGGAACAAAAATAGAGAAAGGAATGGCATGCATCCAAAGGAGTTCAGAAGTCCAACATAATGAAGCATCTGAAACCATTGCGAAGTTCTTTCTAGTTCCATTCTTTCTAAGCTCTACAGGACGGATCTTTCCTCGTCTTCAACAGAGAAGAAATCGACAAACATGAGAAATGTTTCGCAGAAATTCGAGATGATGAAGGCAGACAAGACAGACAGGCTGACTTTGAGCGGCTGGCGATGCAAGGCAGAAGCAATTTCAGCTTCACACTTGGAAAGATTCAGTCGACATTTGAGAAAAGCAAGCACGCACGCATGCACGCGAACAACCGGGAGGAACAGACGAGGCGGCCACTTACACCACAGATCTTGACGCTGCTTGCTTGCTTGCTGCCAAAGTTGCTGAAGTTTGTCTCCGCAATTGTGAAGAAGAAAACACGATTTGATGATGTGCATGCATGCGTCTAGGAGAAGGCTATTGTGGAACGCTCGCCAGAGTACAGGCTCTCTGAGGTCGGTCGGTCGGTCGGTCGTGGAAATGGCGGAGAGAAGAAGAGGATGCAAACGGTGCTTGGTGCAGGAAACCCTGGGAATCTGCGCCCGTTTCCACTACTGCCTCCGCCTGGCACCATCAACAACAACCGATAATCATCTTCCCCAACAACAAACAAATAAAGAAACAACACGCGCTTTCCTTCCTTCCTTCCTTCGTTTTCACACACTTTCTTTTGTTTCTGCGACCAGCCAGAAGAAGCTCCAGCCCTAGAGTGAGAGAGAGAGAGATCCGCGACACAACAGAAGAATCGGCGGAGACGGAAAACAAGCCTCTCCATCGTCACAGAAAACGTTCGACAAATCTTTTCTCTCTCTGTGTGCAGCATCCCGCCACGACGACGACGCGCAATCACAAGTGCTGATGAGATCCTCCTGTCTTGCTATTATTGTAGCATTCGGATCGCATTCTTGTGTCCAGTTTCGTCTCTTGCGCGCGGCGGCAAGCAAGCAAGCAAGCAAGCTCTCTTCCGGTTGTGTTGGAATTCCTGAGATTGGCAATCTGCATTCGTTGCCATGCTTAGATACTTCATGAGGCAGCGAGCCGATTCTCGTTCGCCGTGCGATCTCTCTTCGGTCGCGTTTGTGTGTGTGTGTGCTTTGGAGCTCGTCTCTCTTCGAATGCGCAAATTTGTCAATCGAGCGAGGAGTGGAGGGAGGAGGAGAAGGAGCTGTGGTTTCTTCTTCTTAGGAAAATCTCTCGTTTATCATGGCGATTCGAGAACTCGCTCCTACGGCAGGACGCTTGAGCATTCTCTTCTCAGGTAAGAAGAAGAAGAAGAATCGATTTCCCTCGGTAGCAAGCCTCCAATCAAGTTCTCTGTGCAATGCAATTCTGTGCATTGCAGTATTGAGGTTGTATCAGTAATGTTTTCTCACCAGCGGTTTCTCTGTTTCCGTGCTCCTTGGTTCGTGACAGGCAACAACAGCAGCAGCAGAAGGAGAAAGACTGTGGAGCAACTGTGGCGGGAGTTCTTCTCAGATCCTTCACAATGGTGGGATCATAGATCGGAGAAGGTAAGAGGAAACAAATCCCTAAACGGTCATTTGCATCCCTCTACATTTTGTTCTTGCTCATGATGCATGCCCATGCCCAGGTCTGCACTGCACTGCACTGCATTGCATGCACACATGGTTAGGGTATATGAGATGATGATAATCCAGTAGCAGCAGGATTTCTCCTCTCTGTTTCTAGGGGAATGCAAGATATCCGGATTTCAAGCACAAAACAACAGAGAACAAGGTGCTGTGGCTCGACGACAACTTGAACAATCCTGCATGGGTGCAAGTGGAGCTTGCAGCAATGGCACCGGGAAGTGTACAATCAAGCAATTTCTCATTCAACCTAAAGCTTGCCAAGTATGTGAAGGCTGGGAGACATGCAGAGACATTAAGGCTGTTTCAACAACTGCAACAAGAACAAGGCATGATTCCTGACAGGTTCAGTTTTGTTCCAGTGCTCAATGCATGTGCTGGTTTACGAATGCTTCTGCATGGCAGATGCATCCATGCACAGATCATGCAAAGCGGGTGTGAATCAGATGTCTACATTTGTAATAGCCTTGTTGATATGTATGCTAAATGCGGGAGCATGGAGGATGCTGAGAGAGTCTTTGACAAGATGGGTAGTCGACGTGGTTCTGTTGCTTGGAATGCATTGATTTTAGGACATGTGAAATGTGGGCAAGCACACAAGGCATTAGCATTGTGTGAACAAATGCAACAGGAAGGTGTGGCACTGGATGCCATCACTTTTGTTGGCATTTTGAATGCGTGTGCCAGAGTTGCAGCTCTTGAGAAGGGCAGGTGTGCTCATGCTCAGATCATTGAGAATGGCTTTGAATCAAATGTGTTTGTTGGTAGTAGCCTTGTTGATATGTATGCTAAGTGTGGAAGCCTGGAAGAGGCGCAAAGAGTGTTTGACAGCATGCCCATCCGCAATGTGGTTTCATGGAATGCTATGATTTTGGGACATGTGAAAAATGGACATGGGTGGAAGGCATTGGAAATGTATCAGCTAATGCAACTGGAAGGGCTGAAGCCAAGCTCTGTCACCTTTGCAGCAGTGCTCAATGCATGTGCTAGTGAAAAAGTGGCAGTTGAGGAAGGCAGGTACATTCATGAACAGGCTATTCTACATGGCTGTGAGTCTGATCCTGTCGTGGGTAATTGCCTCATTGACATGTATGCCAAATGTGGGAGTATGGAGGATGCTTGGAGAGTTTTCAACAGGATGCAGAAACCACACAGTGTCATCTCTTGGAGTGCAATGATTCTGGGATATCTGAAACGTGAGCAAGGGGACAAGGTATTGGAACTATCTCGGGAAATGCAACGTGAAGGGGTGCAGCCAGACCCTGTCACCTTTGTGGGATTGCTGAATGCATGTGCTAGTGTAGTGGCACTTGAAGAAGGACGGCATTTTCATGAACAGATTATTGATCTTGGGTGTGAGTCTGATCACTTTGTGGCTAGTAGCCTTGTTGATATGCATGCCAAATGTGGGAGCATATATGAAGCACAAATGGTGTTCAACAAGATGTCCTCACCCAATGTGGTGTCTTGGACTGTGATGCTTCAAGGATATGCCACACATGGGCTTGCTAAGGAAGCACTTGCACTTTTCAAACAGATGTGGCAACAAGGTATTGTGATAGATAAGGTCACTTTCATTGCTCTTCTGTCAGCTTGTAGCCATGCAGGTCTGGTCCATGAAGGCCTACACTACTTTGAATCAATGGGTTCACTTTACGGTGTTTCTGCAACCATGGAGCATTACGCCTGTGTGGTTGATCTTCTTGGCCGTGCTGGCCATCTGCAGGAGGCAGAGGATTTCATTAATGCAATGTCTTGTGCACCAGATACTTCAGTGTGGACAACATTGCTTGGTGCTTGTAGAATTCATGGTAATGTGGAGATGGCAGAGCGCATCACCAAAAAAATAGTTCGTTGAAAATACCACAGGCTGCTATCAAGTATCTATACTGTGGCTGGCGAGTGGGATTGCAGTGTACAATGGTCAAGAACAGACTGGAAAGGAGCATGCAAAGACAGCTGGAGTGAGTAATGAGGTTTGTTGCATTCATCTGTAGTGGACCATAAAGGCAATCGTTTTTCAAATGATTGAAATCTAGGCAGAACTAAAGAGATTGTCTGGGATGATGAATGATGCTGAGTATGTGTGCTAGGTGGGTTGAAAATTACAAATTCCTACTGCCGATCCTTCCATTTGAGACACCTAAGATCCTGCAGAATTCCTGGGTAGAGTCCTTTATGGACAAGCTGCAGTCTGCTATAAAATAGTGCTTTGGTTCCCCACAACTTGCAAATCCCTCAAAATTGGCATTTCCTGCAAGCTAAATTCTGCAATTCAAGAAGCCTGAAAAGTAGGTGGAATCTGCCCTCAATATCCTTTGCCTATATGAGATGGGCTCCAAGTAGGTCCATTCCTGCTTTCTCAACACCAACAGTTTGGCCTAATATGAGCTTCACTGGCATCTCTCTGGTCTTGGTTCACAAGGTGTAATACTCTGTTGACATCTCTTTGTCTGTGGTTCACAAGGTGTTATGCTCCATTGGCATATGTGCACCCTCAGTTCACAAGGTTTAATGCTCTGCTAGCATCTCTCTACCCTCGGTTCACAAGGTGTAATGCTTTGCTGCCTTACAAGATGCCAGAGCATTACATTACACTTCTTGTATTTTTATATAGGACAAGGGTTTATCTTTAGACCCTTCCAGAATTTGAGGTACCTGCCATGAGGCGACAATGCAGGAGAAAGGCATATCTTTGGACCCTGGAATTTGAGGTTCCTGTCATGACTCATGAGGCCAGCCAGCTGAGTGGAGCGCACTGAAATTTTTAGGGCATAGCTTGTACTTTCCACCTGGTGCTCGTTGAGGCTAGATTTTTTGCATTCAATGTCTTGTAAAAAGACATTGATTGTGCTTTCACTTTCAATTTTGAATGGTATTGTCAGTTTTGCTCAAAGCTATTTGCTGGAAGGAAATAGATGAACTATGGGGAACCATACGGGAACATACAAGGGGAAAAAAAAAGCCAAAAAAGGAGATGGGGGATTTTGCTTAGTTCTTTTAGCAAGGGCATTACCTTCATGTTTGTAATTTTGGAAGTGGAGCATTTCAATTTGAGCCATTTGGTTTGAATCTTCATGTGATGATTGTTTTCATGATTCTATGAATATGACACAAAAGAAGGTGGAAAGCCAAAGGGTTGATGCAAATGACACCCATGTTAATATATTCCTTTGTGGCATCTTAGCAAGCAAGCCCACTTGTATTGTTAAACTTTGGGAATATGGCCAATTGCTTAATTTTGATGTATTCATCACAACTTTTAATCAAATTGTAGTTTACATCAAATTTGAAATTTTCATAATGAAAATCTTGTGGATTTTGTAAGTTTTTAGGTTTCAAAATTTTGTCTAGTAAAAACCCACATATCCTAATATTCATATTTGAAAAATAATAATAAAATTCAGGAAATATGTCATACATAAGTAGAAAATTTTGAAAAACCAATTACATTATGGAATGGGTACAAACCCAAGTTGACATGAGTTGATGATAACTCTCAAGATGAGAAACTTGAAGTTGGTATAGCAAGGATCCTCTATATGGTCCTTTACCTTGACCATTCTACACAAAATGTTGAGGATCTTATGAAAGATTAGAGTTTTCCTTAAAGACACCCTGTCTTCACCTTGTCTTTGGGCCTCCTTTCACCCCTTATCCCCTCTTTTAGTGAGGTTCCCAAAGTAAGGAAATTTTATTAAATCTGGGTATGAAATGCTGAAACTCAACATTTAATGCACAAGGTTCGAGGTAACTATAGTAGTTGTATAAGAAAAAGGAAAGAGGGGGTCAATATAGGATAAACTCAGTTTAACACCAAAAAATGGTGCATTTGTGAGTTTTACCCCTCCAAAGTGGGCTGATTTTTTTTTGCGCCAAATCTTGACCATTGTGCGGACCAGGAGGCTGCTCTAATGATGGATGGCTTGGATCCCTCGCTCTGCAAAAGCAATGACCATGATTATCTGGTTGCCGCTTTGCTTGTTGAAGGTAAAAGATATTGCCATCTTGCTCAAGCTCCCTAGTGTCCTTCGTCACCTCCATTGTGGCGGGCTAGGGTTCCATCACCATCAAAAATGATAATGGAGCAAAGCTTATCAGCATGATGATGGGCTCCATCCTTTTGTTTTGTTTCACTACTTCAATCCCATTGTAAGTTGTAGCGCCAAGTTCCAAATTCAAAATTGCTAACACCAATTTCCAAAGCAACGTCATTTTAGCATTCAAGCCTCAATGACACATGTAAATGTTTTTGAGTCTTGATTCTTTAAGCATTGTTGCAATACAATTGTGATTTGCTATAGTAGGGCATTTCCATGCTCAACGGGTCTTTGCATTATGCTTTAGGTGGGTTCCAGACTCCAATAACATTACAACAAGCTCCAATAGAATTGCAACAACTTTGCTTTAGGTGGGTTCCAAACTCCAATAACATTGCAACAAGCTGTGAAGAGCTTCAATTGTATGAATAAGCTAGAACTTGTGAATGATTAGGTCAAGGCTTCAAGCATTGTTTGAGTGGTGAATTACTTCAATAGTTTGTGCTAATTCTTTGAGACTTTCGATTTCGTTGAACACTTGTGAGTTTGAACCTATTTAATAGAAGCTTTAAAAACATGTCTTTGCCAAACATAATGACAAAAACATTTGTGTGATTTGAGCAAAATGCTTTTGAGTGAAGGTTTTCAAGGTTTTGAAGTGCATCCCAATTCATTCGATTTTTTTCAATGTGACTTGAAAAACTTATTTTCAAGTGGAGGTGCTAAGAGTTTTAAGGTTTTTTCACAATCTTTTGATTGTTGCTCACATTGCCATAACACCATGTCACCTTTTAAACTTCTTTCAAATTTCAAGTATAAACAATTTTTTCCCAATTTGTGCTTATATGTCTCTGGTTTTGTGCCACTTACGGTTGATCTTGATAAAGGGGTGGTTGTTGTTGGCAATTGTGATTAGCCAACTACTACTTGTACCTCACTAGGCAAGTCAACTAACACCACACATAGTGCATCCACTTTTGGTACAATTGGTGTTTTTAGTTTAGGGTCAATTGGTGTCACTAGTAGAAATCAACCAAAATGTAACAACTCCATTAACAATTACATGCGACTTGTAGTCATTTGTGACTAGATTTGGGAATATTTGCAACTACAAGACCAAATTTCAACTATTTTGGTCATTCTCACAACTATGATGCACCTATTAGAAAATTTCATCCTATTGTTTGGATCGATTTTACATTTATTTTCATCCATTAATAGGTTGATATGTCCCATTAATTGCAATAGTCACCAAATTAGTTGCACCCTAAAGGAATTCTAAAATGACATAGGGGTGTATTTTAATGTATGTATAAAATTATATATATATAATATGCATACGTATGTATATTGTTCATATAATGAATTTCAAAATTAATACTTCTAGTCTGAAAATTATTAATTGAGTTTAAAAATGGACATTTCAATTTTGCATATAATTAATTGAATCTGAAAATTAACACATCAATTATGGAACTTGTTATATAAATTTTAAAAACTTATTTGATCTAAAAATTGATATTTAAGTTCTAAATTATTGTTTTCGAATCTAAAATTAACATTTCAATTCAAAAAAATTATTGAGTCCAAAAATCGACATTTTGATTTTAAATATTTTTATTTGAACGAAATTTGATATTTGAATTCTGAAGTTTAAATTTTAATTTAAAAAAATTATTTGACTTGAAAGTTGAAATTTGAATTCCAAATTATTATTTTGGATTCTGGAAATTAATATTTCAATTCAGAAAATTATTAATTGAGTCTTAAAATGGACATTTTAATTTTGAATATTATTATTTGAATCTGAAAATGGACATTTCAATTCTGAAATTTGTTATTAAACTTCAAAAAACTTATTTGATCTAAAAATTGATATTCTGAATTACTATTTTGGAACCTTAAATTTATATTTTAGTTCAAAAAATTACTAATTCAGTTTCAAGGTTTTTTTCTTTTATAAATAATAATAAATGATTATGTTTATTAAATATAAGATACATTAAATAATTATTGTTAGAACATAGATTTGTATATTATCTAATTTGTATTATTATATTATAATAAAATAATTAATGTAATCAATGTGACATTATTTTAAAATCATTGCAATTACTTTAGATAAAAATTAATTAGTATGTGCATGATTATTTTCTAATTGAACATAATTATTCACACTTGTAATTTATAACTTCAAACCTCAATTAAAAGTTTGGAAAAATTATAATGTAGTTAAAATAATTATTTTACTGATTTTAATTTCACGAATTATTATATGTTATTAAAAATTCTGTGATTAATCATCTATGATAAATATTTTATAGTAATTTTACAGTAATTATGAAAATTAATGTTATGTTTAACAAATTATTGTATTTAAAGTCAATAATTTCTTGACCTATAATAATTTTACAACAATAAATGTAGTTATATAATAAGTAATGTAATTAGTTGAATAATAAAAATTTTAATTCATTTAAGAATTCACTTTCTTATAGCAATTGTTAACTATTTAAATAGGTAATTTTTAAATTATAGTCATTAAATTAGTTTTACATTAATTATATTATATATAATTCGATCAGATTCTAAAAAATAATAAATTGTTTTTAAATATTTTAGTTATTTCATTAGTTATGAGTTATGTATTAATAACTTGTGAATAACAAGATAACTAGTTTGTTAAATATTAAGGAGTTATTGCTTATTTAAATAATTGATAATGAATACTGAATATTTGTAGTGTATAATTTATAATTTAATCATTATTATATAAATGATTATTTAATTATCTAGTACTTGAATTGTTTAAAAATCTAAAAACTAAGAAAATAAAACATGAAGAAAGTTTTGGAATTACAATTGAGTTTGTGAGGAAGTTATAACTTCAAAACTTATCTTATATTGTTTATTCTTCATTCCTATTTTGAACATTATATAAACAAGGGAATGTGATCATCCAACTTCACATTAAGAAATTTGTGCACATGGGATGAGTTAATAAAAAAGCTCAACCCAAAACAAAAAAACAAATTATGCACATTTTAAAAATACTTACCTTCCCAACATATTTATCTACTTAGCTAGGTAGGTACCTAATTTGACCTACCCACCTAGGTCGACCTATGCACCTACCTACCTAAGTACCTACTTACTTGAGTACCTACTTATATGAGCAAGTATTTAATCTAGGAAGGTAGAACCTAGCTACCTATTTTTTAACCTAAGTAGGTAGGTTGGTATTTAGCCTAGCTATGTAGGCATTTATTTATGTACCTACCTAAGTACTTACCAACCTAATATTAATATTTTAATGCCACATGGCATACTTACATTGGGCCATGTGTCATAATATAAAATCACCCAAGTATTTGAATTGAACATCTTAGATTATTTCAAAATAATAATAATAATAATAATAATAATCTAAATAATCAAATATTAAGAGACATGGCAACACATCATTTGCCCTCACTTGTGACCAAAATAGTTACATCTTAGTTGCATGTGACAATACGTATACAATGGAGTCAAATGATGAAATGTATTTGTTGACTTTTTCTTTCATACAATACCCTTTGTCATTTACGATTAATTTATCACATGTGATTTATCTTAGGTGATTAAAGGGATTTTAGTTGCAAAATGTCTCTTGTGGCTAAAATTTAATCGCAAAAACTAGTCGAAAACACATAGTTTTCTTCTAGTGTGTTGAGGTTCCTAATGTGCCTGTCATTACAATTTTTTTAAAAGCACCAAAGAAAAAGAAAAAACTTGAATGTGACCTTTAGCGAGTTTTCAAACACAACTGGGCAACCAAGTTTTCCATGGGCTAAACTTAAGGTCGATCCTAATGGTAAGGTGTGGCAAGTGTGTTATAGAATCTATTTAATTGTGGAAGGTAAAAAAAAGCTTCTAAACCCTAAACTCGACAATCTCCAAAAGCACTCAAGTGAGAGGAAAACTTTGGTTGCTCATGCAAAAGTTGTAACAGGTGAATATTACCAAAATTCTGAAAGTTCACAGTAGAAGAATGAGAGGATCCATGTTATTCAAAGTCCATAGTCATTGATTCAATTAGTGTTGAATGGAAGAAGGGCTGAAAATATATATACATTTAATTTGTGGAAAATTTTCACCTTCTAAAAAATGGGAAGCCCATGACAAATTTTGAAAGTCTAAAGGAGTTGTTTAAGTTTTTGAAATTATCCAATGTCCCCAAAAAGCATTGGAAAAATTCAAAGTGGGTGGGGTATGGTAAGAGCCATGCACAATACGGTTTTAAAACAAATGAAAGTGGTTTTGTAGCGAATCAAATTTATCTCTATCAATTACGATGAACTAACCACTCTAGATAATCAATCTTGGATTTCTATGGATGCCTATGTTGTTTAAAATTGGCGAAGGCAGTTAGTCCTTTTGAATCTTGAAAGAGTTGTGGACGGAGGCACATCTAATAGTATTACTACTATTACTATTCATTCTTTTGTTAATTTGGGTGGTCTATTAGTGGTTGACGTTGTTAACAATGTTATATGATGCTACTAGTAATGTAGTTGCTAATACGAAAGTTCTATGGACTTTTGAAATAAAAAATGTGGATTGGTAAGCTAATTGGATTGTTAAAAAATTAAAAAAATCATATTGAATTCCATTCTAAATTGTTTATTATGACTAAACATTGGTTGAATAATTAAATCATAAAGCTAAATGTGGAATCTTATTTTTAACCAAATGGTAGTTATAAATTTTTGAAGGGTCAAAATTGAACTTGTTTTCAAAAGTCCTTTTCAAATGATTTTTTTTTTTTTTTTTTTTTTTTTGTTTCTTAAATTTTTTGACCCCATGTGTACATAATTGAAATATCTAAATGGGCTTTTATTTTGAGGATTTTCAAAGTGATTTCGCCATACCAACTAACAATGACATTTTTCAATATGGGTTTTGAATTAGTTTTAAAAGGTTTCATGTGTGATTGAAATTAAAATAGTAAAAAATTATACTAATGAAAATATTGGAAATTGAAACCATATCCATATGGATCATTTATAAAAACTTGCTTGTGATTATTATGAGAGCTATATTTATGTAAAATGAGTCACTAAACTATACATTTACCTCCAAGGAGGTGTCAATGATAATTAAGGATGATTGGGCATATGTCAAAGATCAATGCACTTTTGCTATCAAAGGTTTGATTGCATAATTGGATAAATAGTTCCTAATTCAAAATTTGATGAATGCCATGGGCATCATCTACCCTTAATATTGGCTACAACTAGAAGTTGTCTCAATGTTCCTAAGTCACTTGTAGATTTTGAAAGCACACTATTGCCATGCCAAGATCACGCAACCAAATGGTGCTTGCCATCCTCTCTTGTTGGGTGCTGCTTTTCTTGAGCAACAATCATCATGTTTTGTTACCTTGGATTGCAATTCTTCCATGTTGCCCCCACATGATTGTAACCTTACCATTCACATGTGGAGGTGGATGGCCAATAGTCAAATTTTGAAGCTCAAGATGTTTAAATATTTCAAACTAGTTGAACTTGTTATTGCTATGGTTTTGGGGAGTGTTGAGGATGAAAAAACATTTTTTACTCTCACTTTCATGAAATCAAAGTTGAGAAATTGACTAACCACCATCTTGATCTTGTTGTGAAAACGTATGTGCAAAATTTCTTCATTCCAAAATTTCCCATTCTACATTGCTATCATTGAGTGGAATGAAGAAAAGGCTTACTATGGGTTGGAGCTATAAGTTGTTTATGTAAAATAGGACTTTTTGGCGCAAATTTCCTAATTTTGTCAATTTTATTTGTAGATAGGGATTTCAATACTTATGTATTTTGTTTTGTAGGTTTGCCTTCCATTGATATGGCAAAATCCATTTACAGATTCCCTTGGAAGGCAGAGAAGGTGGTGGAGTTTTGTAATAGTACCAACAACATGAAATTAAGCAATGACAACAGCAACATGAAACCTTAACCCTATGCAATAACATGCATCCTAAACACTACCTCAAATGGTTTTTCATGTTTGCTTTTATGCATCCCAAATGAACATTGCCATGCACAATGATTTAGAAGAAAAACAATTGCCATATTGCTAGAACCCAAAATGACATAGAGCCATGTGAGCAACACACGGCTTTTGGAAATTGCCACCTAAAACCACCACCCCCTCCTTAGACCAATAGTTGTTAACTCAGCAACATCAAGAATCACCCAAAAAAAATCACTGGTACAAGTTGCCAAGGTACTATGGTAACTCATCAAAGATGTGTACCCTGAACCATTGGCAATCATTTTATTCTGGGGAAAGAGAAAAAAAACCTCAAAACCAAGGATTCTTTGATTTTCAAAACTTCAAAAACCTGAAACTAGAGGTCATAAAAGGATCAAAGAATTGCCTGACGCTCATTGTAACTATCTTGCACTTAGCATCTTTAGCTTAATTTGCAAATGCAACTAGTCTTGGAGTCTTGAAGGCCTCTTTCCATTAGACCAATGTGATTATAGTTTTTGTCCCCAGACTAGTTTTCCATTACATTTGTTTCATCTAGCTATACTAACAGACACCTCAGTGCTGTACAAGTCCAGCATTGACCAAATGCAAAGTTATGTGAGTTGTGAGTCAAACTATCAAAGCACTTCAGTGAAGGTGACATCTGTCACTATTGATGGGAACATGTGTTCGTTTAAAGTTCTTTAGAAAGTTCCTTACATATGAAATGTTCCTAACATTAGCTACCTACAGATTTGCACCCCAGTTGCAGCTCTCCCCAATGGAGAGTACCTATCCGCACAGCAAAGAAACAGGGCTCCATTTCAGTGACATTCCATAATGCTAACATGATCACAACATACTGTGTGTAACTGTGATCATAGCAGCCTAATGGAAAGAGATTTAGTGGAAACCAAGGGCAGAGCACCAGGTCTGGAGTGCAATGCCCTGCTCCCATGGCATTACCCAGTGCAATAACTGAGGCAGAGCAGTCCAGTAGGGCCTCTCACAGGTACAACACAAAATTACAAAATCATAGTTTTGTGATTTCCCACCACATATCAATGGGAGGCCCCACTGTATTGGCTTACCCTGCAGAAGAATGGAATGCCTGCCCACAAGGCTATTACAGAAAGGGCAGGAAACGATTGCAAGTCAGAGCTGAAAATTTCTGTTGAAGGAAAATCGCAGAATTGGAATTTCAAAATCAAAATTAGTTACTGAGAACTGGGCCCAAGTTGCAGTTGGAGTCTGTTGGACTACCACCCACGCAACATAAGAAATGAAACCTTCGAAAGCACAGGAATAATAAGATCCAAAATCAGTACACACTCTGGACCCCCATAGATCCAAACTAGAAAGAAACCTAGCAGAAGATCAGACACCCAGAAATAAGTACCTGAATAAACTAACAGGTTGAGCCTGGTCCATCTTGAGTTTGATCTCTGGCAAAAAGGTTAGAACATCATGTTATAAGTCCAGCTTGTTAGCATCATTGTAAAATCAGTAGTGCTATATTGTTTCTGTTTCTCTGTGGAATTCCTAGAACAGCATTTTCTAGATTGGACAACAGGTGCAGTAATAGACAGCTGATCTATTTGCAGTGATGATCAAGAAGTTCAAATTTTTTTTGGCAAAATCTGATCTGCACAAATAGAGATGCCAACTACCAGCAATGACTTTGTTCTAGATTCTTAAGATGCTGTAAAACAAAACTGATTAGGGCTAGCGTGTCATAAAATTGAAGTTTGCAGGGACTTCGCAGTGGACTCAATTTTCTAGACATAGTATATCATCCCCACTTCAATCAAACAAAGGTGAGGCACACTAAGTGCTACAGAGGGGCCCCGACAGTTGCGTCTCAAAAAAGTGTAGGCGACATCAATTGCAAACTTCTTCAGCAAGGAAGAAGATCTTTTAGCCTTCACGTATGAGTGACCCAACACATAAGCCACACCTGCCTCTTTTGCTTCAATTAGCTCCATTAGTTCCTCTCGGACTGCTGGGCTCAAATTTGGGCTCTTGGGTATTTCAAACCGAACCCGTTTCTTTTGGTCTATCTGAAGTGATTCACTGATTTCTGCAACCTGCCAGAAAAACACAGAAACAGCTAGTTTTACCAACACAGTTCTCTCTGCTCTGAATGAGAAAATGTCAGACAAATATATCAACAATTTGCCAATTTCAGATGAACTGCTTAGCAGCATTCTGGTTTGCATTTTTACAGGATTTGGTAATCAACACAGAAACACTCACAAACCTGGATGCTAGTAGATGACTGTGACAGGTCATGATGGGATGGCATCGAGATATAGCTCTCTTCAGGGTCTGAATCAGATGTCAAGGTGGTCACGATTCTTGCAGAGTTTGCACTGCTCATGACACCCACTTGGCCATCAGCTGACACCTCACCACTGGATGGAATCCATGGAACATCACCTTCTGATTGGATAAACTCCCCCAGGTTTATGATTAACTCATTCTCAAAATCGTGATCATCTCTGTGTAGGTCCTTATACCCATACCGAATCACACACCTGTTTCAAAATTCACACATTACCCTCTCAACCCACAACATTACAAACAAAAACAAAGTCTCCTACCTTCCAATCTCATGGGCCCATCCTTAACAAGACTACTCTATGCAGCCAGTCTGATTCAATTTCTCAAACAAAAAACCTTTCACACTAACCCCTATCACACATCTAGACTTAAGAAAATCATCGGTGGAGAAAATGCTGACCTGTACATGCGATATTCTTTTGGACCCACTCGGCCAATAAGGTAACGCTCATGCTGAGGAACATAAGGGACTGAGACTGATTTTATACACACAAAAACAAGGACTTGATGAAATGCTGGCAAGTTGGTGACAAAATGAGAGAAAATGGCAGGTATTCCAGTGACAAGCTCAGTGTAAATAAGCCCAACTCCTGGTACACGCACTATCCCAAGACTGGGACCCAGTGTAAGTAACCACTTCATTGATACTCGATTCTGTAAGTCAAATTCATACTTCTTTGTTGTGCCATAGTGCCACACGTACATGATGCTCATGAAGACAATCGAAAGGACTAATGGAGCCCATCCTCCTTGTGGCACCTTGATTATTGATGCTGAAATATACAAGGTTTCAATGGACCCGAAAAAGAGAAGGAAGCACAATGCTAGAATGATGCTTCGTCGCCACACTATTATGATCACTAAAGTTGTCAAGCATGTTGTTACAAGCATTACTGTTATCACTGCAAGACCTGCATAATATAAACCACCAATTAGTTTTGCAAATGGTGATCATCAATCCCAACACTCTTAACTAGCACCACAGTGCACGATGAGGGACCATATTCAGCATCGCACTGACAGGCATGATCGATCCTGCCATCTTTGAGTGCAGCATTTGATTCAAGCAGCCAACACAAAAACAGATGCATATGTGTTTCAACGACAAGATATGAAACAGTCTTCTCTCACCATAGGCATTTCCTATAGTATTGGTGTCTTGAAAACCAACTGTGATTGCAAGGCAAAGAATGAGTAAGATCCAGTTGATTTCTGGGATGTAAATCTGCCCGTGAATGCGCTGGGAAGTGTGAACAACTTTAACACGTGGGAAGCAGCCGAGTGCAAGGCACTGCTTGACACTAGAGAATGTTGCAGAGATGACAGCCTGGCTCCCCACTATCGACGCCAATGTTGCCACCACAAACACAGGCCAAAATACCGGCTCTGCCAGGTTGAAAAAAATTTCAACAGCAAATCAATACCAAAAAGACTATGATGACCCTTCAGAAGCCCTTCAATCTATGGATTGGGAGGGTGCACCTATGCCACATTGCCAAAACAACCCCCTCAGCCAGATTTAGCAAACTTTTCTGAGACCCAAGTTCATTTCTTCACAGGGTACAGAACTGTACAAAAATTTGTTTTCTCACCAGGCAGTGTGGCCTGAATATTGGCTCTATAGTTATGAAGCAGACACCCCAAAATCAGCACCAGATACACTAAAATCCATGGTTTTATAGTTTCTCTTCATATGGAAGTCTTTAGTGAATTACAGGTGTCGAAGGGGTGATCGGTGCTGGCAAATCTTACTTGGAATGGATGTGTAGAAGCTCTGGGAAATATCATCACGGTGTTTGGACAGAAAAGCAGCTTGCCCACAATAAGCCAATAGCAAGCATGGATACACAACTCCTGTAAATGCAATCTGCCAAAATTATCCAACAACACAATTAGACAACATTGTTTATTATCAATAACTTGTTACGAAGATCTTTGTCAAATCAGGATGCAGATTACAGGACTTTTGAGAACTTTTACTATAAGCTGGTACCTTTATAGAGAGCTGTGAAAAATGGCCAAGGTCTGCAAACATTGCTTCCGTTCCTGCATGCACCCATGTAACAAGAACATCAAAATTCCAATAAAAAATTAAAAGCCAAATATAACCCATTGAGCAAAATAGGAGAGCCATTCAGATGACGTTGAATTAGCCAAAATTAGGGATAGATTATTACCTGTAATGCAGAGCAGGATGCCACCGAGTGAAATCCAACCATCAATCCCACATTTCTTGAAAAAGTTGTACATGTAAAATGGGGATAGCGCCCGGAAAATAGTGGGGTCATAATAGATGATGTTGTAGACACCAATGGTACTGATGCAGAAAAGCCAAGCAATTACAATGGGTGCAAACATGAAGGCCACCCGATGTGTCCCATAATGCTGCAGGGAAAAAAGGCCCACCAAAATAACACATGCCACCGCCACTACCACATCTGTCAGGAAATACAAGACAAAATCAAATGGAGTAAAGCTGTTCGCCAAGAGACCCTCAAGTAAATCACTGACCAACTCATTCTCAAGTAAGCCTCTCTGCCTGCTGACCACTCTGCCCAGAGAAGCTCTACTCTCAACTATTTGGGCAGCTCAAACACAAATCGAACTTTGATAAACTCACAAACATAGCTGGATGTTACCACCAGCCATTGAACTTGTCATGGATGACAACCAATCTTCATCTAAAACTAAGCTCCTGGGACATGCTAAGTATCCTTGGAACTACCAATTTTCACCAAAGAGAGATCTCTTCTTCATATGTGCCAGATGTCTAGAGCATGCAATCATGACCATCATCGCTTGTTTGAAGAAGAAACTCAGATTACACATGCAAAACAACTTTCTGAGAGCAATTGACCATATGGATCCACACTGTTTTTCTGCACAGAAGTTGTAGTAACACAGAGGTGGTGGTTTTGCAACTTGCAAACTGAAAACTTACTGTCATGAAGATGTGGGGCAGCAACCTGAATTCCCGAGACTGCTGATAAAACTGCCAATGGGTCCAAAAATTTCAACGCATTTTGTCATGAGATATATATCTTACCATTTTAAATCTGGATTCAATCGACCCACTGACATCAACTATCACTGAATTAAGTTTGCTCGCATTCAATGCCAATTTTGTAACCCACAGCACATTTGGGCTACATTCAATTATGGATAAAAATCATGGAATACAGAGCCCTTTCCCTGTCTGTAACTAGAAACGATCACAAAAGAATTTGCAATACTTATTATGGTCTTACGGGAAAATAGCACAATTTGTAACATGTGCTAGACAAAAGACTCCAGTGAAGAGTCATCCGAAAAAGCCAGGAAAACAAAAAGATGTACCTGAAATAGCAGGAGTGAGAACACCGTCACCTATAATCATGCAGGTTCCGAGTAAAACAATGATGAGAAGTGCGGTCTGCAGCTTTCCATGCTTCTCTAATAGCTTCTTTAACCAGATTCCCTGGGTTGTCTCAGGAGGGAGCTTGAGCTTGTAAGTCGAAAGATCCTCATCAGCAGCTTGCTGGTTGGGTAACAAGCTAAGCTTTGCATGCCGACAAAGAAGTGAATATAGTGCAAATGTACCTCCTGCCATCAAAACTCATCACCATGATTCATCGTCAGTCAGTCTCACATGATCCAAAACCCTATTGTAAGGCAAACCCACCAGATGACAGAAAAAGTACACACAATTGTTGGGCATGAAGAACTTCTTCCAGCTTCCACATACCACCATAACATCATTCTTTCCTGTACAGGAGCATTGACATAGGTTGAAACAGAGTACTATGCAATACTCTCTGTTGACAAAATTCAGCTCATGGAGAAGAAGCAATTGTGCAAGAATGGAACACACACAAAGGTGTGAGGATTCATCTATGCATCAGAATTTCTTGCAAATTGCAATACTCAAACTGTGAGGACCGATTGGAACAAATGAACATAATGTACCTACCAATTCTGTGGACTTGTGTAAAATTCAGAAGGTGGGTAGAGAGAGAGAGATAGAGATAGAGATTGTGCTGGGGAGTTTAGTTTAGTTCTGACCTTCTCCATTGTCATCGGCACTCAAGACAATAAACACATACTTAATAACAGGCACGATGGTGAGTGTGTAGAAAATGAAGGACAACACTCCCAGGATTTCAGCATCATCTTTTTGCAACTTAATCCTTCCTGAGAATGTGCTCCGGTACACATACAGTGGTGAAGTGCTCAAGTCCCCATACACGACTCCGAAGCTTTGGTATGCCAGCAACAATATCACTCTCAATGACACATCCTCCTGAAGCAGAAAACCTTGTAGAAAGTTAAAGCCTAGAACAATTGGAGAAGGCTTTTCCTTCAAGCCACTGGCAGACACACCAGCAAAACAGAATTTTCCTTTTCTTTTGTAAAACTCTTTGCAAAATTGATTGACATAGAACAAAACCATATGTCGGGTATGTGAATTTTGAAGAGTGAAGAACTCTATGAAATTTCTGGAACTTTATTTTTTGGGGTGGTTTCTGAAAGAAAAAGATCTGAGGTATACTCTTAGGGTTTCATCAGAAACGCAAAAAGAGATGTTGAGAGATTTGCATCAAGCATTTTTTTGTACCTGAGGTCTTTGAGAGGATGATCTGTAGCTTCCTGACTCCAAATCCATGGGTGCTTGTTCCAAAGGAATTGAGGAGAAGACACACACGAAGGATCAGTGTACTACAAGGGAGGCCACAGTCTCTCTTAAGGTAGTAGAGAAGGTCTTAAGCGCCTACGCACAGATGGGTGTCCCATCAGAACCAGCATCGAAGCAAGTCTGCATAGTAGATGCCACATCCCAGCTCCCCCACACCCAGTCCCTTCTCTTCTCGCAAAAATTCTTCGCTGACGAAGAGACAGAGCGGGATGTCTTCAGGGTTTTGTGTTGTTTTTCTTTAGCCTTTCTCTCTTTTTCTGTTTTCTCTTACACCGTCGGAGCTTGAGGGAATCCGGGAAACATACTGAAGTAGGAAGGTTTATCTCTTCTTCTTCTTCTTCTTCTTCTTCTTCTCCGGCTAGCTAGTTCCTCTCTTCTTCTTCTCTTATCCCACACACTCACAAACACACACACACATCAAAGAAAAAGACTCTCGCAAATGCGGAAGAAAAATGCTCGATCTCCCGTACTGATGAATTTCTCCAAATCCAAACACAAAATCAAAAACCAACACAAACAAACAAAAAAGAAAGAAAGCAATAACAAGCAAGGAAGCAAGCAAGGAAGCTAGCTAGCAACCTCCAACCTCCCTCCAATCTCTCCTCCAAAAACCCAAAAAAAAAAAAAAACAAACAAACAAACAAACAAAACAGCACCCAAAACCAAGGAAGACTCCTTTCAAATAATTCAAAGCAACAGCAAAAGCAACAACAGCAGCAACAATGAGCAAAAACTGATGAATGGGATGATGTGCAAAGATTTGGAGTGGAAGCAAGATAGCAAATCACAAGAACGCAACAACACTAGTGCCTCTACTCTCTCTCTCTCACTACTACTACTCTCTCTATTCTGTATGTATCTCTTTCGTCCTCTCTCTCTCTCTCTCTCTCTCTCTCCCTCCCTCTCTCTCTCTATGTCTGTCTCTGTGTCTGTACAAAAGCTCGAAGAACAGATTCATTGAAGCCCAGTAAATGTGGATCCCACCAACCCACCTACCTATCCTTCCACCCACTTCGAGGAAGGGTCTTTTGGGTACCCAGCTTGCCTATACCTACTCCTTCCCCCTACTCTTGAGTCTCTTCTTTCTTCTTCTCCGGCGCTCTCTCTCTCTCTCTCTCTCTCTCTCTCTCTCTGGGGTCGTGCACAAAAGAAGGAAGAAGTGCGGCCGCGCAAGACGCAGATCCCCCCCGCGATCTTCCACAAAACCTGGCAGGCAGAAAATCCCGACTTTCTGCTTTGGCACACCCGGCGGACGTCTGCCCGCCACTCTAGCTCCCCTTCTGGCCTGCCCATGAACTGCGGCGCTCCGTCTGTGCTCACCTGCCCATGGGAACAAAAGGAATTCGATGGGAACAAGAGAAGTGAAGCTTAAATGCGAAAGGTTTTGCCTCATAAGGGTCTTTCTTGTAGTAATAATGCCTTCAACCTCAAGCCTTACCTTTTACATTTACAACACTTATTTAATTTTTACTACCTAATATTTCTTGTTTGAAGTTGTTATTTAGTTCTTCTTGCCTTCCTCTTCTTCATCTCCTCTCTCTCTTTCTTCACTTTGTACATTCTACCCAAAATACTTAGTACTCGGTTTTAGCCTAGCCCTCGGTTATGGGCTTTATCAAAATAAGGGCTCACATGAGGCAAAGTTGAGCACAATAGGTGCTCAAATTCTAGTCGCCGCCTTATGTGAGCTTGATTATGGTAAACGCGCTTGATTATGGTAAAACGCCCGTGGTCAAGGGTTTTATCACACCTTGCAACATAACATGTATTTCCAATTTTCCCCCTTTGAGACCTAACATTCCAATGGGCATTTTGGTTTTCCAAACAATCCCCCCCAAAAGCAAAAGAATAAATATGTTGGGTAATGTGCACTCTAGATATAGTGTACAAAAAACCTTAGCATCATTTAAAATGTTATTTTACTATTTAATAAAACTAACTCTTTTCACTTGTACATGTGATTGGAATAATTATTTATTTCTATCCACTATTTTTTTAAATTTTTTTAATTAAATTTTTTTTTTTTGCATTTCCATGTGTTCATTCATTTTCACCTTTTTTTTTTTTTGGTTTTTTTTGGGGGATCATTTCAGTGATGTCTCCATTCATTCTCTCTCATATCTTGCTCTATGCTCTCAATCATTGCTCTCTTTCAAGCTTTCTCAACTCCGTCATGTTTATATCTAAGCCTTCTAACATGTTACTCTCAAACTACTTTCCTTTTGCGTTTTTGAGTAGTCAATTGTTCATCAACATCCGTTTTTTTTTGGAAACACGAAGCAAGCTATTGACATTCTTTACTACCAACTTTCTTTGTTGGCTTTTTGTGCTTCCAAAGACCCATTATAATTTTTAGATTCATTCCACACTAATTCACTTAACATCACAAAGTTATAAAAAAACTTGCATCCTTTGAAAAAAAATTATAATAATTGTGGTTTTTTATTTGGTTGTGATTTTGGCTTTGAATAGGAAAAAAGGGGTTTCCATTTCCCAAATCAATTTGCTAGCAACCAACCCCCTTGAGACCCACCTTGGGTAAACCAACACCCACATTGGAACCATGGTAAAAACCCAAAATTCATTTAAATTGCTTCTAAATATTACAAATAAACTCATGCTAAGAATAAATCAAGGTTTTGTGAGTCCAAATCCAACATTTAGTGGGCTTAATATGGCCATTGAGAGGCCTCCCAAAAGAAGCTGAAGGTACTAGGCATAGGGTGTGTGGGTGGGTGGGTGGGTGAGTGGGTGGGAACCCTTAAACCCTAAACCCTAAACCCAACTCTTGACTTTGACTCCTTGTCCTAGGTTAGGTTAGAGTGTTATAGGCACATGATGCACACACACGTTTGGGAATGTTATTGGAGCACATGTTGAGAAACTAGGTCTTTTTGGAAAACTTACAAGGGAAGACAATTTCAAGCTTTTTTGCCTTGCCTTGCATTGCCTTTGACAAGGATCAAGTATCTATGTAGTATGATCCAACTTTGGTGCTCTTTGAGTTTTTGGTATATTCTACCCTCTCATCAAGCAAAGCCTGGGATTGTGGGAAAACCCTTGGGTTGGGTGGTGAAGGAATTGCCCAACAAAATGACCACTTCTTCCCTCCTCTTCTTCTTCTTCTTCTTCCTCCTTCAAAGAAGAATTTTTGCATGCACAAAATTTGCTTTTGTTGAAACCCAATTGAGTCCAAATCCTTTATACCCTAGAGTTGTTGTGCTAGGGGTCACCATTCATTTCTAGTGGTGTTGGATTTGCCAAATAGGTAATATGGTCTTTCAAAGTCAAAAACACACACCCTTGTCACCAAGCCATACATTTTTCGTGCAATTTTTTTAATTAAAATAATATAGGAATATTTTGTCACATATTCCCTGCTTTTTTTGGAGGAATAAAATCGCAAAATTATGGGGGTGAAAATTTGAAAAAGAAATTCATCGCATTTTTTAATTAGATTTAACCAAGAGGGGAAGGTTTTTTTGGGGAGGGGGTGGGGAGGATTTTCTCATTTTTTGACCTGAAATAATATTATTTCAACACTTACATAGTCTGGACTTGAAAGGATTTTTGTGTGAAAAAAAATGGCCCCAATTTGCCAAATTTTTTACAACAAGTTCCAATTGGTAGCCAAAATACATAAAAAAAAGATCATTAAATTTTTTTACTTTCATATCTGGTTTATAATCAAATTTGGCTAAATTTTCTTGTGGGTGATCACCAATTTGGCTACATCACAAAATTGACAAAAAACACAACCCTTGCCCTTGTTGCCTACTACAATAAATTATTTTTTTTTGGGGGGGGGGGGATGGCATTAGGTGTGGTAAAAGGAAAAGTGGTGTGACAACATTTTGTAAACATTGTAGAAAAGTTGGATTGAATTTAATATGGATACAATTTTTAAAAAATTCATTAATCAATATAATTAAACATTGTAAAGATTTATATTTTTGGGAAGATTTTTTAAACATGACATAATTTTGGGGGAAGTTCTTTAAACATTTACATAATGATGTATATTGTAACATTTTTTTGAGTTAGATTTTTTTTTCCCAATAGAATATTATTCATATATTTTGAGAGTATTCTAAAACAAATAGTCATTCAAATAGGTGGGTTTTTATTTTTGTTATCTTATTTCCATTTAGATTTTGAACATGTAATTGTTGATTTCAAAAGGGTGGAGAAGATATTATTAATTCGAGTAAAAAAGGATTCCCAATTTTTTTTAGTTTTGCTAAGTTAGATGTATTATAACTTTGTGGGTTCACAACTCTCACATTCAAGCTTTCAATTGAGCAAATATTAAAAAAAAAGCATTATAACACTTGGAGAATTTTCAAACACCATATTGAATGTTCAATTTGAAAATGATTCAGCCTTTTTTTTAAAAAGTTTTAATGGTTGGGAATCAAAATGCCAATTTGATTTTTGATCATTATTAAATGACCATAATTTAAACTTTAGCTCTTCAAATGAAAAATTCAAGTCCATTTTCCCCAAATATTCTTTAAGATCTTACAATAACCTACAAATGGACAATTTGAACAAATTTTTTTACTTGCATTTATGTCCTAAAAAATTCAAATATCATTAGACTCCAATTCTCAAAGTCAAAAAATCACTTGAAAACGTTAGGAATCATTTTCCTCAACTTACGAAAATGTGTTTGAATCTTGAAACACCCTCTTTTGAGTTGTTCCCTTCTCATGTTTTATAGTTAAAATATTGACAACATATGACCCATTGCTCTTATTAATAATTTAAGAATTTAAAAAAAAAAGAATTGACCAAGATTTAAAATAATTAAAAAATAACATTAAGATTATTTCATATGTAAGTAATCAAACAATTATTGAATGTGATTGTTCTTCAAAATTTAAAGAATTGCCCAACACTATTTCGAACATGGCATTCATGCATGCATCACAATATACAACAATTTTAATGACCAATTCAGGTACTACCATCCTTGGTAACAAGGGCAATTGTCCAAGTTCTTTGTGGGTAGAGAGGCCTTCTCTTCCACATTATGGGAGCACTTCGAGAATGTGTAGGAGAAGGCCTCTCTTATCAAAGCATTTAGGTCAAATATGCATCAACACAACATACCTTTTATTTGGGCCTTCGACAATGTTTATCACCCCCAAAATGGTTATCCACTATTTCTCAATCTCAAATTGTAAACATGAAAATTGAGACAACATAAAGTGGGAGACTATTCAAATATAATCAATTGGATCAATCATATTATTTGACCAATTAAAAACTATTATTTTATTAATTTATTATGTAATTTTTTGCAAGCATTGGCTCTTATGCACATATATTATTGGCTCAAAAGCTTTTTTTTTAAATTCGAAAACCAACATAAATTGGAGTATACTTCATCCAAAACATACTTTGCAAGTCACTACTACAAATGATATGCACATGCAAAAAACTCTATTTTGCATGCCAAATTCGAGTGTCTTGTCTCCAATTTCCACCTTGGAGTCATTTAGTGTGCTTATTACCTATGGTTCCCTCTATAACACTAGATTATGTGACCCAACACCCACTAATGCACTATAGACTCCAAACCCATCCTAAGTCGGTTGTGGTATAAGTTGTGGTTTATAAACCACATCTTGTAAACCCTCCTAGTCTGGACTCACATTACCTAGGTGACTATCCATGTAATGCCTTAGTATCATAGGTATGTAGGTAGAGAAGGTAAGTGGTTACTATGTAGGTAGGTAAGGCAATTGGTGGCTACTCAATAGGTAGATGCATGTGGATGGGTTAGTACATAGGTTAGTACAAGGCGGAACCTTGGTAAGTCATCTTGTAAACCATCCTACTCCTCACACTACCTATGTGACTACCTATGTGACTACCAATGTGAATGGGTAAGTATCATAGGTTAGTAGGTGAGGAAGGTAAGTGGTCATTATGTAGGTAGGTAGGTAGGTAAGTAGGTAAGGCAATTAGTTGTGACTAGGTAGACAGATGCATGTGGATGGAGAGTGCATGTGCACCATAGTAGTTCAATAGAACATCCCTACATAAGCCCAGGTAATATACATGAAAGGAGGACAACATTTGCCCAAGCATATGGGATAAAAGTGAGGTGCTATTGGCAACTCTTTGGGCAAGTTTTTAATCAAACCTTCCATCAAAACAGCACAGATGTTGCATGCCTTTTGCTGATCCCCCTTGCAAAGTTCAATTGGGGGTGGGGTTGTAAAACATGCAGCAGCTCTTGCCCAGCTCACAAGACTTTATGGATAAACTCACTTGAGAGGAGGCTTATGGTGTTGGGAAAAAAAAAAGAAAAAAGTGCAGCCTAATGAGCAAGGTGTGTCCACATGGCTTCCTAGTTGACCGACATCTGTAAAAAGATTTAAAAAAAATTTAATTAATTAATTATTTATTTATTTTTGTGTGTTGCAAATGATGAGATTCATTGCACAAGAGAAGGCAAAACAAGCCCGACACAAGTAAAGGGAGTGTAACCAAGCACTCAAGGAAAGACTCAACTAGTGAAGTGAAACCTCTTCGAGGCTCATCATGTTGTCACTTAACAACCCTACCAAACCTAACACAGATGATTGATTCGAGTCCTTCCCCCAGCATCTATCAAATTGTGCCATGTATTTTTTGCTCCTGGATCAGAGATAGCCTACTCAACTTCATGTGCTTATTTATCCCATGCAGCTTTGCTTTGCTTTGCTTTGCCTTGCCATAGTTACTCAAAGTTTGCCATTTGTAAAAAAGTTTGGTACTCAACATTCTAAAATCTAGAAAATGGTTTTTTTTATTCAATTGGATGGAGAATTAGCCCTAGGAAATGTTTTTACAAAATCAGAACTACCCAATAGGCTATAATAATGCACAAATGTAAATGCGACTAGCTCCTCTAACACACTTAAAAACAAGGGATGTGTCACACTGTAGCCTTGCCATTTAACATTAAAAAAAGCATGCATCTTTAAGGCAAAAGAAGAATTATGGAAACTCAAATATATTTCATGGTGCCAAAATATAATCTTCAAGAAATCCTCTAAAAGAAACCCAAAATCCTTATAAGATAGTATATAACTCTATTATATAACTAATATCTCAACTTTCAACACAACCCAAAATATCATGTTTCAAAAATCCTCATATAAAAATAGACCTATTATTATTATTATTATTACCTAGGGGCAACACACAATCCCTTAAGGTAGTATGTACTCCATAATGAATCTAAACCACAAGATTCTTGCCTTTGGTAAGGCAAGGCCAATGAGAAATGGGCAGCAGCAAAAGGCTTGCTTTTACAGAACAATAAGTACAAAACTCCCTTTCTCCAGTGATAGGCTAGTTAGTAGTAGACAACCTCCTCTCTCTCTCTCTCTCTCTCTCTCTCTCAATCATTTAAGAAGAACTTTAGTTGCAGTTGAGGGGCAGGTAACAGGCTTTATCATGTCTCAATAGGTTTTAGAGTAAGTAGCATCCATGTAACACTAATCAATTGCATCATGCTCATGTCAACAAGAGTGTCCTTTGCCTTGGCAGGCCATGATTACAATACAAGCTCTTCTTCTTATTGGCTCTGTCCTAGAGAGAGAGAGAGACATTGTGGGGGGAATACCTTTTGAGTGGGGTTATATAGGGGGTCAGAGAATCAAATGTAGGCTTAATGGATAAGTTTAGGTGTCAGTTTTTTTATAAATAAAATAAAATAATTTAATTTAATTTAATATTTTTAATTTTTAATTTTAATTTTAAAGTTGGGTTAAAGTTTTATTAAGTGGTGGTATTGGGAGGGGTAAGGAGCTATTTTTTTTCAAGGAGTTATTTCTTGGGTGGGGTGAAAAGAGGGGGGTATTCCCTTTTTCTCCCCCCCTCCTTTTTTTTTCCTTTTTCATAATATGGTAACTTAACAAGGGTGTTTTTCCAAGAAGATTTTTAAAAAAAATCAATGTACATTTTTGGTGGCATCGAACATGGCAAAATTTGAACACAAAAAAATCAATTTCAAAATTGTAAGAAAAAAGAACAAAATCTTGTTTCAAATCAAACATTGAATACATTTAACCAGAACTTGAAAAACAATTCAATTTCAACATTTTGTGTGGCCAAAATTTTCATGCAAGTGACCAGAAAATAGATGTTTACCAATACATATATATTTATACTTATATGTTTAGCAAATAAATATATTGAAGTGAAAATGAAAATAATGATTTAAATAATGGAAAGTCATTTAGGGTTAAAGTGTTGTATTTCAAATCTAAGTTTAGACAATTAGAGTTTCAATGTACCCATAGATTGCATAATTAAAATTTGTAGGATACATTTGTTCATTAATAAACCATGATTTAGTTGTTGAATCATGAATATGAGTTTTTATTGTTAAGTTGCAATCAACCATGCAGTTAGAATTAGTTACATCTAAAAAATTAGTAAAAGGTAAATAGATTAGGTTTAGTGATTCAATTAGGTTTTTCTGTCCCATACTAAATATTACATTGTATGTTTGTTATTTATTTTTCTAACTAACATGAACATTGTGTTTGATTTAAGCTTTTATTTTGTATTGATTTTTTTACAAGCTTAAGTTTTTTCAAATGTGTGTTTTTGCAATTGTGTGTTTGTTAAGTTTCATTTTTTTGCTACTTTGTTTGTTGATTGTCAAATTCATTTTGGTAAGTTTTATCTTCTTTCTTGCACAATGGCTATTATTTTAGTAAAAGAAGTTCGATTAGTTGTTGCAGTGGATGATTTGGATTTTAAAGTTAAAGATGTTACATTTGAGGCAAAGGTGTTTCAATGGGTATGGCACTTTTGATCAACTTACAAATAAAAACATGGAAAATCTAGGCTATGCATATTTGCATTGTGATTTGTTGCTCTAACCACAATCACTTTCAAAATCAAATCACTTTATATATATATATATACATGAATAGTATTTGTAAAAAACCATGTTTGTGAGGGTCAACTTTTTTGGCATTGAATCAAAGTTCAAAAAAGGATTTGAAAAAGGTAACATGCATGTTGTGATTATAGTTGAATCAATGACCATTGTGTTACCCATCATTTTTTTTGAACTAAAGTTTGTTCCCATGTTTTTCCACATGGATTCCATTAAAAATTTAGAAGTTCTTTTCAAAGTTGGAGCTTAACTATTATGATTGTCATCATTGTTAGTGTAAAGGGTTTAGGGTATAGCAAAGGTGAAAAAAATTATTGATTGTAGATGGGTGAAAACATGGTCAAAGGAACTAGGGGTGCCAAAGTAAAAGTCTTTTTTCATGGACTAGACATGACACATGTCATTTTTGCGTTAGTTTATAACTTAAAATTTTGTATTTAGATACCTAATTTAACACTACAAGTTGGATATAAATATGTTTTGACTAAAAATTGATTTTATATCATATGTATTATGCATTCATGCCTTCTATCACATAAATATGAACAACTGTTGTTAAGGCCACATTTTCAAAACCCATAATTTTCAAGGTTAGAAGCACATTTGAGCTAAATGTGTTAAAATCAGTTATTAAAATAATTTTCATTAGTTCAAGTCTTTTTCCTCTTCTAATCATTAATGTTAAAAGCCTCTCCAATTTTCAAAAGAAATCGTGCACATTTCGTAAATTAAAAAAACATTTCAAAAAAATAAAATTATTCATCCTCAAAGCTTGAGCACTATGAACATGCAAAAACGTTTTTGATTTGTGTCAAGGTTTGAACATATAAAATTTGCAATTAATGAAAAATATTCCAATTTTTTTTATAATAATCCAAATTATTATGCTTCCTTTGTGATTTTTCGAACATAGAAAAATGTAGTTTTAAGAAATGTGCATTCACTTGGGTGCTTCCTTTGACTATGTTTTTACCCAGATGGAGAATTTGAATTTGATTAAGATGTTCTTGCTCTTCGCAATAATTTTAGAACATAATATGAACAACTTCCTAAAACATATAATGGAGGCCAATGTGTTATGGTCTTGATCAAGAATTTGACAACATCCAAAGGAAATCAATATTTGAAAGCGCAATAGTGCACAATTTTCACAAAGGTTGTTGATGAAACTATATGAACTTGTCTTCTCAAGTTGCCCAACAAACTATCAATTGCTTGACTTGCATTAAGAGAGGTAAATGCCTTTCTTTTCATTTTCTTCAAAAACATTTTGAATTTTTTTTCAAAATCAAGAAAAAAAATTCAATGTTGCCAAATGTCATCTATAAGTCATTTATATTTTTAAAATAATGATAATAATAATAATAATAATAATATATAATTATTAACTGAATGGGCACTTCATTATGCCATAAGGCCGAATCGAGTGGCCATCTAGCTATGTACTCAAGGAAAAAAATGTTTTTTTCCTTAACAACCAAATGGCCATTCAGTTGTGTCCCTAAGGGTTTTTTTTCCTCCTTAACAATTGGGTGGCCACCCAATTGTCTCCTTCCAAACGAAAGAAACTTGTTTTAAACAATTGATAGGCCACTTGATTGTGTATTTCCTAATGGAATTTGTTTTTTTTTCCTCAAACTTTTTTGTTATAAAATTTTATAATTTTTTTTTTCACATTATTCGTCACCTTTTTGTTTTAACATATCTTATTTTTATTTTTCAGGTGACGAGGGTGTTGTCTTAGCTAGCCCTGTTGCACCTCCATTCCAAAAAATGTGTGGATATTGTTATGTAACAAATGTCATCATTTTCTCAATGAGTGGTGTTCATTATAATGTGTGTTGTTCAAAATCAAAGGTTCATAAATCACGTTTCCTTTGGGATTCCATTACAACCAATGATGGACATATTGTTGACCATTGAGGGAAAATGGCTTGAAGCAATTATTCATATGACAAAATTATTCGTCCAAAAAACATTTAACTCCTTATTTTAATTCATGTTTGTGGTAAATTTCAATGGTCGCCCACATTTGCCCTTATTGGTTTCTGAAAAGACATACAACAATTTATCCCAAAAACCTAAAGAAAATTGAGTGCTAAGGGGTTGGTTGCTCCTTTGGCAATTAGTTCTAGTGATGATGTCTAACATAATGTGAAACACAAGCTTCACTTTGATGGGTTGAAGTAAGTTTCTAAAATATAAACCTTTTTAAACACTATAATTCATTATAGTTTTTGTGCAACCTTTTAATAATTACATTTAATATACAAATATTGGAAATATATGTGAAAAATTCTTATACCATATTTTTTGTGATTATTTTTTTTCTGGATTTTTGGAACAATTTTTCAATATAAGCAATGTTTAAATACAAAGTAGTTTTTGAATCCAAGTAATTTTTTTAATGCAAATAGTTAAGTACGAATAGTTTTTCATCGTAAGAATTGTTTTCAATATAAGCAAAATTTCAATATAAGAAACTTTTCCATGCAATCAGTTTTTCAATACTATCAATTTTTGAATCAAATAGTTTTTCAATACAAGGAGTTTTTCCATCCAATCCATTTTTGAATCCAAACAACTTTTTAGTGCAAGCATTTTTTTCATCCAATCAATTTATGAATTTCAATAAATTTTTCTATATAATTTTTTTTTTCCCATCTAATCAAATTTTGAATCCAAGTAGTTTTTTAGTATAAGTAGTTTTTCCATCTAAGTGATTTTAAAATCTAAGTAGTTTTTGAGTCTAAATAACTTTTCCATCTAATCAATTTTTGAATCTAAGTAATTTTTAATACAATCCACTTTTTAATGTAAGTATTTTTTCAATAAAATAAAATTTTAATATATATATTTTCAGTATAAGAATTTTCTTCAATTATAATTTTTTTTTCAATCTAATTTTTAAAAATAATAATAACTCAATGTATATAGTTTCTTAATGAATCATTGATTACCTATCATTTTGAATGTGTATGTGTGAGGAAGGCGATTTTTATTATTTATAAATTCGGATAAAATTGAAGTTCATAATAATGGGAACAACTTTATCAAAAAAAATTGATTCATTATTTAAACATGATTACATTCATATGGTTTCCATTTGGTTTCAATGTACAAATATGAAATAGGCAATTGTCTTTTTGATTTTATATATTATTTATTAGTTAATCATTTATCATTTCTTCAATTGAAGCAAAATAACATGGCACATTTAAGTGAATGTTTATTATTGAATATAGGAAAAGCCCAACAATGCCATATTTGAGAATTAAATCCTAATTTTATCTTTGATTTACATCAAGATATGGTGACAAATAAACATTCGTACATGACAAAAATGGCATTATGTGCTACAATGGGAGGTTTGTGGCGAGATTTCATTGCAAGATTTTGGATAGTTGAGTATTTAGAAAAGCCAATTTATATTTGGAATAAAATATCAAAACACATTATGTTTCAATTTGGAATGCATTTTCAATCTATCCTATTACATATAGTTTACAATTTTCAACATTTTGAACCAATCGAATACGTTAATGGTCTATTTCAAACTTCAGTCTTTGCCTATTTTTCAGGTGAATGATCCCAAAGTTAGAATTCATGATGCAAAAACCTCAAATTTATTTTTCACAACTAACTACGAGTTTTTATTGGAGTGAAAAATTAGACTCTACATTAATGTAAATTTTGAATAAGTATTGGGATTCACAATTGCAATATGTTGTTTCCTTATTCAACATTTTTTACAATACAAATATTACTAAAAAAATCAATATTTACAAAAAATTTTGAGAAATAATACAAATTTTCCTATCAATTATGAGCTTTTGTCTAGTCCACCCACCTGAATGTTTGAAACCAAAGTTCAAAAAATACCTAAAGTTCAAATGGAACATTTTAAAGATTTAATTGTTGATCTTAATATAACACATTAGAGGGAAAAAGAAATTGATTGGGCACTTTGTGACAATAATATTGAACTATCAAATATTTGTCCAAATTTTATTTATTTTGAAAAAAACATTGAAATTAATTAACATTTTTTCAAATATTAAAAAAATAAGATCACAAATTATGAACACATGATATATATATATATAGTAAAAACTTAGACGAATTTTCCATAAATGACAAAGTTCAATCATCATATAATGAATGTATTTAAAAAACACTAAACAACCAATTACAAAACAATTATTTTTTGCAAAAACATGAAGTAAATATAAAGAAAAATGAAAAAAAATCAATATCCATTGAAATTAATAATAAACAAATCCAAGATGTTCCCCATGATTCCATGTTTTAGTTTTAGTTTTACATTGTACACCAACAAATTCGATGATGCATAACTTTTTGGAAGTTCCAAAAATAATGGATATGAAAATATTGTACATATTTATTGCCCCAAGTCAACATTTTCACATGAGCTAAGTTTATTTCAAAATAAACATTCAAAGGTACTAAATTTTCCAACATTGTTTTATGACTAACTTCGACAATTTTCAGAAGGTTTTTCATATCAACAAATAGCTTAATGGGAATTACTTCATAAATTCAAAAAAAAAATCAATTAATATTTTTAACTTTAAAAAAATATATACTAAAGTTTCCATACAAAAAGTCATAGGTTTAGGTTGGGTGCAAATACGAAAAGGAAATTATGTAGTAGAACCTTGAAATTTTTTCAAGTACAAGATAAACCAAATTTAGATAATATTTTCAAATCATACCTAGGTTATCGTGATTTGCAAAGCTTATGTAATTCATTTGATTATTTTGAAATGTTACAAAAAAATTTATTTGCAATGATTAAACAATTTATTCCTTCAACATTTTTTTGTCACTTTTACATTTGTTGACAGATTATGGGATCCTTTCATTAAAGCTTTGTACACATTACATGCTTCAAGATTAAATTTCTAAAATTAAACAAAAAACTTACAATTTTTTCATATAATATAATTAATATGAAGCGACCTTGTCACACGTGCAATATATTACAATCATAAAACATTTTCTTTTCACAAACTTATGACAAAAGACCATTATTGTTTTGGGCATATTCTTCTAATTTTTATTTGATCACTAAATTCTTAAATCGTGGGAATGAACATGACCATGGGCTTTTATGGATTAAAGATGCGCCTATGTATGGAATGCACACAAATGAAAAAATTGAACAATTTATTATATTTTTTGTGATGTATCATTATTACCAAATCCATTGCAAAATGCACAACAACATCAACACATGTATACATGTAAAAAAAAAAAGTCTTTTGTAAATTTCATTATTCATTGCCTTCCATGCTTGAGACAAAAAAATTAAGACAATTCAAATAGATGGGAATTATCCATTTTCACAACAATACTTCCATATAGAAGCAAAAAAATATTTTAATCTTTAAAATATCTAAAAGAAAATGAAGATATATCATTTTCTAATTTTTAAATTCTTTAAAGCTTAATGAAAATACATATATAAATTTGAGAAGCAAATTAACAAGGCCGCACATTTTTTTAAAAATGAACTCTTAGAAACATAAAAACCAATGCATTTAGTACATGTGCTATTCATTTGTGGTTTACAAATACATATTTTTAATTTTTTTTAGGCCTATGTGCAGCCATAACATATTGCACATCATATATGACAAAATAAATAAATCAATAACATTAGAACTACATTCTATCATATAAAAATGTATCGCAAATAACATAGATGCAAATACAAGAATTCAAAAGTTAAGTAATGTTTTTTCTCAATGCTTAATAAATGGTTGGTCAACTTGCTATTTAACTTGTTGCTATGCCTTTTCAATTTCTACTTCTTTTCTTTACAAGGCAAGAAAGCAAGTAAACCTCTAAGTAAACCCACATAAAATTAACATTTTTTGGGACTAATGTCCCACTCTTCCTTCATAGAACCAATAATGAATGTGGGGTGAAGGGGGTGAAAAAATAATAGATTTTTTGACTTGTGTTAGATAATAAGTTGGGTGGACAACTTAAGTCCTATTTTACATTTTATTAGTTGAAAAATGCATATATATATATATATATATATATATATATATATATATATATATATATATTGTAAAATAATTTGTTGTGACCTACGAATTGCAATCATTAATAAACATAGAACACAATGGTAAATAAAGGTGGTGGCATAACAACTTTTTTTTTTCCTAAAATACTAAAAATTTATCTTTTCTATTTAATTTTTACAACAACTTTTGTCCTTATGGCCAAAAGTGTAAAATGCAACCAAATAGTTTTCTTTGTGTTTTTTAAAAAAATAGCTTGGCAATTGCAGTAAATGGCTGTCAAGTGTGTTGAATATATTGGTATAATATTTAACTTTTTACTATGACATTGATTACAACATTTTTATCTTGTGTTTTCTTTACCATTATATCATTCATTTTGAACATTTCAGTTCATCAATATTTCTCTTTTTGAAAATTGTGTTTTTGTGTTAAAACCACAAGTTGCATTAATCGCATTAAAACTTGATTTGACTAATATAATGTGTTCATCAATCATAAAAAAAATATTAATCATCCTAATCAATATGAATATTTGTCACTAGTAGAATTTAGTTATTTTATAACATTAAAAAAACATTTAAAAACATTGCAAATCTAAAACTATTAGGTTTTTAATTATAATAATTATAATAAATATTGAGATTTGGTTGAAAGAAAAAATTTCATTATATTCACCATTTCAAACTTCAAAACATTTGTAACTTGGAATTAATATAAAAATTTATAAATTCAATCTATAATCGACAACCACCCATTAATTTTATTATTCCATATTTATTTTTATACAAATAAACTTGTGCAGAAACATAATGAACATGTGTTCGTTAATACATTAGGTCCCACATTTATTTTGAAAGCAATGGACATTAGTAACCAATCATGGCCACCATCTTATAAACTTTCAAATGAAACAAGTAAAACTGCAAGTTTGCCTTCTATAATCAAATAAAAAAAAAAAAATGGTCGAATTATGTGCTAGTTACTATGCAATGTATGATGGTCTTGTGAATGGAGTTGATAACATTTTTAAAACATCAACAACATATTGTGACAAAATTATCATATGAATAATGTTTCAATTTTTTAAAATTAGAATATTACTAAAAGAAAAATACATTCATTATTACAACAACAACATTGAATCAAAATGGACACCAATTGAACTTATCATAAAAAAATATAAAAGTTGGTAAATCTTAATCATTTATTATAACTAGGATTCAATTTCCAATTCAACTTGTAGTAATAAGAACCATCCATCGTTCTCAAGGATTATCACTAGATGAATTGACTTTTGATCCTATTAATAACATGGGTTAACATATACAACATTATCCCACATTCAAACAAAAGATTTTTTTTTGGTGGACTCTTCTCCAACATGAAAATTTCTATGTGGATACAATGGTACATATACAAATGAATAAATAAAAAACAATTGCGGCTTGGATACCATTAATTCTTCAATTGAAAAACTTATAAAATTTTCATGTAATTATACAAGCCTTTAATACAACTTCTTTATGCCAACATTATGAAAACATCAACCATGATCATATCCTTCAAATGTCTCATATTTTATGTCTTATAAAAACAAAAATACATTATGCATCAATAGACATGTGCACAAATTTTTAATGCATTGAACCATTCATATATTTCAATCCATGGGTTAATGATGTTATATGACATACACATGCACTTGGATTTTCTTAATACAATAATTAAGGATGAGTTAGAATATATAACAAAGATTTTAAATATTAATACATGAAAAAAATACATATTGTTTGTGTGTATAGAGCCCATTCATGTTCATTTTTTTATAAACAAGCTTCAAATTATAATTCAAGATTTTCTTAAACATTGTGTAATCATCATAACAGGAGATTTTCATGTTGACAATCAAAAAACAACCACCATGGAAAAAATAAACAAGAACTATTAAATTTCGTGGATAAATTCAAATTAAAATCACAAGTTAGTGAAAACATCACAAAAGTTAAATCTCAAGTAAACCATGTATGGACAAATGTCCTTAGAAATGAATGAAAATATGGTGTAATAGAAGCATATTGGCCTTTCACGAACCAAATTATATTGCATTCAAATTACTAAATGCATTTCTTTATGTATGACAAAAAACCATTATTGTCTCCTTTTCTTTGAAGTTTAGCATATGAATGTTGCATTTTCCATTTAATTAATGACACCCAAAATGGTAGCACCTTGTGGCCTAAATTTATTTATTTATATTAATTTTCATGGACAATGTGTAAATAAAAATTTAAAATTATCAACCGCAAGATGAAAAAAAATTTTGTTTGTTTTTTTATCCACATGTACATCCATCAAGCACAACAATAAAACACCTTTCATGGAAAATCCTAAAGCCAAAATGTGACAACAAAAATTACAAGAAATGTCAAATTTTTAAACTGGAAAGTGAATGAGACTAAAATTGAAGTGGATAACTTTTCCCAATTCTTTTCATTTAAATAATATCCATTCATTACTAATGTTTGTCTCAAACATCTAAGTATCTAATTTTACCTTGTGCACATTATGAAAAATTGTTTACACTTTTTTTTAGAAAAAATTTGATTAAATTTTGACACAATATTGTTGTTTACAACTTTATATTTATTTTTATGATTAAAAAAAGAAATAGAACAATGCTTGGAATTTTTAAGTATGCACAATGAAATTTAAAAAGGTTTTAAGAAATAAATCTTAGTACAAATGTAAAAAACGATTTTCAAAGTCCTTCATAAAGCCAACAAACTCTTATCCCATGAGTTCATAACACAATTTAAAATACAATACATTATTTTAGGATGGAGCCTCTTGTGGTGGAGCTACTTGTTCTTATACTCAGATATATTACACCCTAGGGCTAGTTTTCACATGGACAAAATGAATATATATATATTTCCAAAATTTAATTTAATTTAATTTAATTTTATAAATTTGAAAATGTTAATTTTTCATGATCTATTAATATGATATTGTCTTAAAAGGAGTGAAATTATTCAGATTTTAGCCTATGATAATTATGATGGTTTTCACTACCTCAACTTCCTATTTGCATGAAAACCCATTTCACTATTTTAAAGATTATTTAACGACGAAATGGATCCTAGGATGATGTAGTCACAAGGGTCATGATTTATGACAACCTTGAGTTATATGTAATTAGCTGATGTAATTGGCACTCACGAGAGATTCTGCCATTTCATTAGGAACTTTGTAGACTACTTCCTAGATGATGTTATATGTTTGGTTTCATACATTTAACCCTAAGAAGCTTAGGGTGAAAGGTGGAATCTCTCCTCGGTGACACGTATGTACTTATATCATGAGTGCTTATTTTTGGGGGTCAATTTTGTGATGTGGCTAAAGTGGCAATCATCCATCGGAAGATTTAGCCAAATTTAGCTATATAAATGAGATAGGAAAGAAAAAAAGAATTTAAACATCCTTATATATTTTTGTCTACCTATTTGAACCATGTATAAAAATTTGATGATTAATTAATTAATTATTTTTTCCCCAATTTATGGTGGTCAAAAAATCTCAAAAATCACTTTGCTTTAGCATTTTTAAATTTTTGTAAATTTCACTTTTTGTCCAAATTTCAGGAGTTCAAAAGAAGAGAGCAAATAATGAGAGACATCAATAGAGGCATCACCTGAGACCTGAGACCATGCATTTCATACTTGAAAGGTAAGGTGACCAACATGAATTCCAATAGTTGAATTGATTGTAAATCAAGCAGCTCATCATGTAATGGCTATGTCCATTATGACAACAAGTCCAAATAAAATCATGAGAAATGATGGAACCAATGTAACCATGATGGTGTTATGTAATTTTACAGCAAAATTAATTTGAAAAAAAAAAAAACCAGTCTGAAAATAGAGCTAAATCTCTAGCTTGTCACTCACACATTGGGTTCCAAGCCAAAATATTACCCATAAAATCCTACACTCAAGCAAGTGTCTGAATGTAATTGGAGGTATTGGACTCCAGTTTTGGCAAGACTAGGGATAAAAAAAAAAAAATCAGGATGAAAGTAGTATAGAGGATTAAAAACAGGGGACCAAACTGGTTTTTTCTCACCAACAGGAGTTTCACCACCAATTTTAGGATTTGCCTTTACCTAAATGCCACCTTCACTGCTGGCTCATCATATTCTTCATTAAATCAAAGTCTTGTCAGAATAAAATCTTGCAAATCTTGTGAACTGATGATAGATACCCAGTTTCATTAACCAGTACACCCAGTTTTGCACACTCAAATTGGGGATGAAACAACAATTACAAGGTGAAAACTAGGTCCCAAAGACAGGGTGACTTTAAAAGGATAATTTACTACTAGTTCTCCTTCTTTCAGTTTGTAAAGTAGTTCCCAGTCATACCCAATTTCCAACAAGTAAAATATTCAATCCTCCTGTTGAGCATGGCTTGCCCTCTACCAACTTGTGAACAAGCTCTAATACAATGAGTTGAGTTCCAATCCATAATGATGCTCAATACGGCGGTATTGCTAGTGGCAAGGACTGCCATGATATTGTTGCTGTGGATTGTAATAGGTAGGAAGGATCATCTTCCTCATGATTCCCAGAGTACACACAATCTGTTACAAACTTGTGAGTTATCTATACTTTGGTACTTTAAAGTTCATAGCTAGCATGTTAACTTTGCTTTGAGTATAACAATGGTTGATGGATAGGACACCAGAAATTTGAAAAATAAGTTACCACACCAACCAAAAATGCAACACAATCAACAAGCAACGAATAGAAATTGCATGTAAGATAAGTTACCACAACAACTGACAAATCAACACAATCAACAAAGAGAAATTGTCTTGTAAAAAGTCTTGGTACTATGTACTACTACTCTCTGGAGTCCATAGTCCATGCCAGTGTAATTGGGGTGGTGGTTCTTTGATTTTGATATAACCTCCAGTTCAAGGTTTTTGAAAAGTGTGAAATGGGTTTTTTTCAGAATAAAATAACTGTTGGTTGTGAGGTTTTCAAGATTTTCAAAAGAACCAGCGGTTTTCCTGTAAGAACAGACACTTTAGGGTAAATTCTTAGACTGGTTCCTTGATCTTTTAGAACCATGGACCATGGTTCAATATACCCAAACCTTATGTGGGTGTCGGTTCTTCTCTTTTCTCTTCTTTTCTTTTTCCAAAAAAGAGAACTACTCAAAACTCATCCATACCCTTCGGCATTGCTTTAATAGAAAGAAAGAAATGTTGGTACTTCTGCGATTCCCACTTTTACTTTTGTTGCCAGGATCAAATGATTAGATTTGCATTGCAGGATGAGGGGAGTCACATGAAGCTTGCAAATCTGGTCATGGAAGTCCACAGATGATACAAGAGACACAGTACATTAAACTCCACAAAGTTTGAACAAAGTAAGATTTCAATGAAAGCAAATTTAAGCTTATCTATAGTACAGTTTTTTTGTTTTGTTTTTATTTTCTTTCTTTCCCAATTTGGTGATGTGACAACAATATTGGTGATCATCCACAAGAGGATTTAGCCAAATTTGGCTACTTACAAGATGTGAAAGTATAAAGTTTTAAGAACCCTGCTATATTTTTGTTTCCTTCAAGACTAGACAGGCTCTTTAAGTTTGACAAAACCTCAAGGCTCCTTACAAACATGCGGGGAGGGTTTGAGGTTAAAACACGAAGGATCTTTCTTGAGTTGACAACAATGACCAAGTCAACACTGTAATCGGTGGAAAAGTGGGTCATGTTTTATGTGTTAAACAAAATAATCAATTAAAAAAAAAGATGAATCCTTGTACACGAAAACAACATGATCGACCTCTTGTTCAAAACTGAAGTTTTTTCTTGAAACCTTAATCACATTAAGTGAGAATTAAATTCAACCCAAACTTACTCATATTAGTATAATTGTTACTCACAACACATGTCATCTTTACAGCAAACTTTGTATTTTAGTCCCTTGCAACCTACTACATCTAGAAGTCAAATTGGGCTTCTGTTTTTATTCACTATATATCTCAAGTCTCAACATGTACTCAAGTCATTTCATACACTAACATTTATTAGTCACTCAAAATAACTTCATATCAATTTAGTTATGTGATTGACATTCAAGTTCTAATTTGTAATATATAGCACTTCACTATTCTTGACATGTTAAAAATTAAATAGCTGCACATTGCTCCCAATTCCATGCGAATAGCTCTAAGCAACATCCAACCACACACAGAATATGATGTTGTCATAAAATATTTTTGATTACTTATATATTGTCATTTACTTTCAAAACCCTCCCCATAGTCCCTAATACTTTGCAATTCTCTCTTGGAGCTCTTCAATTGTATGCTTCTCATCCCACAACTAGTACCACCCACATTAAATAGAGCACACAACACAATTGATTGTGTTTTCAGTCACACAAGTTCCACCCTTCACACAAATGAATATTTTCAAAGTTCAACTTGCAAACCCAACTTGAAGATGGTTGGCTACCTTAAGGTGCATTCACACCTAATGTTAAGTCAATGTCAAGTGAAATCTAGTTGGCATCTTAGGTGGCACCCAATGTTAAATGAGATATTGTTTCATATTAAGTGAATGTTAACATAAAATCTTTGTGGTAAATAGGTTTAGGTCCTAAATGACTAGCTTGGTGTTAGGGGACTTAACACCAGAGTCATTAACACCAAGTGTGAATGCACCTTTAGATAACTTAGTTATCCTAATTTCTTTTTCTAAAGATATCCTAAAAGATAACTTAGATATCCTCACATGTAGACAAAAATCAAAGAAACCCAATTATATTTTGTCAACATAGTATACTCTACAAAACATCAAATTGGCTAATATAAGCAAGTGCACACAAATACAATGAACAAGTCTTTGCATGTTCTTCCTCAAGTTCCACTTGAAAGAAGTTCCTAAGTGGCATGCCACAATCCTTAGGAGGGCATTTTAGGGCTTGTATTATTCTAAGCACCAAATTTTTCATCCAGGGAAGAGGCCATGCTTGATTAAAAAGAGCCCATCAGCATAATTTACCCATTAATGAAACTAAAGACACTGGAAAGAAATGGTGTTTAGACCCATTCATATATCTTCTTTAATCTTGTATTTTAATCTCTTATTATTGTTGTGGATGTCCAAGGATACATATAGATCAATATGTATTCAAATTGGAGGTCTCTTGATGGTTCCATAGAGAATGAACTAACAAGTTGTTACTATGAAGTATGTGCCTATTTTGGCTCCTACATAGTTTTCCATGAGAACATCAATGGAGATTAATTAATATGCTTTGGCAAAAAACGCACATGGGATTATTTCTTTAAGTATAAAAAGTACAATTTTGTACACATTTCTTTAAATTTGAAGAATTGGTTTGGGGGAATAAAGTCATGGATTTCGATGGCGTGTACAACAAACATATAAGGAACACTAACATCAACAAAAACAAGTATTTTGGGCAAATTATGAGAACACAACTCAAAATGCTATTTATTGAAAGCTTATTGGAAATCTCACCTAAACTATTGAAATTCAAGTAAACAGATGTTTTACTAGAAGATGTAAGTGATTTTTTGCAAGCATCCATTGTCAAACTTGTGGGTCCACGATCAGATAAGTTCAAGAACCAATTCTAGGCCATGGGGAACAATTGCGAGGACTTTGTCGAGGAATAACATTGGGAATGCAAAAGACATCACTGAAAAGAAATTTGGTTTTGTTTGAAAATGATGAAAAACTTACTTCTGGCCCTCAAAGGCCAATGACCTTGACTTGAAAAGTGCCAACGGCTTGGCAGGTCGGGTATGCTCTTGTGCTCCCAATGATTTTTATAAAAAAACCCACTTCAACATCATCTATGGGAACCAATGGTCAACTGAAAGGCCAAAATTAATGGTCACAACTAGTTCAAAGGAAGCAAAAAAAAAAAAAAAAAAGAGTTTATTTTTTCATCCACACTAAACAAGTAGGAAAAAAAAATCTATGTATGAATGGACTAATGAATGGAACTTGTGAGGGAAGTGAACTACTAAACTAATTTTTATCATGGATAATAAGTCAAAATAAAAGACTCTTTGTGTGTGAAGCAACATGTTGTTATGCGTTGTTGAAGTCAACTTAGAATGTGCAATTTGAAGAACACATGTATGTCGGAGGCCAGATGAGCTAACACCACTACAAGTCTAGTACCTTCCTTTACACCTAGGAGAACCATGCAAATATACATTTTGTTAATTTAACATTGATGTAAAGCTCCCTTCTCTGGCATGTTACTTAACATTGTGTGTGATTGCAGCTGATTATGTTAAAAACTCTCAGGCAAGGCTCTTCAGGGTTTGGTCTGTGAAATCCACTGTTCAGGAATGCTACATGTGGTGAAGACAAAAAATATGTCGCAAATTTCGATAAGATCATATGCAAAAAAATTGTCATAAGTGTGAATTGACCTTGCATAGCATTCCTGAACGGGTTATAACTCTAGAACAGAAGTCAGGACCAAACAGACCCACCACAAGCTTATGAAATGTCAAATTACTCTAAAGGGTCTCACCTGCATGTTCAAAGTGCATTCCATTACATAGAAAGGATAGGGATTTGGGGTTGAGAGTCAGGTCCAGTCGTCTGGTCCATGAGCAAGGCTCTTATGAAGAGGACCTAGGATTAGTTGGATCCAATTAGGAGGAGAAATAGGTAGGTACCTATGTACAACAAGCCAAGGCAAAAATGTAGCAAACCAATCTGGATAAATTCTGTTGGAACGGGGCAAGTAAGTTACCCTTTTTGTCAAGGTGCTTCGAGAAATGGAAATCAGTTTTCTACTTGATTGCATGTTTGGATGTCATTCATACAATGGAATAGGCCTGGTAGGATCCGTTCCACTTAGGAACAATCAGAACCCATAGAATGATATACCATTCTGTGAGGTTGTAAGGAGCTAATAGGTTCTATGATGGCCCATTCGAAAGCGTAACCAAGGTTCTTGTTCAAGTTCTATACACATAAAAAATGGCAGCCTAGTTGTCTAGTCCTGGGTTCAGTTCATCCAGAAACCGATATTCTGGTTTTGGTTCCAGTTTGGAAATCAGTCCCGTTCAGATCCAGTTCTCACTAACTGGTACTAAACCGGCTGATTAACTGCCATTAAGCCCAAGTTCCAGTCTTTATTATAGTTCTGGTTCCACACAGAAACAGAACTGGTAATCTCATTCCAGGTCCAGTTCTTCAAAGAGCAAATTATAGGTCTGGCTTTGGTTATGAAGATCACACCGGGTTTGGATCTGGTTTGGATCCAGTTCTTACTAACTGGAATCGGGACTGGTGATTCTTTGATGCCCAACAATGGGAAACCCCACAAAAAACCTGATTAGGACACCAAAAACTGGTAATGGTCAAGGATGCAGGTTTAGGGTTTAGTGCTTAGGGTTCCCCAAATAAGGTGCAAAAGGCAAAGGCCATAAGGATTAAAAGGTTTTGCTGAGGAGCAATGACTGAATCTCCTGACTCTCATCCTTTCACTATTCCTCCTCCATCTTCTCTGTTTGATCCTGAAGATCTCAACAATTTTGCTCTTGTACAGCATCTGCTGTCACCGGCACCAGCCCTCCTTTCATTGTGGTTGGAGACAACCACTTTGAAAGGAAGGCTGGTGGTGTCAGCAGATGCAGGTTGTAGACTCCAAACTTGCATCTGTAACCTTCCTCATCATATGTAAGGTAGAAGTATTTACCCATAGTTCTGCTATGCTGTTGAGCAGCATTAAGGCTTATAGAATGGAGATGCTCATTACCCACCAATGAGCTCTGTGATCTGGCACATTTCCCGGCTTGTCTTTTGTGGCCTGCATGGTTCTGCGCCAAACCTCGTTGTTTGGGTTTTCATGTTCTGCATGTTCTGCTATTCTATTAAGCTGCATTGAGGCTTTGTCTTATAGATTGGTTTGGAGCAATTTAGGGGCAGCCAAATACTGATTTGATGAGAGTGTGGCACTCTTTGACTGGATTTCAAGCTCCCTTCTTCCTGCAGTAAGAAAGAGGGGCTTATATCTCCTGATCAGGACTGGACTCCTGAATCCACTTTGTTCATGATGAAATATGTCAAGGTGGGGAACTGGAAACCTGTGTTGGGCGGTTATCTGATTTTCAAAGATAACCTCCGGCTCTGGTTTTTAGAAAAGTTGGAAATCAAATCACCTCTGGTTCCAGCTTTTAGAAAGATTTAGGAATCCAATAACCTGGAGTTGTGCGTTTTTGAAAATTTTGAAAATTAAAAAACCTTTGGTTCTAGAGCAAACTTCAAAGCTAGGCCGAGTTTGTATATTTCTGTGGCAACTGAAATAAAGTTGAAGTACAAATTGGAATGTGGGTTTTGTACATCCCCTGTTTTGTCTTTGGCAGCATCTTTGAGAAAAATGTTACACTGGCTGCAGACATCCAGACCCACAAGACTGGCAAAAGCCAAAAAAAAACACAAGGAATGTAATTGATGGCTTCATCCATGAACCCAGAATCTGAAGAATGGGTTGTAACTTGTAAATTACTTGTGGTATGAACTGGGAGCATCCAAAACATCCTCAAATCCAAGGTTTGGAAATTCTCAAAAACTCTGGCACAAACATATATGGTGCTCATGAGGATTGAGCCAATGCCTTTTTGTGTTGGGGGGGGGGGGGGGGGGGGGGGGGTGGGATGTTTGCTAGTTAGTGAAAATCTTGACAAAAATTGGATTAAACATGTTTTTGTTCAATGTAGAACACCTATCCACAATTGAATCTGAACAAGTTTCCCCATGGATGATGCATAGGGTCCTTGGGACTTTGGGATCCACCCTTGGTTCACAGTGTGTAATGCTGGTGCATTATCCTACACATAACCTAAAATTCAGGGGGTTCTAGTCCAAGCTTTTGATTGGTCCTACACTGAATATTCACCCAAATTAACCTAGTGCCCTTCCTTTCTCATGACTTTTCGGCCATCGATAGGAGGGTGAATACGAGACTTTTCATCCATCAACAAGAGAGCTACACCTGTGACTTTTCATCCATCAATAGGAGGTTTAATACGAGACTTTTCGTCCATCAACAAGAGAGCTACACCTGTGACTTTCATCCACCAATAGGAGGGTTATGTGACTTTTCATCCACCAATAGGAGGGTGATGTGACTTTTCATCCCATCAACAAGACAGCTACAGCCATGAATTTTTCATTCATTCATAGGAAAGTTACACTGTTGCTCTCAAATTACCTCTGAACAGTAGGTTATGTTTGGTAACCAGCTCAAGGCCATTGGTTATCAGAAATACCTTCACTGATCCCACACCCCAAAACTCAAGTGTTCGGATAACCTATGACCTCTTGCTGGTGACCTAGTCCATAATGTCGGGCCAAAAAATCAAAGGTACATACTTAGGTTGAAAAACACAAACTGGCATACAAAAGAAACCTAGGGCAAATTTGGATCTAGATATGATTTCCAGATGCACATTGGTGACAATATAAGACTGAATCCATAGAGATGGAACTTGCAAATGAAAATAATGAATGGGGGCATGATTGAAAATTCAAATTACAAGACTTTAATGAATGAATGGGGGTGTAAGCAAGATAAAGTAGACAAATCCATGATGTGTTGCAACTATTAATGACAGGGAAATCTTTTTGGGATATCATAGACTTAAAACATGCAGACATGAGGCTGCTGCTAGTGCTCCTGGTGGGGCATATATATATATATGGTTTTGATCAGAATATTGCAGCTCATGAGCTTCTGAACATAGTGCATTTAAATACAGATCCAAGATTGGGTCATGGTTACACATGCTGCAGAGCAATATTCTTCCTTTTCTATTTTTTGGTCAGAAGCTGGATTTGAAAATAGATAATGCATGAGAGAGGTACCATGCATGAAGTGATCTAATTCAACAAGATCATAAATCATATCTCTGTATGTATGTATGTATGTATGTATGTATATAGCTCACAAGGTGATTGTAATTTGGAACTGATCTGTTGGTTGATCAGGATAGCTAGCTAGCAGCAGCTCAGAAATTGATTAGCAATTATGTGGAGTTAGAGTTCTGGTAGAGATCTGTTAGAGATCTGTTAATCTGTCAACAGGATAGCTCAGAAAGTGATTTGTATCGTCTAATTAGAAGCTTTGAATCACAATTACTACGTCTGCTCAATTTGTGCTTGAATAATTTACCCAAATTCTTGTTGATCTTGTGGTTTTGTCGCTGCCCATGTTTGAGACTAGATTGATTTGGATGACCAGCTGCTGCAGAGCTGCTGCTGCTGATGTTGCATTTGTTTTTCATGACACATGGAGCTGCTGCCGCTGCTGCTGTTGCTGCATTGTAGGACCAGATTATGTCTTCCTTCTGCAACTTTCGTTTAGGACATCTGGACTTTGACCTCCTGCATATGTAATTGTGATCTCCATCTGCATCGAATTGCGGTCGAATATCTTGGTCTAGTACTGTTGTAATGTTGTTGGAGCTTTTCAGCTTTTTTGTAACTGGCCAATTGTATAAGTCCCTCATGGGCTTCTTCTTTGCAGAATTTGTTGTTCCTTGTGCTGCTGCCAGATTCCTAATACTCCTGCAAGTGAATGAATTAGAGCTAGCAAATCCGGTGTTGCGGAAGACACTAGTCCTGAAGGTAGAACGCCTAGAAACTGCGTCATTAATCTGTTGCATGATCGACAAATTGTTAGTCGGGTCTGCACAAGAGCTGTCTAGGGCAGCAGTAGCAGCAGCCCTGAAAGCCGAAGTTCCGGCATGAAGATCGTGTTTCTGTACTGAGCCTGGGCTTCTTCCCTGTAGTTGGACTACGCATTGATTGCATCTCCAGGACATGACGTTTCTCAGGACCAAGTTGGATTCGGCTTCTCTCGATTCTCTGGAGCTTATAGGAGCCATACAGTACCTGACAAAAATTACGCCAAAACCAACATCTGAATCTGTATCAGAAACAAATCAGGGTGATGCACGATGCTCAATTACCCGCGAGCTCCACAACGAATCCCAATCCACTGCTATGAGAAAAGTTGGAGTACGAGAGCTAGCTACTCACAGATGCTGTGCACGAGATTGGCAAATGGAACAAAATTGCAGAAGATCCACAAAACCCACGTCGCCACACATACTGCACTCCACGCCGGGAGACCGACCGGCAGGAGTACTTCGATCGTCCCTGGGCAGCTCCTCTTCTTCTTCTTCTTCATGTTTCATGTGATCTTCCGAACAGTTTTCTATCGCTCTAACAAAACGGCCGTCCAATGTGGACACTACTGCCGTAAGCGCGCCTTTCTGCGGAATTCTAGCTTGCGTCCGTTGTCTCTCCATGGAATACTCGAGTTTCGTTGCACTAGGACCCTAGCTATTCTCTACACCAGAACCTGGGGCCCGATTCCAACTTCGTCTTTGAAGGTTCTACTGGCCACCCGTTGCTGTGGCTAGTCCGCTAGCAAGAACAAATTCCTAGGCGCAGAGCGGGCGATGAAAAATTCCAAAAGAGTGTGCTGCAATTGAACTTCACATAGACTCCAAGCTTAATCCCTTTCAAACATGATTATCCACTAGTATTCTTCTCATGGGTGCAAAGTCCTGTTGGAATCTTAATCGGCACTAGTAGCGCCTCTACAGATTGAAAACTTTGAATCATGCCCTCACCCTGGTAGTCTCTAACATGCACTAGAGCTCGACATCGTGTTGTTGCTTGGCGATCAGAGCCAGCTTATAAATGCAAGCTCGGTCCTTGCTACTATTATAACACTAGGATTAATGACGGGTGCGAAACATCTTAGAAATGCAACCTAGCTATATAAAAAGATTGTCTACAGAAATTATGATTCACCAGCAGCTCCAGCAATACACCAGGACGGAAAGCATGAACCGGAAGCAATGTTCACGAGTTTCTGATTCACACAAGAGCTTACGTAAACACATATAAGTTCCATATCTATCTATTTAGATCTATGTCTTCTTCCAAGCTAGCTGGGCAGCTAGATAGCTAGCTAGCTAGAAGAAGGATCCTGGAGGTTGGTGTCGCCGCCAAAATAGTGCTCACACTGCAAGTTATAGTACAGCGTTCAGCCGATGGGGTACGACGGTACATCCGGTTTGAGAACATTAATGGACTTGCCTGGTCATGACTTTGTGCCAGTAAAAGAAACGTCCCGGAAACGGCTTCTTGGGATTGATCGGTGACCGATCCAGAGGGAAGAGATCATGAGCAGCCGGCCGTTAATCCTGCTTGTCGCCGACCGCTAGCTAGCTTAGCTGGGACCCACGCTGCACGCGGTCAGAACATGAGAAACCCGCGTTTAGCTAGCTACCAATCTCCTGTGCGGAATTCTTTATTATACGCTTGCAAATTGCCGACTTTTGCGGAGACCCATGTTGATTATCTATGCATCCGGGTGTAAACAACCTGTCTTTCTTTTGCAGATCCAAACCCACTCGGAGCTCTTGCAGAATGATTCTTGTCTTAACTTTACCTTGAAGAATAAACTTTACAACCAAAATAAAAGGGATTTGTGCAATTACACAGGGAGTTTTGCAACATTCTGAGGGGTCAGAGGCCTCAGACCTAGGGACAATTCAATTATGCCACCCTAGAAGGGTACGTACTGTGAACTAATGACAAAGGGATGTTGACGAATAATACTGCTTTTGACATTTTGGTTCTAATAGGGATTTCAAACAGGAGTAACTGAAAGTTTTCCCACAATATTGCACACAGACAGAGAGTTTGTACTAAAACTCCCTGTGAGTACAGTAAGAGCCTAGCCCAGTTGACGATCAGCTCCTCATCTTGTCGGCTTCAAGAAAGAAAGCCGCGTTTTATCATGCATATGTTTTAGGTTCTAGAGCTCCGGTGGTGCTTCAAGGGTTGATCAGGCACGCAGTTGCACCAGGGAGTTCCAAGGAAGTGATCATGGGGCGCGCACAATATTATGATTGTGAAGTTCTGCCTGCCCAGCTGCTCCTTGAAATCCGCTGGCAGAAAGGAAGGCAGGCAGACGGAATGTGCACATGCACACATAGTCTGCCCACCTTTTAGTTGCTCCATCTAATTTTCTCTCCCTGCCCTAGTCTAGGCCATTTGTTAAAAAAACATTTCCATACATGGGAAGTACCGATCCTAGTAGCTTGTCCCTTCAAAAAAAACCTTAGGAGTGCCAATTGGGTGGCACCAACATGCCCCCAAGGGATGTTTCTTATCCTTTTGAAGGGGGGGGGAAAGGGGGGGGGAAAGGTGCCTTGATTTCCATCAAGTTCCCAAACAATTCCCATCAAAGTCCTTTGTTCTCATCAAGTTCTCATCAAATCCCTTTTGTTTGTATCAAGTTCTCATCAAAATCCTTTTGTTCCCACAACTTCCCATCAACTTCACTTTGTTCCCTCAACTTCCTTTTGTTCCCAATCCTACATAAACCCACACAAAGCTCTAAATTTTGTGAGAGACTTGGGCAGAGTGGTAAAGGGAGCGCCCCAGTTCCTGGGCAGGCCCGGAAGGGAAGCTACAGTCACAGGCAGACGTCTGCCTCGTGCGGCAGAGCAGAAAGTGGGGATTTTGTGCCTGCCAGGTTTTGTGGAAGACCGCGGGCAGATCTGCTTCTAGCGCGGCAGTCTGCCGCGCTTCTTCCCTCATGCGCGTGTGCTATCATGAGGAATGAGCGCGTGTGATATCATAATGAATGAGCGTGGCCTAAGCGGATCAGTTCTGCTCAACCTGGAGCACAAGTACCACCAGCACCTTCAAGGTAGGTGGTACCTGGGGAAACTGGCTGGAAATGGAATACCAGGGAAGACTAGCAGCTTGCCTCCCCTGGTAGTCCATTTCCAGTTTCTAGCCAATTTGGGTATGCTAGAAATTGGCTAGCAGGGGAAGCAAGCTGCTGGGTATGTATATCAATTACTGTGGGGGCGGTTCCTTACTTCTTATGGTTAGTAGACCTGGTTCTGGTCCAGTTCGTCCTAATGCAGATCAAAACCAGAGGTTCACTACTTAACCCCAGTTCTACTCCCTTTGTCATTCATAAACATTTTTTTTCAATAAATCTTTGTTCTGATTCCAGTTCTGATTCCAGTTCCAGTTTCTTTGTTGCGAATCCAGTTCTATGTCCATTTAATCCTTTAAGAAAATCAATTCAGGTTCCAGTTCCAAAAATTCAGACCCAGTTCGGATTAGGTTCTTACTAGCCTAACAGGATCAGGAACAGACGATTCTGACCAGGTAACCTGCCAAAGTGGGTACCTACCCACCTAACATTGGTACGTGCATTGTCTTTCCACCGGCTGGTGGAGGTGGGACCTAGCTGGGAAAATGGTTACAAATTGGCTGCATGAACAGGAGCTTTCCCTTCTGAAGCTTTCAGTTGATCTGGGATAATAAAAATTAGGCCAGTGCCTTTAGGCAAGGTCTTTATATTTCCTAAAACTAATAGCCCTTCCTTCCTATGAACACCCTACCTATTTACTTTGAGTCTCCAACCGTGCCTTAAGACAAGAAGTAGCTTGGACCTTATGGTGAGAAATAAGTCATCTTTGACCACACTAATATACAAAGTAATTCAAACATTATAATTATAATTAAATTAAAAGGCTAGAACTAATTAAAGCTCTAGAAGTACGTAATAGGAAGCAAATTATGAATTGCTATTCTTATTTAATTTTAAATGTTTATTCTAATTAGTTTGTTGGATTCTATCTCATTTTATTTCCTTCAATTTGTAATATTGTGCAGGAAGATTTGGCTTTAAAGTTGCAATGTTAATGTTCTATTAAATGATTATGTAAGTGGTTATATGTATTACAAATAAGGTAATCTGAAGTGTAATGGTAACTAAAATTTTAATAGAAGTAATAAAAATATCATGGCATTGCCTTTGTGTGTTTCATGCACATTCATTTAATTAGTGTTGATAACATGGGGAATAATTGTGAACTGAAAATGTGGATCCATGACTAAAGTCATAGGACTGGATGACATAAGCAACAAGTCCTAACTGTCGGTTCTCCCCCATACAGTTCTCCTTGGCAGGGGTTTTCTGACTTTTTCAACTCATGTCCCAGAGGGACTTTGCAGGGGATGTCCTTGACATTTCCTGATCTTCTATTGGCATTCTCAATTGGCCATTCCCAGGGATTATGTGTAAGGACTTTCTACGATTATGCAGAAGGGAATTCAAAGTGATTTCCTTGTCTAGTATCCTCTTAGGTTACTAATTGTTGACAACACAAGACAATTGCGAAGAAGCAATTGCATTCTGGAATTTTGGAATCCAGTCCAAATTTTTTATTACAAACTCACAACTAAAACAATTGTGATCATGTATGTCAAATCTCACATGCATGTCACCAGGTCAAGTACAAAAACCATAATCCAACATTTCGCTTGCTCAGACATCAGGATTAGACCAGAAAAGATTTACAAACAGCTTTAGCAGTAATGCCGCGCAAATTTCTGAAAAGAAGAAGCCATTACATAAAGCTTGCAATCCAAATTGAGATTGTATATATGTCTGAAAACATTGTGTGTCTACAACAGAAAGAAGACTGGAAACTTCAATGTTGCTGAAAATGGCTATGAAAAGGGAGGTCTAAACTCATTTGATAGTTCCAATATCTCACAATCAAATATGCTACTAGAATTGAAGACAAAAAGATGGGAGAGTATGGCTAATTTAACTTAAAGCCCAAATCCCTAAGGTGGATTGCTACACCTAAAATGATCGACTACTTCACCTTGAGTATAATTTGTAGGAACCAGGAGGTCTATGGGTCAAGTGTCCATGAGAACATTGCCTGGGTCATTTTGGTTGTCCACAAAAATGTTCTAGTTCCTCGTCAATGGAATGTTGCTCATGAAGTTGAGTAGGTCTCCTTGTAGCATCAGGGTCCCCCCTTGTTGGATGTGTGGCTACAGCTTGGTCATCCTTTGAGACTTAATGTGTAATATTAGTACATAATCAAAGATGCTACTAGAATTGAAAAGTAAAAACAGATGGACTAGAAAGTATGACTACAATGTTAATCATAAACCCTAAGATGGATTGTCGCAAATGTGAAGATTAATTGATTTGTCATGGCCAAAATTACAACCCAAATCCTAAGGTGGATTGTATACACCTAAAAAGATCAATGAATTCACCTTGATGCCTTAATATAGTTTGCATGAACCTTCCTTGGAGTTCTTTGGGCCATGGTTCCATGAAAAAATTGCCCAAGTTGTTTTGGTTCTCTACAAAAATATTTTATGTCCAGAACCTCATCAAATTGTTACTCTTGAAGTTAAGTAAAGATTCCCTTGTAGCATTGGGTTCCCCTTTTGTTGGATGTGCAATAAGAAACTAGTCATTTTTAAAGACATCTACTGTTAATAGATAATAGAAAACACTAAAAAATTTAAAGAATTAAAAAAGATGGATTAGAAAATGTGGTTACAACCCTAGTCATAAACCTTAAAGTGGATTGCAACATATGTGTAGACTACCTAATTTGTCATGAGCAAAATCGCAACCCTAAACCCTAAGGTAGATTGCTACACCTAAAGAGATCAACTAATTTGTTACTTTCAAACATGATCATCACTAAACAATGACCATTCAAGAATAATGTCATCCCTTTCAATTAAATGACTATAAACCAATTTTCAAACTAGAAGATTGAAAACAACCTAAAACAAAAAACTTATGATTCATAAGACCTCACAAAGTTACAACAATCGAAAGGCATGATCAAATCTTACCTTGTTACTTGAACACACTAAAACCTTTTTCTTAGTTTTGTTCCAATTGTCTTTCAATTTAGTGATGTATTGCACAATGTCATTTAATTCCATGACAAGCACAAAAGGCACATAACTATTCCATGTTGTTTTTATCGTGCCCAAGATTTGTATGTGTGAAAAAATTGTTGATAGCAAGCTCAATTTAATCTCTAAACCAGTTCCTAAAACCTCCATGATTATCACAAAAAATGGTCAAAATCATCACATGGAAGATTAAAAGTAAGACCAAATAAAGGCTAAAAGATGTCTAACCCACAAGAATCAAAGAAGGGAGATAGTTAGTCTCTCTCATGATAGGAAACTATCTCACCCACAACCCTTCTAATGTCACCTACATGCAAATTGTGAAATCTAATAATAATAGGAGGTCTAGAACAAGCATCTCCCGCCAATGCAATCTTCCTCTCTATAACATACGTTAAAACATGTTCAAAAACAATATTAACACGTTGCTTAAAAAATTAAATGCAAAAAAACAAAAATAAATGACCTCCCAATCATCTCTTGTGAAAAAGACAAGCATGCTCCTTGATAAAATGATCCATATCACACACAAGTGTGCCATACACCTCCATGGCCATTTGAATGAAATGGTGCCCCTCATAAAACACTTTATACTTATGGATCTAAGCAATGATGCTAAATGCATATAAATGCATAGATGTCATATTTTTGTTGTGAATGACTTATCAACTTGAGTCACGAACTTATGATATTTATGTGTTGCAAATGTTCAAGATTATAATTATGCTTAAATTGAGGTTGTTAGCATAGTGACAAGAAATTGTCATAAGAAAAATTGAAGAATGTACGTCCCTACATCAATTCATGATAATCTCTTACATGTTGAGCTAGAGTTCATGTAGTCATGCACTTCGCACATAGGATAATGCTTGAGGATGGCAGCATTCCCAAACTAAGGGTCCCTTGAGGTGACAAGAAAAGAAGGGACTGCATTGGAAACACTCCTCTCTAAGGGTGTTATGTGTTATCCCACATAATAATGTGGCAAAAACAAAATTGTATGATGCTCACCCAATATCATGGAAAAAAGAAAGAAAAAGTTTAAATTAGCAAACTTGAAATGGCACCAAACCCATGTGGGTTATCAAGGCAATTCTTTAATTTCTTAACTGCCATTCTTAGAAAATCACCAAACTGGATTTGATATATAATCACTATTTTCACACCAGAAAAATTCTTGTTCAGAGAACTGAAACTGATGGTTATTTGACTCAAATTTTTTGAGAAACTGGAACAGGCCGTTATTTATAAAATCAAATACCCACACAACACTGGCAAGCACTCACAAAATATTAGTGAAGTGGACATCACTGAAAGTTAAACTTTTCTAACAAGGCTCTAGGAGCATGCAACCTGACGTGAATTTGCAGGCAGAGGAGGTGCTGTTAGTGTGTTGGTTTCACATGCACACGTTTCAAGTTTCAACTTGCATGGTTGCTGCAACCGTTACATTAAGGTCTTGGGTGACAGATTATGTCATTTTCTTGATCATAATCTTCTGATACAAGCATAAGAATGATCGTAATGTTTCTGTTGAAGATAATTTATTTTCTAAATAATCAAATCTATCACCCCAGAAGACCTTAATGTCATAGAATGGCCTGGCCCTAGCTCATTATGTTGGGTGTGTCACCCAGCTCATCCTTGTGAGCTAGCTCAGTGCCTTATCCGACATAATGGGCAGGGGCTTGACCATTTCATAGTATGTATTGTGGCTGCTTAGCTTGTTGCACCCAGGAACATGTCAAGCTGGATAGGATGAGTGCTGTTCTCTCAGGTGGTGAGGGGGTTCTATCAGCATGTTCTTCAAGATTGGTCCTCTCTGTCGATTCACATGGCAGGAGTGTTCTCCACTGTTGATTCACATGACAAGTCAAACTAGCAATACAAAAAGTGGACAACCAAATGGTTGCGTGTCGCACATAGGAACATCACTAAAAAGTTTGCTCTCACTGCAAGAGAATGCAAGTTTTTCTAGCACAAAAAATAGTGACTCATGACACATGTGTGAGGTAAACTTTGCGGTTTCATCCATTACAATCTACAATTTTGCAATTTTTATTGTGACATGTATTACAATAAATTGGCAATTTTACATTAGATAATGACACATGTGGCATAAATTAATGTCAAATTGTCATTTTAATGTAATATATGCCACATTACACACCACAAATTGTAAATTTTAATGGATGAAACCACAAAAGTCATCTCACTCTTAGAGTCTTGAACTCCAATTTTTGCATGACCACAGTCTCTTATAGTGTGAATAGCACACTGAATCTGGGTAATGATCTCTCAGATGGCAAATCCCCTCAACACTGTCTCCTCGAGTGTCCCCTCGCCAAACGGGCTTGGGAGGCCTTCTATAACATATGGCAAAAATGGGGAGCGCCCAATGACATCATTCTTTCCTGGCCATTCGTCATGTTGGGTGAAGCTGTCTTCGAGAGAGAAGATGACCCCCCTGGGGTCCAAGGGTACCATGTAGGAGGCTTCTCCTACATCAGACAACCGCTTGACATCCTTCGCAGTTTTAAAGAACTATGTACTCAAAAGAGTGAAAAAAACAAGGCATCACAAACACGCAGGCCCCGCCAATAGATAAGATGTTGTACATCTACCTACTGTGGTCACACTCTAAACACCAAAGAAATCAGTTCCAATCTAAACAGTCTAAACACTTTCATAGAAAGAACTGGTTCATTTAATGTTAAATCCGTTCTACTAAAGTAAAACTTCCAAAAGTTGGGTCCAATGCGATAGTCCGTGTCCCTGTGGGGGCAGGGCCCCAAAAAGAGAGAGTGAACAGAAAGGAAGCTTGGAAGTCAGAGTGTATTTTTGCACGAGATTGTTCCTGTGCATGTGGCCATCCCTTAATCTAGCCCATAGTTTGGAGCCCAATCTCAAATGCAAGGGCTTATACCCTATCTTGGCCAATGGGTCTGCATGGTGGAAGTCCTTAGTTAATGTTGTAACCCCAACAACTTACTGGCAGAGTTCAGCTCGTCTTACCAGATGTAGTTGATTCACTTTGCTAATTCATTTGTGTGAGGGAATTGCTTGCTTTAGTGGATGCCCCTTTGCATGGATTCTTAGGATGGGCTCCTTTGTTATGTTTTGCAAGGGTGGTCATGTGAGCACTCATTGCATTTATTTTGCCACTTTGAAGGACCATTTCATCATTTTACTTAGTTTTAGCAACGAACCAAGAAAGAAGAGTAAAATCCAGTAGGAAGTGTGGCAAATTTTTTAAAAAGGGTTCAAGGGATTATTTGCACAACATTCCACTAGACTACTTGACAAATCCAAATCTTGAGATAAGTATACAACTATGGCGGCACCATACAAGGGCTACATAAAACTTAATTATAAATGTCATTTTATGTAAGCATTAAAGATCCACCTTAGGCTCACCTTAGTTGATCAAAGCCCATTAATTCCTAAGTTTTATGGGCATGAAATTTATAAAAGATAAAGAGATTTTCAAGATACATGAAAACTAAGACAAACTAAACTATGATAAAAAAAAAAACAAGCTTAAACTCAAATACAAATATAAAACTTGAAAATCAAAGACAAGAACCTAAAATGTGCATAACAAAAATTCATTCATTATGGGTGAAAAGTGGACAATGACAAATAAATTTCATCTATGTGAATGAATATCATCCATTCACTGAAAAATGTTTATTGTGAATTAAAAAAATGTTCATAGATGAAATTCATTTATGATGATGCTAACATTTGTGACACTGAGAGCCTAAGCCCATTTTACAACCATTTTACCTAAATTTGAGCTTTAGTTAAAATTTTGATCTAATCTATTCAACTATGAATTCAATTAGAAATCAACCATTAAATTCAAAGTTTTCAAACCCATAGTCTGTTGATAAAAATTTCAACCAAAAATCAAGCAAAGATCTTAGGATAATAAAGAAAGATTGAGTTCATACAAGTTTTGCAAGTGCTACCATGATTGGATTTGAAACTTCATTGGGGGTTTTTTTTTTTTTTTTGACATGGATTAATGCTTGTGTTCTAATATGGCATTGGCTAAGTTAGCTACTCACCAAAACAAATCAAGCCAAAATTTGATTCTTCAAGAATGAAATCTTGTAAGTTTTGAAATGAGCATGTGAGAATGGAGAAAATCCAAAAGGATCGCTTGGCTCAAACTCCTATATCAGGCTACAGACAGGTTTTCAAAGCTAACTCAACTAAGCTAGGAAGTCTATTTTGGGTGTGTAGGTAATGGACAAACATTAAACACCCAAAATTCCTCATTTTTGTTTGTATAATAAATTCTTTAATTGTGCTCAGAGTGAAAGGTTGTTTTATGGGAGAGCTATATACCTTTGAGTGGAAGGACTCAAGATCCAATCTGATGGAGGTTATTATCTTTTTATAAGTGTGCATTTTTTAATAATTATTTCTTCAAACTCTAACTTGTTTAGAATGAACTTTTGGAAAGTGTGGCATAGTGGATGAAAATGGAACTATTACGAAAAGTTGTAAAAGTTAGACAATGGATGAAACTAGATAAGTTGAGAATCCAGTAATTGGACAATGGGATTTTGCCCAATTCCTTTTAAAAAGTTGGATCAATTTACATTAGATGCCTTCGATAAGAAGTTTCCTACATTTTTGTTCTCAAATGCTTGATATTGGAAATGGGGCCAATTTCTTTCAATTCTTATTCATTGTCCAACTTCTTCCAATGTCTTCCACCAACCAACTTCCCTTGATGCTTCCGCAAGGGACCGTGAGGGAGGGGTCAAGTTCATTTGGGTGGAAGCATGATAAACTAGACAAGTCATATTATCCTTGTCTCAATGGAACATAAAATAGTCACAAAATGTGTCATAAAATTGTCAAGCACACAAATTGTTTCAGTTGGAGGATTGAAATTAGTATGGCTAATTCTAGTAAAAATAGAGTTTGATAAATAATTAACTAGGTCAATATGAACTGCAATCTGCAAGCAAATTGAAATCCTAACTTTTAGGATGTTAATGCTTTCATGGAATAGGTTTTAAGTAGATTAAAAACAAGTACTAGATCAAATCTCTCTAAAGAATGAAACATGAAAATTTCAAGTGTACATTAAACTTCATGAATAGATGTATTTTTCAAATGTTCTATTTTACTTTTGTCATGGAAGTAAGTTATAAGTTATGACATGGAGAGAATAGATGTTTCCAATCATGCTTTTTATGCTTTGATGTAGTTGTTCTTCAAACTTGGTGTGTTTTTGTACTTTTAGCATGCTCAATAAAGGCCTCAGAAGGTTCGATATTATTATAAAAGAGGACCTCCTTTTTTAGTTCGCATATGGATGTCATCAGGGGTTTTTTTTTTTCAATTTTGTGATATAGCTGAATTGGTGATCATCCATAAGATGGTTTAGCCAGATTTGGCTACATACTTCACTTATCATAAAAATCTGGCAACTTGAAAAAGAAATTCTTTGAAATCTGGCAAATTTGGGCCTTTTTTTTCCATGGAAAATCCTTCATATAACTCGAAATCATATTTTTCAAATCAAAAGATTGTGAAATTTTGCCCCAAAAAAACCCTGGATCATGTCATGTGATTAAATTACAATAGGCTCACCTTTGTTTTTGTTTATTTTACCATGTTTTCAGCTAGTCAGATTTCATGCATTGTGCAATTTCTCCAGCTAACTTAACCCCCCCCCCCAATGGAAGTGTGGCCAATTTCTCCAAATGTTTTCCCCCAAGATGCGAGGTCATGTTCCTTGGATGTTTTCCTTGGGAGCAAATGAAGTGAAGCTCCCTCAAAATTCTATCAATCATAAAATTTCATTATTTTCCTTCCTTGAATTTTCATGAATCACACATATTCTTCAAATGCCTTCCGTGACAAAAATGTGACCAAGTTCCCCAAATTTTCATCCAAAAATTTCAAAGCAATTGATGCAAGCAAAGAGTTAGTGAAGATAAATAAAGTGATCTTCACGAAGTTAAATTATAAATTTCTTTTTGCATTTGTCATTGTTGGCGAGGTTTTAGCTTCTTATTGGGTACCAGGCCAATCTATAATTATAGTCATATTGGCCTTTGAGATCATCTTTTTAGAGGAAAAAGCATGGGAAGCAAACAAGGAAGGGGTGCTCAAAGTTTAGTAACTATATACCCAACACAGGTTGGAGCTTTATTTTTTCCTTGTTTGGCAAATTTTGCTAGAGCAATTCTTTCTGAAGAATGGGATAGATGAGTGTTTTTGGGGGTTTCCCAATTGCCAAATTTCGGAATTTTTCAATTAAAAGTCGCCAGATACTTATTATGATGGGTATCCCGTTTCGGTAGGTAACAAAAAATTGTAGAAGGATACTTTAATTTTATTTTTATTTTCATATACACTCAGTGATTTTTATTTTTCAAATTTCAGATGTTGCATCATTGGCTACCATCCCATCCCTAGAGAAATTCCACCATTAAATGGCAAAAAGATTTTAAAACCTTCTAAACTTATCCCCTAAAAATTTTATATTAAAAAAAATTAAAACTGCTACCAAACTAAAAGCAGAGTCCAAATTGTGGCGAAATTTTTTTTTTTAATTTTTTTCTTGAAATTTGGCAAATTGCCAACAGTGTGTATATTCTATATTTCCACCTCCTCCAGTGACCAGGATTTACTCAACAACGTACGGTGACACATGTACCACGTCTCCACCTCCTACACCCCAGGATTTGCTGGAATAATTAGGATCACACATTTTGCCACAGGCAGCAGCCGATTCTTCTAGAACATTCCAGGGGATTCTCTTTACTTGGAAATGGACCGTTGCTGCGGATGTAATTTCGTTGGCACCATCACGACGAGACCATCCGTCAGCTGCAACTGGTCCAGAACCTTCTGGGGGAATTTTATTTTTTGTAAATCAAAAAAAAAAAAAAATCCAATATTTTTTTATAAATATATATTAATATTCTGACCTTATGTCAATTGATTGTCACTGGTATTGCGAAGCAGCACAAAGCCCAAGTTTTTTTTTCAATTTTTATTTTTATTTTTCAATTCTCAAGTTCCCTATTTATTGCCTCTCCATGTAACTTTAAGGAAGGGAAATAAAAGACTCCGACAATCATGGGTATGTAACCTAGTTTTTTATTTGGTCCCACATCTTGAGGAACGTTCACCAGGTGTTACTCAGTAAATGGGGTTTGTCTTTCCCCCCTCCGCACTTGGAGTTCATTCACTCCAGTTGTTAGAGCATTTCCACTGGTGGTGCTCAGTATGTCACTCTGGATAATAAAGTTAATTGTCTAAGTTTAGCCCTTTTTTTTTTCAGTATGTCACTCTGGATAATAAAGTGAAATGTCTAAGTTTAGCCGTTTTTTTTCAGTATGTCACTTTGGATAATAAAGTTAAATGTCTAAGTTTAGCCGGTTTTTTTCAGTATGTCACTCTTGATAATAAAGTTAAATATCTAAGTTTAGCCATTTATTTTGGCAATTGCAACAATAAAACTGTAACTGGAACTGCATATGTGTGGGACTACTAATAGCGCTTTCCTTTTGGGATGAGATTTACAATTTTTTTTTTTCCATTACTAAAAAAATATGATTTCAACATATACAAAGGATTTCTGTGGCAAAAAAATGCGTAAATCACCAGCAGATTTTGATTTTCATAATTTAAAAAATCGCCACATATTTACAACAAGTCTCAGTGAGTAGCCAAAATATACAAGAATTATTGAGAAAAAAATTACTTTCATATATGGTCTATAGCTAAATTTGGTTAAAACTTGTTCTTAATGATGGCGAATTTCGGCAATATCTCAAAATTGGAAAAATGGTGAGTTTTTGGGTGGTTGTTTGCACTGTCAGGAAAAAAATTGGAAATTTTATTTGTCTAAATTAAAAAATAATTGCTAATTTTTTTGGAAAAACACGCCAAAACTTACAAACAAAAAAATTGAAAAAAAAGGGATAACCCCAGCATAAATAAATAAAATTAAAGGAAAAAAAAAAAAAAAACTGTGGTTTCTGTGATATGTAGTTCTCATTTACTCCCACATTAACATTTGAAGGAACGTTGGCTACGTGTGTACACACTGTGATGTGGTTTTCGTCCGGTCCTCCATTTTGAGGAATGTTCACCAGTTGTGACTTACTTGTACTGTGTGAATAGGGGGTTCCTATTTTCTGGCAATTAATGCGACGTTGACTGTTTCAAACAGTTTCCCGTCGCCAGAATGTTCCTGACCAGAAGGCCAAGTCCCACGTTCCCTATACCTCGCCGGCGAGCGCGTGACGTCCTGTTCCGTTGCGCGCTGTAGTCCCGTCCGTTCGCTGCACTCCCCTCTCGGCTTTCTCTTCTGGCTGTGGCCGCATATATTCGCGCACTCGTCTTCTCTCGTTCCGCATTCTTCCCTTCTTCTATACCCATTTTCTCCTTGTCGATCATTTTGTGTGTGTAGTGCTCTTGCAATCTTTTGATCAGTAACGTAGTAGCTCTTAGTTCTTTGTTGCTAGAATTGGGTTTCACAACAATCGCCAGTCTCCGTAGTACTTCGACTCATGCGCATCCAGAGCTTGTAGCTTTTGAAGAGGAACTTTCACATTTATCTCTTCCTTTGTGTCGTGAATCATACCTGACGATTTCCTTCTGATTGAAGGAGCCTGCACGAAAAACTAGTTGGAAGTCAGATTGCAGCTCGTGTGGATTGGACGTCCTGATATTCCGTGTGGGCAACTTTGTTTTGGCATTGAACGGTTTTTTTGCTGCACAGAAGTGGAAACCTGCACTGGTTTCTAGCGCTGAAATAATCGCAAAAAAAGAGTGTGTTGTGGTGCACAAGTTTGAATTTACGAATCTGCAGCAAGGGAAGCAGCTGGAGCTCAGCGTCTTCATAAAACATGACAACGATCTATGGAGCTTATGACAAGACTTCCGAGACATACGGGTTAGGTTGGGCTGACCAATGGGACTACAAGTTCAACGACAAGTACGGCACTGAGGAGGATTCACAAGCCACAGCAAGTACAGGCAACAACCAGAAACTGGCGAAGGTGAAGGCGGTGGCCAGTACAGGAGTGGACAAGACCAAGAGCGTGGTGACATCCGGTGCACAGAAACTAAAGAGTGGCACCTCTACTGGCTTCAAGTGGATCAAGGAGAAGGTCCAAAAAAAGCCTCACTAAAAAAACTTTACAAAACAAAGCCCGGCGGACAATAATGTATGTAGCCCTGAAACTTTGAGTTCGTCTAGTCGATCGAGTTCATATGGAGCTGGTCCAAGAGTTTACACGCCGGGTGGCACCTCCTTTGCAAGCGCAATTGCCGGATGCTACTCGAGATTTGGAGCACTGGAAGAAACTGAATTTCTAGGTTTGCGAAACTCAAGGAGCAGCTGCAGTTATAGACGATAAGAATTGGGAGTAGTGACACATTGAGCTGAAGAGAAATTTGGGTGGATTTATGACCAGCATATGAATCTAGCGAGCGATCGAGGATGTTGTTCTGCACAGGCGTGCGAACGAACACAAAGATCAGTGCAATGTTGGGTAGGATTGAAAGAATAATAATTTGTATGTAAAAAATTAGTAGGATTTGCACTCTCATGTCCAAAAATAAATCCTTCCTTACACTGCACCAAAACAAAAGGTGTTTCTGTGCGCCAAGTGATTTGTTAGATTTTGAGTGAATCCAACAAAAGGTGTTCCTGTGCACCAAGTGATTCGTTAGATTTTGAGTGAATCCAACAAAAGGAAGGTATTCTTGTGCGCCAAGTGATTTGTTAGATTAAGAGTGAATCCAACAAAAGGTATTCCTGTGCACCAAGTGATTTGTTAGATTTTGAGTGAATCCACTGATGGTATTGAAAAGGATTTAGTGGGGATTTACAGCACCTAAGCCAACTAGTGCAAAAACTGTAAACAACTAAGTTAGTGTGCAATCTTAGCCCAGAATTTAATTAAAGCAAGTTTATTTAGAGGTAGATATTATTGTTTGAATAAAGATTTTTAGAGCCTTGTCTTTTCCTGCCTGGAAGTCAATTTCATTTTTTCCAAGTTACAATTTTTTCTAAAAACTATTTGCAACTAATTGAATGAAAAAGATTTGTTTTTTTATTTAATTAAATGTAAATGGAGACTTTTATATTTGTAAATGTTTGGAAATATATTAAGAATATGTTATCAATTTTAACCAAAAAAACATTTTAATTTATTTCATAGCATACCCAAAAAAAATACCTCCTTATCTCTCTTGTAAAAAACAGTGACTTCCCGGGTTTTCTCTTTCAATTTTGTCAAAGTAGGTGAACTGGATAGATGTCATCCAGAACCTGCTCAGCATAAAGATGCATCACAAAATGGATCTGAATGTTACTCACTTTTCATCCACTCAAAGAATGAATATGGATAACTTTTCATCCACACACAGAAAACTTTTGTTTTGTACATTGGAAACCTAAGACCCCAAAAACAGCCCCAAACTTATGTTTTCAACATTAAATTTGAAAGGTGTTATTTAATTTTTATTTATTTTATTTTATTTATGTAGTTATGGAACCTGCTAAAGGACAAGTATCCTAAGATATCCAAGTAGCCTTGTCCATTGGGAAAGTGGGCCCCTCAATGTACTTACTCAAATTGGTCCTCAAAGGAGTTCCATGACTCCTAGTTTTGAATTTGCCTTACCTGCACTTTCACAGTGTTCATATTCTTCCATTATATCAAATTTCAAGTCTTGTCATAATAATAAATTCATTCATAAAGTTCAAGACTTAAGGGGCAAGATTGACTAGTTTCAGCAAAAAAGCCGGTGAGTTCCGCAATAGGGGATGAAAATAGCAAGGTGTGAAATTAGTTTTGAAGAAAAATTAGTGCAAGAAGTAGTTTCATCTTTTGTTTCACATGCTCATTGTTTTCACATTAAGGAGGTAGTGCACAAGCTCTAATGCAAGCAATTCGAGCTTTTCATTTCTTGTGAACTTTTTGCAAATATCAATGCATGATGTAAAGAGATAAAAGATGAAGTGACCAAAGAGTTGGTTGAGGATTCATTCTAGTTTTGTAAAAGGTAAAAGGTTCATGAGTGTGAAAAGTCAAGAGAGTTTTCCTAACAATGAACAAAAGAAATGAACATTAACATAAAATATGAGCATGGAGTTGTCAATGTGAATAGGGCATGGATAGGTGTGGGTGAGAATAGAGCATGGAGAATTTTGTGAAGGACTCAAGCTTTAAAAATGAACCATATAGAGTTCTAGCTTGTGGAGCTTTTTCACTTTTGTTCCAAAACATTACAAAATGTACACAACATCTTCAAGGGTTTTTCAAGTTTGAAGGTGAGTATTAAGGTTTAAGGTTAAGTTTTTCAATTTCCAAACACCATAAAAATGACTTATGTTGTAAAAACTTCAGCAAAAGGTGACAAATTTCTTTTCAATTATCATTCATCAAACCTAAACATGTGGTTGGCTTTCCTCTTGTGCTTGTGGTATGCCTACATTTTCTATTCATGCCTTTCCAACCTTGCTTAAAAGTCAACTTACGTAAGTTAAAACAATTGCTCCAAACTTTTCCTTCAAACCTAACATTTCCATCAAAACCTTTTGTAACCAAAAAGAAAGGGGTATGAAAAACATCTCTTCATCACAAATCCAAATTCTGTATCTGCGACTTTTGCAACTTACATTCTACCATTCATGCATTGTTACAACACATTGGAGTTATTATTCCAACAAAGCATAAGTCTTTATATCCTAATGAAACTCCAATCACTACTTACCTGTCAGTCCCCTTTGGATCTCTATGTAATATTCGTCTAACTACTGCTAGGAATAGGTCCTAGTATTGTGAGTACATGAAATTGTGGGATCTGGCTTGAAGTCAGCACCCTTTGTGTTCATTCGGTCCATTATGAACTACTAATCCATCCCTCTACCCTATGACATAAAGCAGAAAGATACTTGTCTTGGTTCCACAAACAAGATGACCTCTGGTTTCGAATTAAAAATGAAAAAATATGCCAAGTTGGCTTGCAACAACTCGGGAAAAATAGAGTTTTGAATAGAATATGGGTCTATGGATATTTGTTGTAATCTCTCCCATTCTATATCCACATTCTGCCCAACCCAAGGATACCCGCTAAGGTTTCTGGCTTTAACTCATCATAGATGTGCTACTTCAGGAATGCTTCCATGAAAGTCCCATACAAATGCATCCCTCTACATGCTCCTAATTCTACAACTCAAACCCCCTTTGTGCATCATCATCCCTCAGCATCAATCCTTTATAGATCCTAACATTAGCAAGAACACAATGCTTGCCATGATGTAGCTACTAGCACAACGAAAATCAAAACAACAACTACTTACTTCTGCAAGCTCTACACAATCTACCACAGATGCAATCCAAAATCACAAACATGTCCTCCTTCGCCTTCAAACTCCCTTTCTTATCTTGGTCCAACAGCCTTTTATTCCCATCTCCCTTGCATGCTTCAAGCGTGTTTGGCCACCCATCATCTACTGCCAACCTATTTCACATAACACACAAACAACAAACTTTCCTACTCACAACCACTAACAAACAGTGAGGATTTAAACTTCGCCGCTTGCATGAAGAAAGTTGACGATGGTTCAAAACAAAACCTAAACCCTAAAATGAACTAGTGTTCACACTATAGAAATTTAAGTGACTTCTTGTCCGGTCACACTTTAACCTAACAATCCTAAAATGTGGGTGTGCTAAAGACAACTAGTATTTGCAATTCAAACTACAAGCACTTTGTTGCTTCCTTTACCAAATGTTGTAGTTATAAACCACATTTTCCCACACTTGCCCATGACTCCTTCCATGTTCTAGCATCTCCATTGAAAGTAAGCACTAAGGTGTGGTTTAAGGTTGTAAATGAGACCATGCTTTGGAATGTATTGGAATTTGTAAAAATTGATTATAAATCATATTTCCATGCCATTACAATTCATGGCTTGCAAAGGCAATTTCTTCAAAAACACTTTGAATTTGAAATAATTTGCTTGAAATCATGCTTACATGCAGGTGAATTGATTACATATGATTTCAACCCTCAATCATACAAGGATTCTAATTTGCAATTAAACATCCCTAGGTTGAATAAAACCTTTTAAACCTAAAATTTGAGCTTTGGAAGCTTATTTTTATGTGTGAAAGGTTGATAACACATTACAATGTTCAAATATTGTTGTCACAAATATTGCATTTTGAAATTATGTGTCTTTGGACTTCTACCAAGCTAATATTAAAAGGGTTTTTTGCAAATGGTGCTTGGAGTAAAATAGTTCAAAACCCCAAAAAAAAAATTACTTTGAAATTGATATTAAATGATAAAAGAATATGAGTGTGAAAATTTTGTATTCATCAAGATATACTATAAAGTGAAAACATATTTCAAGAATCATTCAAACAATTACCAAATTTGATGAAGTAATCAATCATATATTACATGTGAGTTCACTGTCCCATTTCAATTTTATATGGAAAGTTCCATTCATGTGATTTCATGAAAAACATATAGATGAGATTTTTCATTCAAACAAACATAAATGCGTGAATACATAAAAGTTTGTTGAAAAACCACTATCATTTGAAAGTTAAAAAGAATTATATTGGAGGCTTTGTGTCAAAAGTTTATTTAATGTGTTTATCAAAACATTAGATGGAATGAAAAAAAATCTAGCCCCAAAATAATACAAAATGTACCCCAAAAAAATACATTTTCTTACTCGAAATGTACCACCATAATGTGCTTTCACCCAAAATAAAAAGGCCAAAAGTTCTATTGGTGGCAATTTTCTATTATTTGAACAACATTCTTGTGAACCAAATTAGTCATTTTGTTATTTGTAATTATTTGGACAAAAGTTGTATAATCATGTACTATCTTTTTGAACCTTCATATGAACTGCAATTACCATTTGGTACATGCGTATATGTGATTAAAGGCTATATTACGATGATTTGAAATGTAAAAATTTCCATATTGGGTCTATCCTACACTTGAAATGGAATTTAGGGTCCACCTAACAAATGAAATTTTGGGTTTTAAACTTGTTTTTAGGTTGCCAGTTATATCTTTCAATTTGGGTTCGAGGTCTATACCTTTTTATAATGGGCTTGGAAACATTGAAAATCCTTGCATCTACCTCCCATATTGGTAGCTACAAATTTGGAGAAAGGTCATACTAATTTATTTGGACTTGGAAACATGCCAAAATTGTTGAAAGGACATCTACCTTAAACAATACAAGGTTGGTATTGCCTAATTACCATTTATTATGATTTTTGGATGTAAAAGTTGAAGAAATAGAGGCCTACTATGATTTCATTCAAGTCTATATATACTAAATTTACCTCTATTTCGATTTAATTCAAGTTTTTTTGGACTTAATCGATATGTTTGTTTCAACCTAATAATTCACCTACATTTTGATTTAATTCACTTCTTTGTAAATATTTACCTATGTTTACACTTAATTCAAATTTATTTGAACCAAATAATTCTATTTGGATTTAATTTAAATTATTTAAACCTAATTCACATTTGCTTGGAACTAATTCATTTCTATTTTGATTGCATTCAAGGCTTTTTATACCTAATTCAATTATATTTTTATTTAATTCAAATGTTTTTGGACCTAATTCACCTATGATAAGACATTTACCTTTGTTTGGACTTAATTTAGGTATATTTAGACCTAATTCACCTATGTGTGCATTTAATGTAGGTTTATTTGGACTTAATTCACCTCTATATGAAACTATTACCTTTGTTGGGACCCAATTCACCTCTTTTTGGACTTAATTTATGTCTATTTAACTTAATTCACTTGTATTTGGACTCAATTCACCTTTTTTTAGATTTAGTTCAAATCTATTTGAACCTAATTCACCTTTATTTGGACCTATTCACCTTTGTTTGGATTTATTTCAAATTTACTTGTACTTAATTCACCTTTATTTAGACTTCATTCAAGTTTATTTGCACTTAATTCACCTCTATTTGGACCTATTTACCTTTATTTGGACTTAGTCCAAGTTTATTTGAACCTAGTTCACTTTTGTTTAGACTCAATTCAAATCTATTTGAACTTAATTCATCTTTGTTTAGACTCAATCCAAATCTATTTGAACTTAATTCACCTCAATTTGAACCTAATGTTGAACCTAATTCACCATTGTTTAGATTCAATCCAAATCTATTTGAACTTAATTCACCTCTATTTGAACCTAATGTTGGATCTGATTCACCTTTGTTTAAACTCAATTCAAGTTTATTTGAACCTAGTTCACCTTTGGTTAGACTCAATTCAAGTCTATTTGAGCTTAATTCACCTCTATTTGGATCTATTCACCTTTGTTTGGACCTAATATTTGGACCTAATTCACCTTTGTTTGGATTTAATTCAAATTTCTTTCCACCGAATTCACTTTTATTTGGATTTAATTCACCTATGTTTTTGGATTTATTTAAATATATTTCCACCTAATTTAGGTCTATAAACCCTTATTAAAGATGTTTTCAAGCTTTGGAGGCCTAATTATACCTACTTTAAGTCTATAAACCTATGTTAGAACTAAAATAGTTGAATTGGAAATTTTGTTTTTTTCCCATAAACTTCATCTTTCATAACAATTTGTTCATGACACTTGATTATGTTGGATTTAAAAAGGCTATGCATTTGTGTTGAAACAAGGTTTGTGTGAAGTTTGTTTGTGTAGGCATGGCAAGTGATCATAGAGGTTTTACAAGCATGTAGGTTTGATTTGGATGATGAGGATGAAATGTCATATGGTCAACCATTAGCAATGGTTTTAAGGAAGAAAAACGACCTTGGATTTTTATAGAATCATTCCATTTGAACACCATGGTCATAAATTACCAATAGCATTTTTCAAAATATACAAAAGACAAGAAATAAGTGATGCAACTTATACCTAGCTATGTGTGAAAGTTGATATATGTAGATCATAAGGTGATTTATCCAACAGACCTTGCTAGGAAGACATTTTGAAAGACTAACTCCAAAACATTTTAAAAGAATTAATGACTAGGAGATTTAATGATGAAGGGAATGAGAGAACCTTGTTGCAGAATGAAAAAGTCCTAGCACAATTGAAGACAATAAATGGACATGCCACTTGAAATTTTTTCAAAATATAGCAAAATATGATTGACAAGACACCTACCATTCATCCATAGTACCTATGCCTCATACTCCTATTACGGTCTATGAGTCTATAAAAGAATTAACATCTATTCCATCATCTAATTTCAACCCTTATTCAACATGTCTCCAAGTGGCAAGGTATAAACGAAAATACAAGTGCTACAATCATAGTCTTGCAACTTTGCCACCATGGCACAAGATATGGTGGTCAGCAATGAAGATCAAAAAGCTCTAATCAAGGCAAATATATGTGAAGGTTAACATAGAAACAAAAAGACAAATGAAAAATATTAGCAATTTTATATAGTCTAAAAAACGAGGAGTTTTAACATATGAAAAATTTAAAATAAAGATTGGGATGTGCTAGACCTATAACTCGAAATCTCCATCTCAATCATAGTTCCATGAGTTTTCTATGACTTTATTTGAAAAGTCTAACCAACTTCTAGACAAAAAGTGAATTGTAGCTTTAAATAAATGAATACATTTTTCCATTGTGCAAAACATTTCATTAATTTTTTCCATTTTCATTTCAAACCCTCAATTTTGCACTCCACCAACATTTTATACCCTACATGCATGCACTACCTTTCATTGTTTCTATTTTTTACTTTTATACATTTTATGTTTACATTATTTTTCATTATTTTCAAACCATTGCATCACAAACATCTCCTCACCCAATATAACCTAGGTCACCCAATAAAATTGACATCAATGTTTATACAAGTCTGATTCACATAAGATGTTCACATCATGGAAGAAATTAAAATTCCCACTATTTATGTAAATGATCAATCCATGGTGGTCTAAGACCACCATGTTGTTCGTGCAATACATTTTCTTACACCCATTGAAACATAACATATGGGCATCATATGTAGATCTCAATGAAAATCCCATTGATGAGTCTAATGCAACCTTGGACCATGAGATGTGTATACCAAGGGTAGCTTAGTCCTCAATAATAAACCATTTAACCTTGTTGCCTATGGCTTCATTAATGCAAAATGAAATGAAAATCACATCATCACATATTACACTCTTGCTCTCATTCCAAAATAATGGGTTATGATTACATTGTCATGATTCATTTTATAAGTTGACTAAAATAGTTGATATTTTAAGTTCAATTTAATTGATCACCTTGTCACAATGTGACCCATACTAATGGATCATGCATT